>JAVANC010000011.1:40864309-41464309 GCA_033319125.1 Parnassius glacialis | reverse complement strand
GGATTTGTTAATGAGTGATGTTCTTCTATTTAAATACTTTTGAGAGTGGTTTCAAACATCAGAAGTGGAATAGTTTCTAAAACGTGACGGCAGGTGCACCATTGCACGTGCGGCAGCGTCGGTGTAGCTAGACAGAATTCTTGTAAACAACACGTGAACGTGTATTGGCTCTGACGTGGAACGGTGCGCTTGTCGTATTCCGTTACTAGTTTATCCTTGACTCGTTAATCGTAGGATTAGCATTTGCGTAAAACTAAAAAATAGATGATATTAAACGGCGTAGACTACGATCGCTAGTGAATGAATAAACGGTTTATAATAATATTTTTTATGTCTATCTTATACGGCGGGTAATGATCGGGAATAGCATATGCCATCAAAAACATAACTTGTAAAAAAACCAAGTCTCGCAACTCAGTTCTTCTACCGTAATAAGTTGTGAGATCAATGTAATACCAAGTCGGTTAATTTATTCAGTCCCCACGGGAGTCGGTCCATAAGGGTCCTTCTGTCAAGTTATTTCGTAATTAGCTAACCTAACAACATCTTACAGTGACCATATCAATATTAGAAATCTTTTATGTTTTAAATAAATAGATTGACTTGGCCATCGCATGAAAACACAATGTACCTCACAAGTAATACATATTATATTAAATTAGATTCTTTAGTGTAATTGCCGTATGCAAACGTATATATATATATATATATATATGTTTGTCTCGAAAAAGGGGCATGTTGCTACAATTCCTTTACAGGAACGCAGAACGGTTACCGCTGAGTGGTATATCACGGTTTGTTTGCCAGAAATGATAGCCGGACTCCGACAAAATAACCCGAAACGTCGCATCATCTTACATCACGATAATGCGAGCTCCCATACGGCTCGGAAGACAAATGATTTTTTGAAGCAGGAAAACGTTGAGCTCAACGAAATCGAGACGAACAACGAAGTCGAAATCAACTATTTACAAATTACATTGATTGATATTTACAAAATTATACTACATTATTGTAATTTACAAAAAAAAACCTTTTTAGCGATATCGCAGTAATTGTTCAAAATGTCCAATGTTTCTTTCTAAACACAAATTAGTCTTTGTAAATTGTTTATTAAACTTCGAAGCGCGTCTCTATCACTTTTTATCACATTAAATACGTCTATTATGCGCTGCTGTAAATCACTAACACTTGGTGCTTCTTCTGTGTACAATAATCGTTTTAGTTCGGCCCCCAAATAAATGTCTAGAGGTCTGGTGATCTCACCGGCCAGTTCACATGTACACCGTGATCTATCCACCTATCACCGAATTGGCTGTCCAGATATGCGCGCAAAGAACGTTCGTAAAGTAAAGTAAAGTTACAGCCTATTTACGTCCCACTGCTGGGCACAGGCCTCCTCTCATTTCTGAGAGCGTTTAAGGGCAAGGAAATGTCTGCCGCACTGCCCCAGTGCGTGTTGGCGAACTTCACGTCTTTGAAATTTTTTTCTTATTTCTCAGACATGCAGGTTTCCTCACGATGTTCTCCTTCACCGTCGACCACGTGCTAAATCAGCACTTAAAATTGCATTTAACAATTTCATTGGTGCCGGCCGAGATCGAATCCGGGTTGCTCGCGTACTGTGAAGCATACAGCGAGCGCTAACCATCAGAGCTACCACGGATCGTTCGTAATGAAAGTACATTCCTTGGAGATTGCTCAAAGGAACGTTTTCCAACATTGTGCCGATGATGGAACGTATAATTTGCAGACATGTCACTTACCTCAATGGACCTTCAATTCATATTGGACCAATGATGTGGCCATTAATGATCGTCGCCCAAACGTTAACATTGAATGATGAGCGACTAAATGACAAGCCGGTTTCCGAAAGGGCTTTAGCACCATAGACCACATACATACCCTTCGGCAAATTGTACAGAAGTCTGAGGAGTACAATTTGCCACTGTCTGGCGTATGTGGACTATGAGAAAGCCTTTGATTCCGTCGAAATTTGGGCCGTACTGCAGTCCTTTAAGCGGTGCCAAGTTTACTGTCGGTATCTCGAGTTGCTGAAGTGCTTGTACAGTAGGGCTACGATGGCTATCCGAGTACAGAACCGGAGTACGAAACCTATCCAATTGCAGAGAGGTGTAAGACAGGGTAACGTTATATCCCCGAAACTCTTCGCCGCTGCATTGGAAGACGTTTTCAAACTTCTGGACTGGAAAGGATATGGTATTAACATTAATGGCGAGTACATCACTCACCTTCGATTTGCCGACGATATAGTCCTTATGGCAGAATCGCTGGAGGACCTAAGCACTATGCTCAATGACCTCAATAGTGTTTCCCAACGGATAGGTCTTAAATGAACATGGACAAGACAAAGATCATGTTTGATGTCCATGTCACACCTATGCCGGTAGTTGTTGGGAGCACTAAGCTCGAACTTGTTGACGAGTATGTTTCGAGAAGTCAATCGACGGATTCAACTCGGTTGGGCAGCGTTCGGGAAATTACGGCACATCTTCTCGTCAGGTATACCTCAAAACTTGAAAACGAGACTGTACAACTAGTGCGTGTTGCCAGTGATGACCTTAGGAACTGAGACATGGTCCTTCACTGCTGGCCGGATGAGGAAGCTCAAGGTCGCTGAGCGAGCTATGGATAGGGCTATTATCGGTGTTTCTCTGCGCGATAAACTTAGAAATGAGGATATCAGCAGTAGAACCAGAGTAACCGAAATAGCCCAACGGATTAGTAAGCTGAAGTAGCAATGGGCCGGCCATATAGCTCGAAGAACCGACAACCGATGGGGAAAAAAGGTTCTTGAGTGGCGGCCTGGTACCGGCGGACGAAGTGTAGGGCGTCCCCCCACTAGATGGAGGGACGACCTGTCAAAGTCCGTATTTTGTGGCATTAGTTGGGGGAGGCCTATGTTCAGAAGTGGACTTGTGAAGGGCTGTAATGATGATGATGATGAATGATGAGCATGTTCTTTGATTTTATGTCGGTTTTGGAAACTCCACTAGTGCTTGTTGTGCACGTTGCGGATGGAATTACAGCAGAGCTTCTTAAAGCAGGTCGAAAACCTGTACTTGAAGTCCTTCAGAATTTTTTTAATTCCGTCTTGCATGGTGGCACTATTCCGGAGGCGTGGAGCAAAAGTGCGGTGTTCTTCTTCTTCAAGAAAGGCGACATCGCTTTCTTGAAGAACTATAGACTGATTTCCCTTCTGAACCGCGTCTATGTGCTGTTTTCGAGAGTCATTACGAATCGTCTCTTCATGTCTCGAATCTCTCATCGTTCTTGAGTGGCAGCCTCTTATCGGTAGGCGAAGTGTAGGGCGACCTCCCACTAGATGGAGTGATGACTGGTAATACATGCAGGAAGTCGATGGTAGCAGGTAGCTCAGTACCGTGCTTTGTGGCATAACTTGAGGGAGTTCTATGTTCAGCAGTGGACTTACGAAGGGCTGTAATGATGATGATGAAATGTTGATATATTTATAAGTATTTATGTAGCCCAACCAGATGAGGAAACAACAGAAACACCCCAAGATATCCATAATAATAATCCCGGTCAGCCTCTCGGGTAATATGAGACGACTGGGATTCCGTCACGGACCACTCCAGGCTCAAATACAGAAGGCGTTTCTCCGCTATATCGTCCGTTGGTTTCTTTCCCTTTCCTCATAACCCACGACCGTTTAGTCTCCCCTGCGAAACTTTTTCATCTGGTTGCGGTTTTATTTATTTAATATTTAGACGACTCCGTGGCGCAGTGGTTTAGCAATGAGTTGCTGCGCTGGGGGGCGCGGGTTCGAATCCCGCACGGAGCAAGTCTGTCCTTGTGCAATTTGTGTTTGTAAACTGCCTCCACGATACAGGAGAAAATCCTAGTGTGGGGTAATGTTTTTTTTTTTAAAATACTATATTTAATGTGTAATAAATTATCATATTATTTTGTTTATTTATTTAGCCCAACCAGATAAAAATGTTATATAAATACTCTAAATAATAAAAATAAGAAACAGTGTTGGTCCTTCGAGCCGGATAGTTGGTTAATGCATGCGTGTGCAGGTGGGCTGGCGCGTGCGTTCGGGTCGAGCTGCGCGCTGGGCGCCGCCGCCGCGCGCGCGCCGCCGCTCTCCGCCTCCACGTCCGACCTGCACCAGCTCACGCGCACCAGCACTAGGTACCGCGACACACCCACATACTACCACGCATCCGCTCCCACGCATCACCACGCACACGCACCCACAAATCACCACGCACCCACACATCACCACGAACCCGCACCCATTCACACTCCATCATTCTACTGCACCTACCCACACTCCATCATTCACTCGCACCTATACACCACCGCGCACCAAGTATACCCTGCACTTCCACACTGCGTCTTGCACCCGCACTCACTCTCCAACGCGCACCTGCACCCTCGCACCATCGCGCTCCGGGTACACCCAATACGCCCACACTGCACCATGCACTCGCACTTACATTTCACCACGCACTTGCACCTACGTTCCACCACGCACTCGCACCCACTCACACTCCATCACTCAACGCACCCATCCAAACTACATCACTCAACCGCACCCACCCAAACTTCATCACTCAACCGCACCCACCCACACTCCATCACTCAACCGCTCAACCGCACCCATCCACACTTCATCATCAACCGCACCCACCCACACTCCATCACTCAACCGCACCCACCCACCCTCCATCACTCAACCGCACGTACATACCACGGATCAGGTACACCCCGCACACCCACACTCCATTATGCACTTGTGGTGGACTGTAATTATGATGATGATGAAATAATGTAATAGGCACTTTTTGCAAGCATGCTCACGAGTTTTAATAGACAGCGAATTGTTCATTCCTTGCCAATAATGCTCATATAATATATAAAAAATTAAACATTTTTTTTACAAATTTTGTCTCACTTTCTAATTTGGAATCAGGACATACTCAAAATTACTATTCAGATACTAGATGATATAAGAGTATACATAAAATTCTCTCAAAAAATAAAAGAATATTGAGTCCAGCATTAGGGTGTATGTAGACAATTTATTTGCTTTAACTTTTTAAACTAAAGTCAATTGGTGAAATTATTAAATACGTTTTTAAAACAGACTAAAAAAAAGCATAATACTTCTTTTCCTTTTTTTGTTCTTTCCTTTTTGTAGTCTTCTTGTTTTCATATTCTTACATTGTCCTCAGATTCTGAGCCATGTTTAGCTCATTTCTAGCTCATCGGTAAATTGTTTGAAATAGAAATAGAAACTTTTTTATTCAATATAGATTATAAATAATACTTATTAAAAGTCAACTGTTTTAAAATCAATCGACTCGAACATATTACGCGAAAGCGCACTAATAGAAATGTGGTAATCCCATCCTCACAGGATACTACCAGCCCTGAGTCGGTACCGAAACCGCGAACATTTGCACTTGAGTGACGAGCGCTTAGAGTTGGCTCGTCCTTGTCCCGCGCGCGCCGAGAAGCTCTGCTCCGAAGCCGAGCAGCCTTGCTCTGAAACGAAGCAAGCGTGCTCCGAAACGAAGCAGGCGTGGGCCGAAGCAGGCGTGCAAGGCAAGGAGTGCCGGCGCGTCCGCTGCGGCTTGTGCAGGCGGCGGCTGGGCGCGGCCACGGAGCACCGCTGCCGCTGTGGCGGCGCCTACTGCGCGCCGCACCGCTACGCCGAGGTGCACGGCTGCGCCTACGACTACAAGGCGCTCCGCCCCCACCGCAACTGAACTGCACCCTGCGCACCACACGACTGCCCTGGACACGAACACGAACCTTGCTATCCTTTATGCTGTCTATGTAAAACTAATTTGATCTATTAATGAGGGCTAATAATCTTCCGCCCACCAGATGTCGCCAGTTAGGACTAAGGTGAACTTATTTGTTACGCAAATGATCACGCAGTGTCATCATCATTGAAAAGTTGCGATATTATAACTTTCGGTTTCTAGTGTTTTATATTCACAAACCAATGCCTCAGTACTTTTATTAATTTGATTTTTTTCCACATTTTTAATTTTTTTTTAATTATTTTAGGAATATCCATAGATTGTTTTATCGATTTCGAGTCTAATAAATATAAAATATAACTATTATTTCATAAAGAAACATTAATCTTTACATTTTTTTAACAAATTAACTTCCTCCGCTATGAAATCTGTCAAATATTTCACCTCATTCCTGAGTGGCGCCGCCCTGGTGACAGAAAGTCTTGGATGCCCTCATTACCTCAATATTTAAAAAGCACTATGTATTAACGGTCTTACTTATCGGTTTTATCGGTTATCGGTTGATCTTACTTAATCGGTGATTGTCTTACAATAAATAATCTCTATACCTATCTCTTTCTATTGTCATGTGGTGGAAAAAGACAGCAACTTTAAGTATCATTTCAATCAATTTTATGAGTAAGGCCGAAATTATCCATGATATGTTTTGTCCATGAGAGCTTTATTTGCACTTGCACTATTTTTTGAAACCGACACTTTACAACTTGTGTTTTGGATCCAAAGAAAACAAAAAAAATAACTGTAGTGAAGCAGAATGACAATTATAATATTATTATATTGCTAATGGTGTTATGTACGCATTTTGAGGATAAATTAAATATTGGGCCGGTAGCGAACATTGATTTAAAGTGAAAAATGGGTCTATGCTTCTAAAAAACATGAAATGAAATTTAAAATTATTCTTTAAATTAACTTGTTCTTCACTATTTTGTTTTTCATACCATAATTAATAAACAACTATTTTTACAATTGTATTGATTAAATTAAAATTTTGAGAATATTTTTAATGTCACTTGGAATTATTACAATATTTCCATTAACATAACTAATAAATAAGAATTAAACTATTGTCCCGAAATCCGTCGTTTCTTGTTTGGTCGGTACGACAGTGATGCAAAATCCGTTTTGTCGAGATTTTACTTGTGTTGACACCGCGTACATATCTCTTGATTGTTCAACGTACAACGCAGTAAATGCCACTTTTGTCTTTTTTAACACACTTATTACCTCGACATGTATGTGTTTATGCATTTATGTATGTATATAATGTGTTTGAATACAATGGAATTTTGTAATTCAATTTTTCAGCCACATCCGGTTACAATAAAATAATTTCATAACAATGATATATGTATATAGCGTTCTTACTAGAATCAAGTCAAGTGAAAACGAAGTAATGATGTATCCATCCATCTATTACAGTGTATAGGAGCCCACTGCTGAACATAGGCCTCCTCCATAGATTGCTTTATAGAGGGAATTTTGTAGGGGAGTGTTTGAGGACTTTGTACACATGGTAAGTGGCTATTGCTGTCCATGAAAACTTACTTCCATAAAAAAGGCTACATTTGCATTGGGTCCTCTGAGGACTGAGAGGGATGGTACAAGGAAGTGGGTGGTACCACTTCTTCGTAGGTACCACGTGGTGCCACCCACTTTCTTGTAACATTGATTTCTTGACAAAAACTAAATCTACCACCAACATCACGTTCTACCATTGCAGATTATTTATTACTGCAAGAGTATATTTTAACAGTGGCATATTATGATAAATGACTCGCATACCTCTTTTTACTAGTTAGAAGTAAACCTTACGTTATATACACAATAATATAAATTATTGTGTATATAACGTTCCATCGCTGTCGTACACACCAAGTAAGAAACAACCTAAATACTTTTAAAAAAAAAGACCTTAAAAATCACAATTAAAAAAAGGGTTTTGTGAAGTGTATGGTCCTGGAATAGTGCCTAATTTGTAAACATTAAACATAATGTTAACAGGAGTGTGTTATTGCGTTGCCCACCAGATTTTACCTTACGGTTTAGTTGTAACTGTGTGGAATTGGACGAATATGCGCGGAAGATTGATCCTAATTTGTATGCCATTCTTGCCCCTACATGTTTGAAAGTAAATTCAAGTTCCATCCGACAAGGAAAACATGTTAAGAAATATATTTGTTACAACTGACACTTCTCATGTTCGTCAACTGATTGAATTAAACTGGTTTAATATGACTGACTTTGGAGAAGAATTCGGTTTGCTATCCAACTCATGATAACTGCCATCTTTTAACATGTTGCCTTTAAATAAACAATTGAAATGTATTGTCGCTTTTGACTGTATAGTTGTACAACCATCATTCATCAGCCAATGCGTACACATTATGGCCGCTTATGTGCTTTTCGTACTAGTATAAAATATTTTATAGCTTCAACTCTAATTATGTGAAAGGCTACAATGATTTCGTATAATTATTTACTGAAATTATTTACTCATTTGACCTTCTTTATCAATATTATAATATGTACATTTTACGCACTTAACATTTGCAATTTATGACTTTTATGCTCTATTCATCATCAATACGATATTACATTTAATTAAAAAAATACAAAAAAAAAAAACTGATCAGAGAAAGCGTACTTACCTAGAGTATGTTCTTAGATTTGGCGAACTGAGCGTACTGGATCATTCAATAATACTACATTATACATTGATTATTTATGTATTTTAATCCATCAACAAGATAAGTACCATAGCATTTTATATATTATATTTAACAGATTTTGCTTATGACTGAGTACAAACCACACAGGCAGCAACATGCACAGTTATAACAGTTAAACAAAACGACATGTTATATTAAGGGCCGATTTTTCAATCTCCAGATAAAAGTTATTCAAAGGTTAAAATATATCAAACAAATTAAAAATTACAGTTAAATGAACGGAATAGTTCAATTGTTTCTCTTTTGTATTCGGTATAATTTATGATGGTATTAGATATACAGGATAGACATTACATATAGATCAGATTTTATAAAAGACAAGCTTGTAATGTTCTGCAGAACAATATTTATTACATACCTGTTAGTTACAAACAGGATCTAGGACTGTCTATGGTAATATACAGACCATAGACATGACATAGTCTGTATATATTCTGTTAAAGGCATAGAGATATTGGGTGATGGGTTGATTGCGTTAGACAAAATCTTCCGCGCAGTCCCAGATATGCTATTATAATTATATTTTACTTTTATTTGATTGGGGCGTTGGAAATCATTTGATATATTAAAGTGTGTACTCGTGTCTGTACGTTCACACTGATTTGTTTCCAAGCGATCGCTCGATTTTACATTCAAAATGGTAGCGAGACGCCGCTCCCCAGTGGAGTCTAACGAATTGTGATATTCTGACCTAAATTAAGGTGAAAATGTTAAAATTCCTCTGCCATGTGTGTAGTTTTTCATAATGAAATATAATTAAAAAAAATTTGCAAAAAAATAAAATATAATTGAATAATAATAAATACTCTAATGTATCGCTATAGTTTATGACGAGGTGCTTTGTTTTATGCTAGTTCGTCATTTTTTTTATCATTTTCTTTCGTTGTATATTATATGGTAACCCTAGATTATTGATGCTTGTAACATTTATGTTATACACTGTGTGATATAGCCATAGAGATGTTACAGATAAAAAAGTATTATATTAGGCGGGAAATTGGTTTTTTAAAATAGGTCTTTGTTTTCGATAAAATTTTATTGTAAGTGTCGTTTCTCGCTGTAATATCTCTTTGGTTGTGTGTTGTTGCAGATATAACTGTATCTTAGATTTATATTGATTGCTTTATGTGCTATCTTCACACACAGTTTCGACTGTGCGTATTATATGTAAAAATCTTAGTTACAATAATACTGTATATTTTATTATCGACCTAACGACTATGTCTGCGTCTTCAGATAAAAAAATGACTATACAATTTTTAGGGTTTCGTTTTTGTATAGGTTGTGTTGTGTTTTCATGTGAGAGCTGACAGAAATGAATATATGTATTGTCCGCCACAGCATAGATATAATATATATTAATTTTATTTATAGCCAGACATATTGCTATTTATTTCCTATAATTGTCTTTGAATTACCTCACACGCGGCTTTAATTTATATATTTTATATCAAGACATATTACGATATCAATCTATATTGGAAGATGGAAATAAGTAGCAAGTTATATAAAGATATCTTTTGCTATTTCAACATATAATTGCAATACCGAGTGATTCATCTTTCTTGATTACTGACTGATTTTACTGGAAACGAGACTTTATTCCATGTTAGTTCTTAGAGGTGATAACACATATGCATTTTGATTCTTAATTGACGATAAATGTGTATGTGTATGGGCTATAGCATCCACTTACCATCATAGTGACTGTATGCTTATTTGTCGCCCTTATTATGTAAGAAAAAAATGCTGATTCTTTTACATATTGTGATATAACATTAAATGCCGAACTCGAATTTCTCAAATACTAAGGTTTTTTTTCTAGATATATCATAATATAAATTTAATTTACCACTTGGTTTTTTATACAATATGCGATTCAATTTAATTTATCTTAATTAAATTAAAAATAATATAAAAATTTAATTTAATTATCGTCCCCTGAAGACCTCTTAATTAAATACAATAATTAATCCAATAAAAATAAAAATTTGCCAAATGTGCACTTCCCAGGGCAACCGTCAGTGGTGTGAGGGCACTGACATATATATTTTAGTATTTTTACCGTGTACGATACCTTGCTGTGGTGTGTTATATAATAGTGCAATATATTTTAATAATATGAATATATATTTTAACTATGTATGTGGCGGTCCCTAACATTTAAGTCAGCGGGTGATTATTTTAGTTATATTTTTGTATTAGTATTTTCTTAAATGGAATTCATGCCTTTGATTGATGTTACTGTCATTTTTCTGCTACCTCTTTTAATAATAAAATATAATGAAATTAAATTATTAAAAAAATTATAAATATTAAATTTATGGTATAATTTCTTTTATACAATTAATGTATATATTTATATAAATATTGAATTGTAAAAAATGTGTTAACGCATATTTGTATTATAATACAATAATACAAGCATCCTTGTAATTAAATTTATAATGAAAAAAATGTTATTGTATATATTAGGTTGTATGTATTTAGTTTAAAGGTAGTACGAGACATGGCGAGTTAAACGATAGAATAAATCTTATTTACTAGTATCAGAAACCTCTCGTTGTTAAACATTATTCTGCTAAAATATTTAGTTTTACGTATTTACAGAACCCTTCTTGATTATTCTTTACACATCTTGTAAAATTCATATCATAAGGGTATTTTCACTGTTGCTACTAAAACATGTACAGGAATCGATAGTGCGCTCTTCATTAGGTTAGCGACATCTAGCGTGAAGCGGAGAAACCATACAATACAGTTTTTGTTAAGATATTCTACTCAACACAGAACTTGCTGTGTCTAGTACCACCATTCCGATTCGTTTTGGCGGCAGTCGTTAGGTCGATAGTGCCTCGCCATTAATTTTCATACTAGCCAGTTTATTAAGTTTATAGTTAAGTTTTATTTGGGATAAATAATTTTGGCTGATTTCAAAAATAAATATTTATAATGCGAAAGCGATAAATGCCTTTTATTTTAAACAGAAGCCTATGAAATACACATATAATATAACAATTTAAGAACATATCACAATATTTTTTACAATAATATTTACCAATACGATACTATAGTTATCGTTACCGTTAGAGCGTATTAAAGTCCACTGCTGAACATAGGCCTCCCCATAGATTGCCTCACAAGGGGGATAATTGCCATAGTCATCACGCTTGACAAGCGGGTTGGCAACCGCAGTTTTTTATTTTTAGATTTTAGTCATTACGAAGAATTTAGTCTTACGACACTCACGGGATGATATGAGGTAGTGGATATCCTTAAACCGCCTCCATACGGTGGATACACGCCCGCTAACCGTGACAATTATTAATGCAAATCGTCACTACAGATCTATGGTTCTCAAGTCCTAAGCCTAGTAGTCTTAGAGTATTCAACTAACAGGAGAAGCCATGCGCATAAAGTTCCAAACAAAAAAGTCTATCACTTCTAGCGGGAGGCGAGGTAACGCACACTAAGCAAATCGTAAACATTGGGCCACGTCGTTACGCACGCACACAGCATAATATGAGCACACGATTAAGCAAAACGCACACAACCTTGAAAATCTCTTATAAATGTCTCAAGCCCCCTTTTCACTACGGGATATAATATAATATATATTACATCTCGAGATGTAAATTAATATCGCTCACCATACATTTCATATGGAACCGTTTACACTTAGCTATAATATATATTACATCTCTAGCTATAAATATTTTTTCGATCAACCGAGCGATATTTTCATATTATATTTTGCCCCCTGTACCCCGCACACCGTTCCGCGCCCCCGCAGAACGGTGTACGGGGTAAAGGGGGGTAATCCAATGGATATGTCGATAAAATTTTATGCAAGTTACATTAGCAAATTAAATAAAATAAAAATGAACAAATGTTTAATGAGTAATATTACATTCAAAGTAAATTAAAAAAAAATACATAAGGTACAATTTAATAATACAAAATTACCAAAATTAAAACAAATTGAAAAAGTATTCTATTATATTTTAACTGGTTTTTAAAGTGAATAAGTTTGGTGTATGTGACGAATACACTTTTTGGGACACTCTTTTTTTGCGAGGTAGCTAATTCTGGTGCTTGCATATTTTTCCATCACCAAGTTTGCCAGTTCAATGTTATGTGGAACGTAATCATTATCGAAATAATGTTCCTATATGCTTAAAAATATATAATATGCCTAGTCTATGAAATGTTTTTACCATTTTTTTTATAGGATAAGGGTGACAAACGAGCACACAGTCCACCTGATGGTAAGTGGTTGCTGCGGCCCATAGACATCTACATCTATCCTCTATTACAAATCAAAATGCAGATGCGTTGTCACCCGTGAGGACTAAGATGGAATGCCTCATTTCCAGTAAAAAGGGCCTCCGGCCACCTGCACTCACCAAACGAAACGCAGAGGTAAACCTCTACTTCACGCCGGTATTCTGTGAGGTCGTGGTACCACCCCGGTTCGAGCCGGCCCATCCGTGCGACAGCAAAAGCTGCCGCATGGCTCTACCACTGTTAAAATTTACCATTTTTAATGTCATGACCAACCGGAAAGATTATCTGTATAGGGGTTTTAAACGGTCTAATTTTATAGATTTTACCCAACCAATAGAGTTAAACCATTTTAAGGCTTAGGGTTGAACTACATCTGGCAGCACACAATCGCACTTTCCTTTGCTTCTATCCTTTTTGTTCACTCAGAAACGTTATTTACTAGAGCGAGAAAGAGAGCGGGAGTGTATAGTTCTACCCTCAAAAAGCCGATTGTAAACCAGTTTCAAAAGTTTATATATCATTCTTGACAATCCATATTAATATAATATTATAAATAAGAAAGTGCGATTTTTTATTTATTTGTTTTTGTCCTTCCTTTACGCAGCAACGGAATGGAGCAATTAAAAAACACCGGCCAACTGCGAGTCGGACTCGCGCTCCGAGGGTTCCGCACAAATCCGTAGTTTAAAATTATTAAAAATATTTTTATTATATGATGTAAGTAAAAATTTATGCTTTTCGCAATTTTTCCTTTATCTGTGCTACAATACGTTGCTTCGTACCAAATTTTAAGATTCTGAGTTCACGGGAAGTACCCTGTAGGTTTTGATTCCCTGATTCCCTTGCGAATGTCGAAAATTTGCGGCATAAACGGCTGTATCTTTTGATTGCGTTGGCTTACAAGTTTGATTTTTTCACAGCTCCAAGGGACAGTAGACTTGAGTATTTCTTATGAATTTCAGCTTGATACTTCCACGCGTTCCTCAGAAAAAGGGTCTTGACAGACAGACAGACAGACAGACAGACGGACAACAAAGTGATCCTATAAGGTTCCGTTTTTTACTTTTGAGGTACGGAACCCTAAAAATTAAACATTTGCTATCTCTTGGTCGAAGTTTATGCTTAACCAAACATACTTTTTTTCGTCATTTTACTTAGGATTGAAAAATAATTAATGTCTTCGTAAAAAGCGGTAATATTTTGTGTTCTACAGTACAAAAGTGTAGTACTCTGTACATATTTAATAATAATAGATTATAAATATGACACTGAAATTATTTGTTTGTCCTTATTTATTTATTTAAGCGCTAATAATTCGGGTCTCATCTGAAAACAACAATTTGGTTGACATCATCTAAGACGATAAACTTGTAAATAACATTTTAAAATGAATAAATATCGTTCACTAAACCTTCCATTTCGATTTGTTACATGTTTTAAATTTTATCCTGCATAATGTAAAATAAACCTGTAGCAAAATAATAAACTTACGAATAGATTACAAAAACCGATTGGTCAAAATGCTCGGAACAAATAGTGCTTGTTCGTTTAGGTACCCAGGTTATATGATTGCCACATGCTTTCATCCAAACTTGGCGCCTGTAAGGATCTTTTGGAAAACTAAAACCAAAGATCTTTTTTAAACATTGTACAAAAAAGAATTTTAAATAACACATTGGTATTATATAACAAAGTATTACTTATAGTCAAATAAAAATATCGACACTAAAGATTACAGTGAACATCACTATTATAGTCTTGATGATACCATTTTATATACTCGAAATTCCACTTCTTTTCGTTTCATAACGTACATAACATAACGTTTTAAATGTATAATGTTAACAATAAAACAATTAAAATTGATGTTTTCATTTCGTTAAAAACAATATTAAGATTATTAATGTTGTTTGAAATAATATAGTTTTGCAAATAGATCACAATAATATTGATGAATGAATTTAAGACTATTCAATAACACGATTTTGTCTTGTGTAATTAGAACAAAGAGAAACGACATTTGTCTACAATTAAGCAAAATTTAATTATGTCCTAGTAGTGCAAAAGTCCTTACTATAGTATTAATTCTTTAAGTTGGCAACACTACCTGCTCAGCTATATTAATCAGAATTTTCGTGATTTAATGCTTATATTAATTATTGAAATCAAAATAAATACTTAAAGATGAAAGATAACGCCGTCTTTTTGTAAATTTGAGGTCTGTGATCTTTTTTTACAAAAAAAAAACACAGTGCAACTCGGCATTTTTCTGGAGGTCAACTCACGCTTACGACTACTTGGTAAGTGACGCCGCACGCGGCGCAACTAGTTTTATATGACGGGAATGATCCGCGCTCTCGTACTTTTGACAGCGGGGAACGCTCTCCAATGTCGTCTCCTGTTAGTTTAATACTCTAAGCTAGTAGTCGCCTAAACGGCCAAAACATTATCTAATTTTCATATTTTTTGCAAATGTAGATATACTAATGACAAACTAGGTTCGCATGTTTTTATTTTAAATAAATATTGCATACGATATGTTATTACCATCTAAATGATTTAGACTTAAAAACTTCTACAAGCGGTTTTTTTTTTGATTAAATTAAACTGAATTACCAAAAAACGTACAGACCTACACTAAGGTGCACTGAATCCAATGAGACCAAAATTGTCTTATTGCGTAAAGGTTTAGGTGCGTGAAAACGTTATCGCTCGATACAATGTTTCAAAACGAAAATGTAAAGACTTGAAAATCTCTCTATCGCACGATACGGCGACACGGAGCGAGCGGTATGAAACATATTATAGAGTTTTTGAAAATGTCTACTCTCGCCATTCCTGGTATATAGTGTATTATCTATGACTCTCGCAGCGTATCGGCACTTCACAATCCTCTTAAGGTGGAAGCTCCAGGGTGGCCCGCGAAATTCAAATTTTCTTGCGTTTTTTGGAATTTGCAGGTCAGAGTTAGGTTGTATGGTTAGGTGGCATACAAAGAGCTAATATGAACTTACAGGGTTGTATTGGTGATTTTATTGATAATAATTCTGTAAACACATAATCGCTACGGTCGCGAATCATATTTTGTTAAATATACAACCTAACCCTGACCTGCAAATTCCAAAAAAACGCAAGAGAATTTGAATTTCGCGGGCCACCCTGGAGCTTTCACCTTAAAGAGCAATGGCAGAAAAATAATAGCTAAAAATTATTGCGTCTAGAAATAAGTTATATATAAAATGAGTTTTATTATTTTTCTATGATTTTTGAAATAAAAATATATTTTAATTAAAAGCACAAAAAAAACCATTTTAGGGAATATCAAATGACTTAAATTATTTTACTCTATTCAAGTATTGCCATTTACTATATTTGTACTATTTTCGTATACACTTTGTAAGACTACCAACACAACACACAAACAAAATATTTTTATATTAAGTTATTATTAGTAATAACTATACTATCAGTAATAATAAAATAAAAGTGATATGGTTGAAAATAAGTCTCTTACAAAGAACTTCCTACAGAAACACATTATCTCAATTATAGTACTATGTAAGAATTCCATTTAATGTTATGGCAACACTAGCTAAAACAAAATGTCAGTATTCTTTTACTGGCCTGACGGCTCTGAGTTCTAGTCCTTCTGAGAATGTCACTGTATGACACAAAGGCCCTGGAGCCATGCCAGAAATATACATTCATAGTATGCAAATATATAATAGAGATAGAATAATCTAAAAACTCCCAATTATGTAGGTAGGTACATTATGTTGAGAATGTATTATAAGCTAACACCAAACAACCACAGGACGCATGACTTTTTCTAATTGACATAAGGCAACCTATAGGTTCAATTCTAAATATATTTTTTGACGCCTGTTCAGGGCAAAATTCTTTGACAGAGTTATTAAGGGACTGACGCTTGACATTTTACGCTTTAATGCTACCATTCCTTCTCAACTAATTTTATGTATGAAATTCTGCCATTGTTCTTTGTCGTACTAAGTATATATACGTGTAGTAATACCATAGTATAAAGAGAGGGGAAGTACGTTATCTTCATACAAACGCACTGCGCGCGGCTTGTATGTGTGCGCCATAGTATCTATGAGCACACTTAAACACAATCTCGAAGTATTTCTCAATGCGCCCGTCGAGGCTAACATCGCACGAGGTTCGCGCGTCACGTAAGCGAGGCACTTATTATAGCATATAATTTTGACTTGACGATGAGATACTTACTTACTTATTTTTGTTGTATTAGTTGTCTGTTAGACAGAGGAAGAATAGTAACTAAGTACCTACTTACGGTTATAAAATGGTAATTAAAAATAAGTAATTGACTAATTGTGAATCAGATAAATAGAGCAAAGTTCGAATAATAACAACAGAACAAAAAATTGATTACAGTCTAAGGTGGTAGGCGTTAGTAATTTTATGTTATTGTACGATATTTTTTTTTACAATATTTTAGTCGCTTTATTCATTTTTTTTATTATAGATATAGGGCCGGGCTTTAAACTAATGATTTGGTGACAGTGACAACCCTGAGACAGTAGGCAATTATATGGCGGATTGTGCCGGTGTTAACCTACTTGGCCTCTCTTTTATACTATGGTAATACGCTCAAAGCAAGAAGGAGTCATTTCGATAAATTAGATTTCTTTTTGTTGATTATAGTTTACTGTAGGGTACGTTGTTGTAAAATTATAATATATAGAGCTACAGAGTTACAGCTGAAAATGTGCTGTTTATTAGACGGAAGACGACGTATATGTAGTTAAGGCGCATCTTTGAGCAAAATGTCGCGCTAGTCGTTATTTGTGCGGTTTTTAGGAGCTATCTACTTTTTATTTAAAATATATATCAACTAATAAAAAAACATTATATATCTACATAATCTTAATTCTATAGGAGTCATGTCCAAATTTGTTTTAAAGAAATAAATATTAAAATAATCTCCTTACAACGAAACCACATAAATGTGAAATAATTATTGATAACATGCATCTCCTCGTAAAGTAAGCTTTATTTTATTTTGCGATTGACACTAATGGATAGGCAATTTATTAATGAACATTTCTATCATAATTTTTTTTTTCAAAGGACGAAAATTTGATTTTATTAAGAAATTATTTTAAAAACTGGGCGTATTCACTGCCCACGGGGTTGCTGGAGTCAGTGAGCGCTAAGCTCTTGAAGGTGAAACTCGTGTCGTTTGTCACGGCGGCGGGAAGCGCACACGCTCGCTCACGTCATCTTATCAGTCGATAATATTATTATTACTTATTAAGTTATTTATAGGTAGTATTATTTGTTTGTTTTTGGTATAACTTTTCGTATTAGTTATACATATATTTGTTGTGTTTTTACTGCGCGATGAAGCTGTGCGTGTATTTTCTTTGAAGTAAATGCAAATAAAAAAATGAAGCACCATTAGCATGTAAGGTTCGAATCCATAATTAACATTTCGACAAATATAATTTACACTATAAAAGGCTAATTCAATATTATCAGTATACTATACAGTTAAAAATAATCCTAATACCCAACCACAATATCTTAGTAGGTATAGTAATTCAGTAAAAAGTAGGTATTAATATACCTAATCGGGCATCATTTACAACCCAAAAAACCCTATAACTAAACTGACCATTTACATTTTAACTCAAAACGGAACATGGGTTTATTTATACTGTTACGGCCGGCAGCTGCCTATCCCAGGAGTAGAATCCGTCGCGGCCCATAGACGAAGAAGCTACAGGCAGATGCTGGTCGGGCGTCCTCACGCCAAGGGTTAAAGTCTAATTACACTAAACAATCAGGGGGGAGCGTTACAATTATTGAACAGAGCTTACTTACCTCTATTCAAGGCGACTGGTCCCTCAGGATTCGGTCAGGTCTCGTGTGGATGTATAGTGCTAGGAAGTAAAGGTCAGTGATGTATATTTGGGTGTGGCTGGTAGTGTTATTGACCTTCTTTGACCGTTCACTCCGCAGCAGTTCGGTCCTCAGCTCCTCGCCAAACTACGGTCTCCTTCCGCACTCACTTTCTTCGTTTTCTACGATTGACTCGCGAAAATGAACACAGAACGTACGGGTCAAAGGTCACCGTTATTTCTAGAATATTAACTACCGCACTAGTAACTAATACAGTCGAATCCACTTATACAGATTCTGCGTTAAACCTAAAGTCCCGGGTAAAACTCTCAACACGCGCTACCATTCCCAGTGGTATATTTACTATACGCGCCTAACATAAAATTAGATCTAAGAGTTCCCAAACAAACGGACCGCGCCTTCTATCTCGACGCGCAGAAGACATCTAATCTTTCGCTCTCGACTCCCACCGTTCAGTAAGCTCGGACGTTCAACACGCACGAACGTCATCCCGTATCAGCCGAGCCGAGCGCCATCTAACGTCGATGCCTGACACCAACGCTTTTGCGTAAACATATACACTAAAAACTATAACTTTATACAATTCGTGTTCACTATAAAATTATATTCGGTATAGACGGTAATTATTAAATGCAACATATTTTTTTTTTAATTATTAATTACATTTGTCAGTGGAACAAATTTGCTTTAATAAAGTTGGTGACGATTTTAAATAAGAATAAAATTCTGGGCAAGTTTTATTATTGTTACCTTTAGTGTTTTTTTCAGACGTCCACAATTTATTCATAATAGAAAAATACTCTTTCTACTGGAGCATTTGTACCAGGTAGACATAAAATATATTCGATTAAAAAAATAATGTTGAAGATTGTTGGTGCGAAAGACTGAATACTTCCATCCAACGAGTTACGGGACAATTTTATGTCCCGGAGCTTTGGGGACAATGGGACAGGTGACCGAGGGACGAGGGACGAGCGAGGGAAAGGGACAGTCCCGTTCAAAACGGGACGTATGGTCACTTTACCTATAACCTTTATATTTCTTGTTGATTTTTGTATTACCTTAATTATAACCCTTATGTATAAATAAATATAATTACGTATGTAAAAATAAAATTGAATAAAAATAAAAACAGACATGTTATTTTTTCATCCTCATCAATCATTGGGGTGAGGATAATGTCAGCCAGCATAAGTAATAAGCAGGCTAAGTTACAAGGTGGTCAGTTCAAAAATTAGTAGGTAGGTTCATACTTTTCAATACGCGACACGTAAAAATTAACAATAATCAAAAACACATCTACGATACATCCTATTTATTTATTTTTTATTGCATCAAATATTTGTACAAAAGGCGAGCTATCTATCAATTTACCTATAGTGAGTAGGTATATTTTAAACTCACTATTTTCAATGCTTCATTTTTAATATATAATTAATTATAAAATTTCATAATTAGATAATATATGAGAATACATAATTCTAATATAATGCAACTAATAAACCGAATAAAAAAATTAAAAATACATTTATAAGTACGCCGTGTGTATTTCCATTTTCCATAAAATAGTTTATTGATGTTGAAAAAATAATACTAAGTTCGTACAGTAGGTGGCGTCTTGCATATTTCTGACGCGATATATTGGACCGAGAGTTGGCGGCAACTGAATACTCAAGGTCGTTCGCTGGGAGTAGCCCCTTAAATAAAAAAGATCCAACTTGCAAAAAGCTGCTCTTGAAATAATGAAATTTTTTAAAACTTCGATCTTTACTCAGTGATAATAGCTTGCTCTAATTTATTTCTATTTTTGATTTTCATCGACTGCGACTTTCGCTAGAAACATAAGCCGATATATTTAACTCATTTTTAATAAGTGTATGGGTTAGATGCTTTTTGCTTAACTACGGTCAATTATAAATTACATACGAAATCTTAGTTAATATTTTTTGATAATACAAAAAGCAACATCAAAATTTTTATATATTTTTTAATTGTAGCCATGACCTTACATTACATTTTATATATCAAATAACTAAATACTTAAATAATTATTTGTAACACTTATTCTAGATAGATACACTTATTTCACTGTCTACGTACTATGAATGTCAATTTAAAAACCTCTATTATATCAAAACACTTGATCGTCCGTCTCCCGCAATAACGATTCATATATATGAACAAAACTATCGATTCCTTCCTTAAAGTTATAGTCAACAGTCTCTTCCTCATCATCATTGAAGAATGCATGCGCGAAATCTATCAACTTCACCGTTCCCCAATGGTTGGGATACGGAGACTCACTCGATAGCTGGTCCAGTACTGCTCTGTAGTTCATTTTTATTTTTGACAGTTTATCCTCATAGTTGTGCTCAAAGGAGTGGCTGTGATTCAGTTTCTCCAAAGCCTCGGACCACGGGGAGTTGACGGGGGGTGGGGGAGTGAAGTAGTTCTGAGCTTCGGCCATGGAAGATAGTGTTACCGGGCTAACTTTTTTATATACGGGACCGTCGGAGCTGATCTGTCCGCTGAAGTTTGAGCCCGCAGTTGGGTTGTATGTGGAGTGAATAGATTTCCTTCGCACAAACGGTCGTTGGGTACACGAATTGAGGTTTCTGAAATTTGAAAATAAAATCATGTTGATTGGGATGACAACCGTTTGGGTTTCAAATAATTTTTTTATAGGATAGAGTGACAAACCAACACACAGTCCACCTGATGGTAAGTGGTTGCTGTGGCCCATAGGAGGACTGCGTAAAGTGAGTAGCGTGAGGACTAAGATGGAATGCCTCTTTTCCAGTAAAAAGGTTCTCCGGTTCTCCACACTCACCATACGAAACACAGCAGTGTTAAGCTGCTATTTTACGCTGATATTCTGTGAGAACGTGGCCCTACCCCAGTCGAGCCGACCCATTCGTGCTACAACTATACTACTAATATAGTTGCAGCATGGCTCTACCACGTATAAAATGCTGAATCTAAATATTTTTTTTATAGTATAAGGGTGACAATTAAGCGCACAGTAGACTTGATGGCAAGCAGACGCTGGCCAGACACCCTACACTTACCCTACGAAAATAATATACCAGCGTCTGTTACAATTTGGACCAACTTCAAGGCAAGAGTGAACAAGCTTATGTTACAGTAAACAGTGCGATTTCAACCTTTTATTATACTTTGGAGGGGAGGCACTTAAATTTACTCATAGACTGTAAAGGAACCCCTGACAGTGTATCCATCTAACAACAGTAACATCATCATCATCATTGTCACACCCTGAAGATTAAGGTGCTTCAGTGTGGCATCACCATGTATAAAATAATCTCACCGGTGGTGGCGACAAGAACTACAGTGTGAGGATATCTCTGCGTTCACTAATCTGCCTGCCTAGCGTGATAGGGGAACTGTTTCAAGTAACGCAAGACTGATGGCGCCTGTATGAAAATGCCACCGTCCAGAAAAAAGCTTACGATGCGACCATGCACTTGAATTTTTAATTCAATGGTTCATAGCATGGTCTCGCATATCTATCAACGCGTTTAATAACGGTAATGCATAAATCAAAATATCCATACAATTATTTACATAAATTTAAACATTACACAAATTTATTCGTCATGACTTTTTTATGTACACAGGAAAACGATAGGGTAAGATTTGTTCGTGGTAATTTTCGGGGGTTAAATCTAACCCGAAAATTATATGGGTAATCAAAGTAGTATTAACATAGAAAATAGATAGCAACAAGGTACAACTATATGAAGTATGCACAGGGTATCAGGTGGCAGAATTAGGATTAAATTTGCGAATATTTTAAAAAGTAAAAAATGTATGGCGGAAACTAGAAATTTGATATGATTTGATTTGATTTTTGGAACGAAGTTCCTTATTGCACGGTACGAATTTGGCGGATGGGGGCAAGACGAAAAAAAGTGAAAGATTTTCCCTCACGACCCTTTTTTAGTGCGAGCGAGAAGGAATAATATCCAGCTCTCTCGCACTTTTCTTAGCTTGTCATGAAAGAAATATTATTTTAAATGACGCTTCATTTTAATAGACGCAAGTAATTCATTTATTTGCATTTGTTAATCAATAATATAATACGTTTATCAATAATAACATACTACGAAAGGAATTTCGTAGTATGTTATTATTCGTTCGTATAGTCGTCCAACACAATATGCCTCCGTGGATGGGAGAACTACGTGTGTTTGCTGTTAAGGTTTTTAAAGGTCATTGCTTCTTGTGTGATTAGCCGGACACGCTACAACATTCGACACTTAGGTGACGACGTCAAAATCATAAAAAAAAATTTTGAAATAATTTGAAACACTACAAGAAAATCCGCTTCAGTTCGTGAGCGGTTGCCCTAGGGCTTCCAAAAATACCCGCGGCGTCGTACACCAGCAGCAGCGAGGCGGCTGTGTACTGTAGTGCACTGTAATGTAGCGCAGTACAGTGTAGTGTAGTGTGGTGCAGCCTGCGGCGTGCAGTACTCACCGGGCGGCGTGCCGCAGCCGCGCGGTGTCGTACACCAGCAGCAGCGAGGCGGCTGTGTACTGTAGTGCACTGTAATGTAGCGCAGTACAGTGTAGTGTAGTGTGGTGCAGCCTGCGGCGTGCAGTACTCACCGGGCGGCGTGCCGCAGCCGCGCGGCGTCGTACACCAGCAGCAGCGAGGCGGCCGCCAGGCGCAGCGAGCGCGGCGCTGCGGCCCAGCGCTGCAACGCCCACAGCGCGGCGAGCTGCTGCAGCAGCAGCGCTCTGCACGCAGCACCACTCACGCCACACGTGTTCAGATAGTTGCGGATTGCTGCCGGACAAGTATATACTATACAGTATACACTCTCGGTGTTACATCTTCTTTTGTATCTAGGAGTTCGTCTGGATTTTGTCTTATAGTGTAAAAGCTATAGCTATATACAGGATTATTTTTTAAAGAGTAGCCAAATTTTATATTGAAGTTCAAATAAATTAATTTATACCGATATTATTTATTGCAGTTTTTGAAAATACGAGTAAAGAAGGCTTCTACTTTTATTTAAAATTATCCCAAATTTAATGTTGTTTATGGGCAACAACTACTCTTACGCGCGCTCCTGTGTGTGTGATTCATTTCACGTTTTCGTTTCTTAAGTTTTTGCCTACTATTGGTACCTCAAAATAAGGATGTGAATAATAAACACAGCACATAATAAATAACCGTTTATTCACAACGTAAATTCAAAGTGTCGTAGTAGTCGGACGATCAGATCGACTGGCGAGGCGAGGAAAACCAAACCAGTTGCTCCCACGCAGCCAAGTGTTTCCGAAGATTGCGATACGGTCGAACAGGCCAGAGCCCTCCTGCCGCCACACTTCTTTATACATAAACGAGCACGTTTTCTTAATATATTTTTTATACTTATTAGCTGTTCTTGAGCACTTTTAACTTCTGTGAACACAGCAATAATTTTACTGTGACGGTCTTCATAACTTTGGGCCTCTTTGACGTCAACACGACTCTTTATACATAGATAAAAGACTAACTGTGAAAGTTCCAGCGAATTTGCAGACCATGGTATAGGGTCTCCGTACGTAATCCACCTATCTTCATATTCACTATTTAAGTTATCGCTCACTGCACTTGAATAGGTTGATTATCTGTCAATTGTTCTTCAATTGGTACACGTACGTTAATTTCTTGCCACAGTATAGACTCACTTTATTATATTTGCGCACCATGTAAACTTTCATTGCTTTAAATGTAATATCGCACCATTTCATAGTTTCAAAGTCTCCACGGTTCGAATATGTTCGTAACGTCATTGGTAAAGAAGTGTCAACGTCACGACCGACACTGTCGGCTATCGGCCGGGCGAGCGGACGTTAGTACTTAGCGGTGTTACGGTAAAAAGAAGGGATGGGCGCCGATCTGACGCGCGACAAGGTACCGAGCGACCCTTACGAACGTGAGCTTGCGTAAAATAGTACGCGTCAGATATTTATGAATGACAATCAGTTAAAATAATGCATTACCACGGATTATGAACTTAAAAGATAAAAATGATAGAATGTTTGAATTTTTTTTTTATTAATTTTTCTTCATCTTTTGCCTGTATTTCTTATTTTGAACCTTTTTTGCAAATTTGGCCGGTTATTGTAAAATAACCCTGTATTATATTTATTTAAGATTCTGTAAGCAGTATTTTTTTTCTAATGTACCTCGCTCGTGTGTTTATAAGTAATGAGACGAATTTCAATACATAATATAAAAATAGAGCGGGCAACCTAGATTTTAATTTATAAAATTTAAATTTCGAATTTACAAATAAACAAAATTGTAAATTATTTTTGATCTCTAACATCTTTCCTCTCGCTTTCCCGCAATCTGTGGGAGTGATTTCGTGAAAAGGGACGGAAGTGTGTAACAGGAAGCCGGGGAAGTGCGCACTATTTGATTTGACCAATGAGCGCGCGCTGTGGTAGCAAAGTGTATTTACTGTTGATAATGAGTGTCTGATGGGGTTGTTATAAACTAATTTGCTTAATTCCACGTAAAGAAAGAAAATGATGTGTCCTGCCCAGTTTTAAGGGGACCTCCCATCCTCCCTCAATCGCGCGCACTATACCCGTCGCCGCCAATCCCAGCACTACCATCTCCAGCAGCACCACACTAGGCACGACACACCACTCTCGAAAATACGACACGTGTTTCACCTCTACGCGAGACATCAGGTGAAGTAGACTCTGCGGAGGCTGGCCGCTAAGTGAGCGGCGAGCCGAAACTACTGCTATTATACTACTTGCTGACGCAACCGCGCCCCAACTACGTAGAGAGCGATTACGTCATGCGATCAATCACCACCTGACGTACGCAGATATTTGCTGTGAAATTAACAATAGACTACTGCGATAGAATAGAATAGAATAGAATAATTTTTTATTTAATATGATTATTACATAATTCTTATTGAAAGTCATTTTTTATTTACCACTGGTTCGGAAAATACCTCTGTCCTGGGAAGAACCAGCAAGAAACCCAGCGGGACTTTTTTTTTCAAACATATTTCACTTAACAATAATTTCATTTATACAATTTTTAAATGATTTTTAATAGAACCAGCATGGTGGCGATCACCTTATTCCCAGGGGTTATTTTCATTCATGTATTCCTTGATATTATAATAACCCTGTTTGTACAGTTTTTCTTTAATAAAACTTTTAAACTTGTGTATTGATAAACTTTGAATATGTTCTGGGATTTTGTTGTAAAAGCGTATACATTGCCCCATAAATGAATTACTGATTCTGTGGAGTCTAGTTACTGGTATTACAAGCTTATGTTTGTTCCTAGTGTTTAAAATATGCACATCCTTATTCTTATTAAAGCTATTTATGTTTTTATGTACATACATTACATTTTCATAAATATATTGCGATGCCAAAGTTAATATGTTTATTTCTTTAAATTTTTGTCTGAGGGACTCTTTACAATTTAGGTTATAAATCGCCCGAACGGCTCTCTTTTGCAAAACAAATATAGCTTCAATATCAGTCGCATTACCCCATAGCAAAATTCCATAAGACATTACGCTATGAAAGTAACTAAAATACACTAATCTAGCTGTCTCAACATCTGTGAGACTTCTAATCTTTCTTACAGCATATGCTGCAGAACTAAGTCTGCTTGCTAATTTAGATATATGGGGGCCCCATTGAAGTTTCGCGTCAATAGTAATACCAAGAAAAACAGTGGTATCCACAAGACTCAACTCCTCCCCATTTAACAGCACATTGGTATTCGAATGTTTTACATTAGGTATTGTAAATTTAATATACTTTGTCTTATTGCCGTTTAAGAGCATATTGTTGGCGTTAAACCAATGTACTAATTTGGATAGAGCATTATTTACATCGTCATAATTAATTGACTGCCGTTTGAGTTTGAAAATTAAAGAGGTATCGTCAGCAAATAATACTATATCGTGATTGTCCCCTACAAGATAAGGTAAGTCATTAATATAGATTAAAAACAGGAATGGGCCAAGAATCGAGCCCTGAGGAACGCCCATTGATACTACCGATCCGGAGGAACCTTTACCATTGATCACGATTTTTTGAGTTCTGTTACTTAAATATGAAGTAATAAGTCTAAGCGCCAAATTTTTACACCGTAATGTTGTAGTTTCCTGATTAATGTTTCATGATGAACACAATCGAAAGCCTTGGAAGGGTCACAGAAAACACCTAAAGCATCCTGTGAATTCTCCCAGGCATTAAAACTATATTTCATAAGCTCAACACCGGCGTCAGACGTCGAGCGACCCCTTATAAAACCAAATTGGTTTTTATAAAGTAATTTATTTGTATTAAAAAAAATTAACAATTGATCCAAAATTATTTTTTCAAAAATTTTACTGAGAGTTGGTAGTACAGAAATAGGTCTAAAATTAGCAGGGTCCAATGTACTACCGAATTTAAATAAAGGTATTACTTTACTATACTTCATTAAACAGTGGTAGAGCCACGCGGCAGCTTTTGCTGTCGCACGGATGGGCCGGCTCGAACCGGGGTGGTACCACGACCTCACAGAAAACCAGCGTGAAGTAGAGGTTTACCTCTGCGTTTCGCTTGGTGAGTGCAGGTGGCCGGAGGCCCTTTTTACTGGAAACGAGGCATTCCATCTTAGTCCTCACGGGTGACAACGCATCTACATTTTGATTTGTAATAGAGGATAGATGTAGATGTCAATGGGCCGCAGCAACCACTTACCATCAGGTGGACTGTGTGCTCGTTTGTCACCCTTATCATATAAAAAAAATCAGGAAACACACCAGAATCGATACAAGTATTAAAAATAATAGCAAGATGAGGTGCAATTAAATCTATTATGGACGCAATAACTGTCACGGAAATCCCTCACAAATCTGCGGTTTTCTTTACATCAATGGTTTTGAAGTATTTTACAATATCTTGCGGTAATACCTTTTCAAATCTAAATTCTTTTAAACAGATATTAACATTCTGTTTGAATAATGACTCGGCGACAGTTGGAGAAGTATTCAAAGACTCTGTTGTTAAAATAGGAATATCAGTGAAATATTTCTCAAACACCGCTGCGACTTCTTGATTATATATATAGGTTGGAGGATACGTCCACCTATCCTCCAACCACGCAACCAATCGCTGGCCACCGCACCGGGAGGGTGACAAACGACCATGTTGCGTTTAAGCCTGCTCCTTGATGATATACAGCCTCGCATACATACATACAATATCTTTATTAATTATAGGCTATCTGTTGTTCTGATGTATGAGCTACAAGCCGCGTAACGATTACGCGTTCCAAGAGGTCGAACATTGGCGCGCGCTCCAGGAGCGCGTAATCAATACGCGTCTATATTATTGTAAAGTTTAATTAAAATACAGTCAGTAGTTTTTGTGTGGAAGAGTAACAAACATCCATACATTCTCACAAACTTTCACGTTTATAATATTAGTAGGATGTGTGTTACCTCATAGCTTTTTTCTAGGCGAACTGATTTTGATGATTCTTTTTTTTTTATAAATTTGATCAAGTTCGGACCAGTAGTTTTTGAGTTATCATTAATAATAATTTATACTGAAGTCGGATCCACAATTTTTTAATTTTACCACTCGTTATTGTTCTCTTGCAATCCTGTCCATCCAAAATTTGTCTGGAAGATATCACTTTAAACGATAAGAACGCCCATTGTATACACATTTCTTTTTGCTCCTCATCATTACAGCCTTTCATAAGTCCACTGCTGAACATAGGCCTCTCCCAAGGAATGCCACAAAGCACGGTCCTGAGCCACCTGCATCCATCGACTTCCTGCATGTCTTACCAGGTCGTCACTCCATCTCGTGGGGGGTCGCCCTACACTTCGCCTACCGGTACGAGGCTGCCACTCAAGAACCTTTCTTCCCATCGGTTGTTGGTTCTTCGAGCTATATGGCCGTCCTACTGCCACTTCAGCTTACTAATCCGTTGGGCTATGTCGGTTACTCTGGTTCTACTGCGGATATCCTCGTCCCTAAGTTTATCACGCAGAGAAACTCCGAGCATAGCCCTCTCCATAGCTCGCTGAACGACCTTGAGCTTACTCATACGGCCAGCAGTGAAGAACCACGTCTCAGATCCGTAAGTCATCACTGGCAACACGCACTGGTTGTACAATTTCGTTTTAAGGTTTTGAGGTATGTCTGACGAGAAGATGTGTCGTAGCTTCCCTAACGCTGCCCAGCCGAGTTGAATCCGTCGATTGACCTCTCGGTCGAACTTGGACTTACCTAGTCGGACTATTTGTCCCAGGTAAACATACTCGTCAACAATTTTGAGCTTAGTGCTCCCAACAACTACCGGCATAGGTGTGACATGGACATTAAACATAATCCCTTTTTTGTTCACGTTTATACAATATGTGACAAAAACCCCGTCGTTCCCGTTAAGTACGTTATCAGGATCAGTATTCAAACGTATAGAAATAACTTTTTTTTTTAAAAACTCGAACAATATTTTTTTATTTTATTTAAAAAAAATAATTGTATGCAAATTGTATGTGGTTTTATTACCTCTGCATTGTCTGGGGAATAAGAGGATTGTCAAAGACCCCGCTTTACTTACCTTTAGCATCGGCTAGTGTCATTAAGAGGTAATAAATCCATATGAAATTAAAAAAATTGTTAATAAAATAAAATAAAAATATGGTCGAGTTTTAAAAAAAAGTTATTTCTGTAGATTTGAATACTGATCCTGATAACGTACTTAACGGGAACCACAGGGTTTTTGTTATATGTTGGTATATATTTGGCGTACAATAACGTAACATGTTATCTATTTATCTATTTTACCGAGTAGTGTCGGTGTAAGAATATTCACTACCCTATATTATCCCGTGGGTATCGTAAGAGGCGACAGAGGGAAACAAATCAGGTAATGGGCAGCAGCGTCTTGCTAATAACGACTAAAAATAAAGAACAGCTTTTGCAACCAAGCGTGCCATGTGTGGCAAATATTCCCCCTGTGAGGCATTCTATGGAGGAGGCATATATCTATATATTCATTCAGCAGTGGACATTAATAGGCTGTATCTATCTATTTATTTATTCTTAGACAAACAATAACAGATATATCCCAAGATATTTGTTCGGCAACTCACATGAACTCAGAAACAAAACAACTTTAAACCGCGTTTAGTTGGTATCTGCGCCTAACGTTTAATTGAACATTATACGTCAAGTGTCATTTTTTGTCCCCCCACCTCAATACACAAATCATTCATTCGTCTTACAAGGAATATCGCTCTCACCTATTTTTATTATTAAACTAGCTGTTCCCCGCGACTTCGCCCGCGTGTTATAGTTTTTATATTTTCACGCGGAACCCTAATTGTTTTTCTAAAATAAAAGTAGCCTAAGTTACTCCTTATGAAATCAGCTATCTGCCAGTGAAAGTCCCGTCAAAATCGGTTCAGCCGTTTCGGAGATTAGCCCGAACAAACAGACAGACAGACAGAGACAAAAATGGTATTTTAGTTATAAGTACCGTATTTAATTTCATATGCATTTAGTAAAAAACTGTAATTTTGATAGTACAAACAGACACTTCAATTTTATTTATTTGTATAGATTGTGAACCTGCAAATATATTAAATATTTAATCAAGATTCCGTGGTTGCATTTATGTCCAATAATAGACAGTTGGTATGTGTATATATTTTTCATTCTGCTCCGCAGGATGGGCTAGTAAGGGAAAACGAAACGTTTTATAAATGTTGAAACCAGACATTAGTTATATAGTCATCAAGGATGAGAACGCACTCGTAGCGCTCTTTAAGAATAGGTACTGTAAAAACAAATAGCAGTGTTTGCACCGATGTGTCCTAGTCTCAAAGCCCAGTATTTGTGAGGCATTCTATCTTAGACCTTAGAGGTGACAAAGGATCTGCAGTCTTTTCAGTTTTTTTATAGAATAAGGGTGACAAACGAGCACACAGTCCACCTGATAGTAAGTGGATACTGTGGCCCATAGACATCTACATTTATCCTCAATTAAGAATCGTTGTGACCCATGATTACTCAGATGGAATACCTCGTTTTTTTCTCGCCCAGTAAACAGAGTCTCCAGTTCTCTACACTCGCCATACGAAACACAGCAGCATTGAGCTGCAATTTTACGCCGGTATTCTGTAAGAGCGTGGGCCTACCCCGATCGAGTCAACCCATTCTTGCTACAACCACAATATAGCTGCAACGTGGCTCTACCACGGAAAAGGCCAGTAATTCCGTTTGCCAAATTTACATAAAATAATTTAAATTTAAAAAATTTGTACAACCGATTTCAATATAAATTATTAAGAATAAATCAAAAACTATTGGTCAGACCTTGACGAAATTCCGGACCACATGAGAAGCACCAGTTTTTAAATTAAAGAGAATCATTGAAATCGATTCACCCAAAAAAAAAGTTATGAGGTGTTAGCTTACCTCTAAGAAAACATACAGTAGAATTGAGTACCTCCTCCTTTTTGAAGTCGGTAGAAAAGGAAAAACAATTTCCGAAGCAACTCACCAGTTATCACCATTTCTCCCTGCAACTTCTTCCCGTACTCCTTGTTGTACTTTTGCAGCTTGCCCGTGGACAGCTTGTACACCTGGTAGCCCGGGATGCAGAACCCGAACTCCTGCTTGCACAGTTTGTATTTGTTATCTTCCTTTTTTCTCTTCTCCGCGGTGGCTAATGGATCCCAAGTTCTTTTGCCTGGAAGAGTTTTTTTTATAAAACTGAAATGAAAAACATAGGAGAAAATGGAGACTACTACGTTGTCACCCCTGAGTATATTTTAGTTATTAGTTAGAACCATGGAATTACTTTTGTATATTTTATTAACCGACTTCAAAAAGGAGGAGGTTCTCAATTCGAGTGTAGTTTTTTTATATTTGTTTGATTTTGATTGTTTGATTGATTTGATTGTTACCCGATTTTCATGATTTTTTTTTATTAAATAGGCTTTTACCTTAAGGGTGTCGTCCCATTAAATTTTGAAGAAAAAATTAATCGCCCAAGGGGAAAAAGTTTCAAATTGGACTATTGTTTACGGAATTTCATATGATATCTTTGCAGGTTGAGAACCGATGTTAATTATTCTTTTTTTAATTAAATAGGTTATACTTTAAGGGTGGTTTCATATAAGTTTAGGGAACAAAATCCACCCCTAAGAGTAGCAAATAAATAAATTATTTTTTAGCAATTTGAAGTCGGTTTTTACTTTTTGTTAAAATTTATAATTATTTCACTAATTTTTTTTTTAAATAACAGTGGTTGTACCATTGAGTTATATGTACTACGTATTAGAGAAGCCATTCCGAACATTGACTATGTTCAACTGAACTGTAGTGCAATCCATACAAACTAAATATTGCGTAAATTGAAGATTTGTGAATTCCATAAAATAATTATTATTACATTTTATATATATAGAAATATGTTTGTTTAGATTAAATTAAGATATTTTATATTAAATTCTTATATTGCATACCTTAAGCGAAAGCGCAAGGTAATGTTCTACTATCGCCTAAAAATTAAAATTCCAACATTTTATCGAATAAAATCGTATCTAGCAATCATATTATACATATAAATGATATAAAAAGCACATTGTTAGAAAGATAAATGATTGTTGAACTTATTAATAATTTTTTTAAATCGATTAATGGCTATTTTTAAATAAAAAAAGGGTTTTAGTGGCTTATGGTGTGGATTTATCATGTCCCTGTGGCTTGTAAACACGATAACTTTTTAAAATATCAATTGTTTAACTCAATCTATTTTTTAATCTCTTCATCTATTATGTGGGAAGCCACTGAATGTAAATGGCGGTGTAATTTTGTTTTGTTTAGCTATAATTAATTATTTTCGGCTCCAAAATGGCGAAATTTTCGTTGATTTGGTTGCCTCGTATATAAATTGTTTCCGTAAATGGGGAGCTACAGCCACAAAGTAGTTTAGTTCACAGAGTACCTTTGTATTAAGTTTAGTTCGGCTTCAGTCGCCGTCGTGAGCATAGATAATATACTATATAGGGTAGTCGTGAGTGGACATTGTTACGGTTGTTTGCAGCGGCTCAAAAAGATCGCTGTACAAATACACAATATTCGAATAACCAAATTTCTTAAATACTTGATTATAATAATAATAAGAGATTTTTTTTATTACAATATTTAAAAGCACAGAATAAATAATAGTAGTACGTATGTACTAAAAGTAAGTAGTATTATTTTTTTTGTCATGGGTGACATTTTCATGCTTTTCGAGGGTGTCGAAACCGATAGGGTTGTCGAAATGTAAATCCAAGATGGCAGCTGAAAAATATACCAATTTTTTCATCATGGGTGTCATTTTCATAGTTTTCGAGGGTGTTGAAGCTGATAGTGCTGTCGAAATGTAAATCCAAGGTGGCGGCTGCAATAGGTATAAAATTTTTCATCATGGGTGTCATTTTCATGGTTTTCGAGGGTGTTGTAGCTGATAGTGCTGTCGAAATGTAAATCCAAGATGGCGGCTGCAATAGGTATAAATTTTTTCATCATGGGTGTCATTTTCATGGTTTGCGAGGGTGTTGAAGCCGATAGTGCTGTCGAAATGTAAATCCAAGATGGCGGCCGCAATAGGTATCAATTTTTTCATCATGGGTGTCATTTTCATGGTTTTCGAGGGTGCTGAAGCCGATAGTGCTGTCGAAATGTAAATCCAAGGTGGCGGCTGCAATAGGTATAAAATTTTTCATCATGGGTGTCATTTTCATGGTTTTCGAGGGTGTTGAAGCTGATAGTGCTGTCGAAATGTAAATCCAAGATAGCGGCTGCAACGGGTATCAATTTTTTCATCATGGGTGTCATTTTCATGGGTTTCGCGGGTGTTGAAGCCGATAGTGCTGTCAAAATGTAAATCCAAGATGGCGGCTGCAAAATATATCATTTTTTTCATCTTGGGTGTCATTTTCATGGTTTTCAAGGGTGTTGAAACCGATAGTGCTGTCGAAATGTAAATCCAAGATGGCAGCTGATTGCAGCTGCCATCTTGGATTTACATTTCGACAGCACTATCGGTTACCTATTGAGGTATCAATTTTTTCATCATGGGTGTCATTTTCATGGTTTTCGAGAGAGTTGAAGCAGATAGGGTTGTCGAAATGTAAATCCAAGGTGGCGGCTGCAATGGGTATCAATTTTTTCATCATGGGTGTCATTTTCATGGGTTTCGAGGGTGTTGAAACCGATAGTGCTGTCGAAATGTAAATCCAAGATGGCGGCTGAAGTAGGTACCATTTTTTTCATCTTGGGTGTCATTTTCATGGTTTTCAAGAGTGTTTAAGCCGATAGTGCTGTCGAAATGTAAATCCAAGATGGCGGCTGCAATAGGTATCAATTTTTTCATCGTGAGTGTCATTTTCATGGTTTTCGAGGGTGTTGAAACCGATAGTGCTGTCGAAATGTATTTAAACTACTTTAAAAATTCCGTATAATCATGTTATACGTAATTTTTTTAATGCGCTTAAGGTATGCCCAATTGGATTTACCCATATTTATTTTATATTAAAAAAAGACATAGAGTAGGACACAATTTTTGTTTGGAATGGCTTCTCTAGTACGTAGTACATATAACTCAATGGGTTGTACCTACAATGACAGTTTTAAAATGTCAAATTCTCTTTCGGGTGTTAATTATAAATATACCGTAATTTATTTAAATGTCAGACTAGTGATTATAGAACGGCTGACGAAAAAGATTTTCTGTAAAATGTAGAGGAGTGTAAGGGACATAGAAGGGAAAGGTTTACAAATATATTGAATGCGGAAATATTTTAACTGCCAAAGTATTAATTGCTCGGAGGGTTGCAATAGCCACATTTACCATGAGCATGACTGCAAGTTCAATCCTGGATTACTCTATTACAAAAAACAGGACAAGTACTTAAAACTTCATCATACCAATCTTAACATCCATTATGCAAGGCTCCAGCATCCTTTCAGTGAGATCCTCCAGTATTATGTAGTCCTGCTCGTGGCCATTGTATGTGAACTTCTTCACTCCGAAGTATTTGGGCACAAACTTGCGAAGCTGTATCAGGTCCGGGTCGCTGGTGGTAGCAAGACGCTCGTAAAATTCAACCTCGCGCTTTTGAGACTCCTTGAGGATCGGCTTTAGGACTCTCCCATTGCTGCATTGGAGAAGACCTGACAATTGAGAATGCAAACAATGAGGATGTTTACTGGGAAATTTTTAATTATGTATTTAAAGATTTATTAACAAAATTACAGTTTAATAATGGTTATAAATTATAAGGTCCACCATACACACAGCATCACCATATAGCGTGTTAATCCGGGTTTCGCTACAGTCTGTGGAGCTTGACTACCCTTTAACTATGCTCTTTTTCGCACATTCTTGTCGTAGATGATCCATTTTTCATTACCAGTGATCAATCTTTTCAAAAATTCAAAAATCGTTCGGTTTCATTACGTTTCAATAGAGAATCGCAAATGAGTACACGATTCGTTAGGTTTCTTTCAGTGAGCTCATGTGGTACCCCAATATCGAGCTTTTTTGTATAGAGTTTTTCAAATGGGTCAAAACTGTTTTGTGATCAATCCTCAATTCATCGGCTATGTCAGAACTACTAATATGCCGATCTTCTAATTCCATTCTTTATCCGTACGGACTGTAGTTTGTCTCTCTAACATTGCGCGTCACCTCAGTGATTATTAAACTTTTTGGCTAGCAGTATTTTAATAGAGGGAATGTCGAATACGCGCGCTATTGCACAAATTTTTCAAATTATAGGACAAGGTGAACTTTGGGGTTTGAAATAGAGGAATTCTTTTAAAATAAAGGACAACTGGCAACCCTGCTCAGGACCGTGCTTTGTGGCATTACTTGGGGGAGGCCTATGTTCAGCAGTGGACATGTAAAGCCATTATGAAGTCTTTATCGAAGGTACTACTAATATATTTTACCTGTGTATTTTGCGTCCTCGGTAGACTGATGACCGGCCACCTGCAGAGCGTAAGCATGGACTTCGTCTGGGTCATTTGGAAAGGCGAAGGGCTTCGCCGACATCTCGTCGGCTTGCGGTCGCAATCCGTAATGAACCTGTGTAAAATGTTCTTATAAGGAATGCAATTGCCCGGTTCCTATATTCAAAAACGTTTCGTTTGCCGTAACGATTCGTTTTATTAAGTTCGTACGATGTGTATGTAAAAACAGTTCTACTAACTAGAACTATTCATTCAACAACTACATAAGTTGACTAAGTGACTTAAAATGAAAAACTTTAAACAGTTCATAAATAGCTGTACTGGTATTATATATTAAAAAAGGAGGTTTTCATTCACTTTATTTATTGCTAAACGGCTTGTAAAAGAAAGCGACACGTTTTTAAATTTAGAAACCCGACATGAGTAATAAAGGATTGAGCTCAGTTTCCATGCGCACTGTGAAATTTGAAGCTATAGTGGCGTATATTTTTTATTAAGACTAGCTGCTCCCAGCGGGTTCGTCCGCGTGGAATTTATTACGACTGGATTTTATGGGTTTTAATTTTTCTGCGCGGGACCCTAATTCTTTTTCTAAAATAAAAGTAGTCTAAGTTAGCAGTTAGTTATTAGTTAGCCGGAATTGTTTTTTTTTGTTATAAGTACCGCTATACGTTCATATGCATGTAGAAAAATAATAATAGTATCCACTTCCCCATATTATATTGATGTTGAACAAGAACGTAGAGCGTTGGCAGTGAGGTGTAATATGCTTGCCCGCAGGTTTGCTAGGTGTACGAATGAAGTTAAGATAACATTATTCAAAGCTTACTGTCAGACATTCTACACTTGCAGTCTGTGGGCAAAGTGTACCCGCCGAACTCTTAATGCGCTGCGTATTCAATATAACAATGGACTCAGGATGTTGTTGGGGCTGCCACGCTTTTGCAACGCATGTTTGCCGAGGCACGCGTGGGCAGCTTTGCAACAATATTGCACAAAAGAATAGCCTCCCTGATGAATCGCGTGCGAGACAGCACTAACAGCCTCCTAGCTTCCATATATGGAAGGCAAGATTGCCCTGTGATGAGACACTGGAATACAGTGCATATAGGTTCCAGGCCCAATAGTTTTAATAATAAATCATAATTTTGGTAATGTATAATAATTTGTATTAAGTATGTAAATTCACTAACCCCTAGTTTTAGGTGTACTAACAAAGTGGGTGTAATTACCTGAATAATGAATAAATAATAATAATAATACCGTCTCGTGGGTGTCGTAAGAGGCGACAGAGGGAAAGAAACGATGATGTGGTCAACAACGTCTTCCTAATGACAAATAAAAAACAAAGAACTGTGGTTGCCAACCCGCTTGCCAAGCTTGGCAACTATGGCAAATATACCTCTTATGAGGCAATCTATGAGGAGGCCTATGTTCAGCAGTGGACTTTGAGAGGCTGTGACGAAGTTATTAATATATTAAAACCTATACTTATATATTTTTACGTGGTAGAGCCATGCTGCAGCTATATTAGTAGTAGGTATAGTTGTAGCACGAATGGGTCGGCTCGACCGGGGAATGACCACGCTCTCACAGAATACCAACATAAAATAGCAGCTTAATGCTGCTGTGTTTCGTATGATGAGTGTAGAGAACCGGAGACTCTTTCACTGGAAACGAGGCATTACATCTTAGTCCTCACGGGTGACAACGCATCTGCATTTTGATTCGTAATCGAGAATAGATGTACATGTCTATTGGCCGCAGCAACCACTTACCATCAGGTGGACTGTGCGCTCGTTTGACACCCTTATCCTATAAAAAAAAACTAACGTTTACTCTTAAACGTAATTTAATATCTTTTTGTAAATACATTCAGGGAAAATCGCTTAATAATTGATGTCCCCCATTATCCTTATTACCGTGCCGTAGGTTAAGTGCTGATTTGCTACGCACTCGGCGTGAAGGAAAACCCTGTTAGGAAACCAATATTCCTCAGAAAGCCGAAATATTTTGAAGAAATATGAAGTTTGCCAACACGCTATTGCTTACGTGGTAGAGCCACGCTGCGGCTATATTATGGTTTGCAGCACGAATGGATCGGCTCGACTGGAGTAGGAGCACGCTCTCACAGGATATCAGCGTAAAATAGCAGCGTAATGCTGCTGTGTTTTGTATGGTGAGTGTAGATTACCGGAGACCCTTTTTATTGGAAGCGAGGCATTCCATCTTAGTCAGGGGTAACGACGCATCTGCAGTTGGATTCTTAATGGAGAATAAATGTAGATTTCGGGCCACAGCATCTACTTACCATCAGGTGGACTGTGTGCTCGTTTGTCACCCTTATCCTATAAAAAAAAAACTTTAAACCGCGTTTAGTTGGTGTCTGCGCCTAACGTTTAATTGAACATTATACGTCAAGTGTCATTTTTTGTCCCCCCACCTCAATACACAAATCATTCATTCGTCTTACAAGGAACATCGCTCTCACCTATTTTTATTATTAAACTAGCTGTTCCCCGCGACTTCGCCCGCGTGTTATAGTTTTTATATTTTCACGCGGAACCCTAATTCTTTTTCTAAAATAAAAGTAGCCTAAGTTACTCCTTATGAAATCAGCTATCTGCCAGTGAAAGTCCCGTCAAAATCGGTTCAGCCGTTCGGAGATTAGCCGGAACAAACAGACAGACAGACAGAGACAAAATTTAAAAAATTGTATTTTAGTTATAAGTACCGTATTTAATTTCATATGCATTTAGTGAAAAACTGTAATTTTGACATTACAAACAGACACCTCAATTTTATTTATTTGTATAGATTGTGAACCTGCAAATATATTAAATATTTAATCAGACTCCGTAGTAGCATTTATCACCCTTATTCTAAAAAAACCGCATTAGACTGGCGTAGCATGGGTGCTAGGGATGGGCAAAAGAAAAAAATATATCGATATATATCCAATCTATATTTTTAAACAGTATCGATATATATCGCGTGATAAATATTTCGTATTATCGTCATCATTTGCATGATATAAAGATAAGGTTCAAAATTTTATTTACTGACGGTTGGACGACGAAAAAAACGACAACATTTTTAAATATATCGAAATTGATACGAATTCGATACTCTAAAATAAATATCGATATATCGCGATTTAAAATATCAACGATATATTTCGATATATCGATATTTTTTGCCCAAGGCTAATGGGTGCTGCCACCCAGCACAAAAATGTCGCATCTTTCATTTTCGCAAGTAAATAAAAAAACAGAACAGATTAGAATAGAATCATTTTTATTCAATATAGATGACAAGAATACTTATTGAATGTCATTTAAGCTTTATCACTAGTTCGGGAAAAACCTCTGTCCTGGAAAGAAACATCAAGAAACCCAACGGGAATTTTTCTTCCAAATAATATTAATTTACTACATATTATTTTATACAAATAGGAAAAGACTTCTATAGTATTTATGATAATAATATTTAGAAATAAATAAAATAATTTAATGTATTTTAGATAGAGTATATTGCAGGTCATTTCTATTTTCAGAACTTTCAATGCTGTATATATAAAACCGAACAGACTTTATTATACCTGTATATATAATGTAGTCTGTTCGCTAAGATAGTGACGGTACACCTGAAGGCGCACTTATTATTTTGGTTTTATTTTATTATTTTTTACTGTTTGTTAAATATTATTGTTATTGTAACAAAATAAGAATAAAAAAGTAAACAAAAGTTAGGTAGCATTTCACTACGGCGCTTCGTTTTTAAATGCCAAATTCTCCTTCGGGTGTACGCCGCACGCGTCGTCTCTTGATGTCGCGGCGACGTCTTTGACAAAAAACGGCATGTGACAAGGCAGCGCGACACAAAGGCGACTATCTAAGCGAACAGATTATACAGTGCTTCTAACTCGAGTTAGCAGTTTTGACTATATACCTGATAAATTGACCTCATGCGGCGCAACGCCCTCCTCTCCTTCTGTGTCTCGCACACATCACTCATTTATTGAAAATTCTGTAAAAAAGAAAGAGTTAGTAAATTTTATTCTACTTCAGCTTATAAAGGTTAGAAATGGACGTGGCTCTCTCCGTCGTGGAAGGCTTTGTCTTTATCGTAACGCTTGGATTGACGATCGCAGATTATTAGAGCGCCATCTATTGGAAAGCCATAAGATTTTTCTGGCATTACCCATGGTCGCACCTTTAAAAAAATACTTAATTTTTTTATAGGATAAGGTGACAAACGAGCACTCAGTCCACCTGATGGTAAGTGGTTGCTGTGACCCATACACATCTACATCTATCCTCAATAAAGAATCAAAATGCAGATGCGTTATCACCCGTGAGGACTAAGATGGAATGCCTCTTTTCTAGTAAAAAGGGTCGCCGTTTCTCTACACTCACCATACGAAACAGTAGTGTTAAGCATTATAAAATAAAATATTTCTTTACTACACCCACGGGATGAAATGAAAAATCTTGGAACGAAAATTATAAGTGCAAGTGTCACGGGCACTTGCTCTCGGCTTTTATGTTAAATATTTATTGTTTAATTGGAAACAAAACCTGTCAAACACAAAACAAAATAGAGCAGACTAAGCTGAACTTTTAATATTTCAAATTTTGACTGAAGGACTCTGAATCCATAGTCGTTTATTAAATTAAAAAAAAACGAAAAAGTTATATCAACAGCTTGTTCTATCATCTGAGGTAATATTATAACATTATTGTTTTATAATTTATCAGAAGTTCCGACGTAGTATCACCTAAAATGTTACAACATAATATTAGCATAGTCGATTGCCGCCGTCGATATCAGCACCAATAAAATTAATTGTTAGTTATAATTTTATTAAACAATTTGCAACGTGATCGGTTAGAAGGAAAACAATAAAGAAACTCAAAATATGTCTCCCTAAGATTTATAATGAATACTATCCTAAAGTGGCTACAATAACGAATTATTATTAATTTTCCCAAAAGATTATGTACACTTTTTCTTCAATGAAAACACTATGAATTTGTTAATATGTAGGTATCATTCTAAATCAAAACAAATTGAATGCACAAGAAAATAAAATACACTTATGCACTTAGAACAAAATGTTATTTATTTTAATGTAGGTATATAAAAATAAAACTCCAGCATTATCAATATCACGCTATCAGCTATCACGGCTCAAGTCAATAAGGTGTGTTATTATTGAAAGAAGTCTGGCATCTGTCGTAGACCACAAATCTTAATCATTTTTCTTCGTTTTTAGGGTTCCGTACTCAAAGCGTAACCAATGGGACCCTATCACTAAGCCTCTGCTGTCCGTCCGTCCGTCCGTCCATCTGTCTGTCAGCGGGTTGTACCTATCTCATGAATGTGTATTTCTGTTACCGCTATAACAAGAAATAATAAAAGTTAAAATAAATTAAAAGCAGCTGCCCTACTAGAAACGTGTATTACGATGGTACGGAACCCTTAATGCGCGAGTCCGACTCGCACTTGACCGGTTGTTATTTTTTTTAGAATAAGGTATCAAACGAGCATATAGTGCATCTGGTGGTAACTAGATGCTGCGGACCGTAGACATATACATCTATCCTCGAATAAGAATCGAAATGCAGATGCGTTGTCATCCCCGAGAAATAAGATGGAATGCCTCGTTTCTAGTGAAAAGGGTTTTTTTTTATAGGATAGGGTGACAAACGAGCACACAGTCCACCTGATGGTAAGTGGCTGCTGTGGCCCATAGACATCTACATCTATCCTCGTTTGTGAATCAAAATGCAGATGCGTTGTCCCCTGTGAGGACTAAGATGGACTGCCTCTTTTCCAGTAAAAAGGGTATCCGGTTCTCTACACTCACCATACGAAACACAGCAGTGTTAAGCTGCTATTTTACGCTGGTATTCTGTGAGAGTGTGGTCCTTCCCCGGTCGAGCCGACCCATTCGTGCTAAAACTATACTACTTATACCACAGGTAAAAGGGTCTCCGGTTCTCTACACAAACCATAGGAAACACAACAGAATAGAGCTGCTACTTTACACTTTTATTTTGTGAGAGCGTGGTTTATACCCGATCAAGACGACCCATTCGTGCAACCACCACAATATAGCTGCGGCATGGCTCTACCATGTAATAAAAGCATAGAGCTCCACGACAGCCGTGGGACGAAATGTCCGATAATTATTTTACAATACGCAAAAAAAAAACGTGACAAAACGATAGGGAATTCACAGTTGCTTGTTTTTTCATGTTTATCTGTTACAATTACATAACCTTATCAAAATGAACAACACAACAAAACATAGGAACAAAAGAAATACGTAACTTCACAAGTCTTGTATGAAAAATATCCAATTAAATTGTGTTTTAACACAATAATCCCGATATGAACGAAAGGCAGCACGTTTGATTTCACTTAGAACTGTCAAGAAATAACTGACTGCGAAAACTTGAAACCTAACGAATCAATTTACACTTATGCATAGTAATTGGAGGAAAGCCCGCGCGTCAGTACAGATCGACATCAAAAACTTCAAGGTATCATTTATCTAATCACATATAAATCATTGTTGACGTCTTTTTATCGATACCATAACATTTTTTTTTCGATTTGCACTGATAAAATATACTGTAAAGTGGGATTTCCTGTAATGCGGGGATAATTTTTTATTTTTGCTACTTTTGTGTCATTATTATTGAAGTTGCCGTTGTCTAAATATATATATATATATATATATATATATATATATATACATATATATATATATATATATATATATATATATATATATATATATATATATATATATATATAACAATAGATTCGCCCCGGCTTCGCACCCGGTAGGTTCCTGGATTGCGACAACAGCACCAACTACCGATTCCAAACTCAAACATACAAAAAAATTTCATCAAAATCGGTCCAGCCGTTTACGAGGAGTTCAGTCATTTACACTCGGACAGAGACAGAGGAATTATATATTATATAAATAATATAGCACGGTACTCATCACTTAGTGACCCTTTTACAGGTATTGCAATAAAGCATTTTAAAGATATAAATTAAACAATAAACAAAAATAAAATAATTAAACATAAGATTACTTCCTTATACAGGTGCAAGATATTAAATATAAATTTAAGATTCTGGGTATGCTAATAAAGAAAAAATTAAAATTGTTTACTTTTTAATTATTTACCTTATTCAATATTATATATCTATAATGGCGGCGTAAGAAAATTCACTAACCCGTGGGTTTAGTAAGAGGTGGACAGAACAAAGATCATGTTTAATGTCCATGTCACACCTATGCCGGTAGTTGTTGGGAACACTAAGCTCGAAGTTGTTGATGAGTATGTTTACCTGGGACAAATAGTCCGACTAGGTAAGTCCAACTTCGATCGAGAGGTCAATCGACGGATTCAACTCGGTTGGGCAGTGTTCGGTAAATTACGGCACATCTTCTCGTCAGGTATACCTCAAAACTTGAAAACGAGACTGTACACCCAGTGCGTGTTGCCAGTGATGACATACGGAACTGAGACGTGGCCCTTCACTGCTGGCCGGATGAGGAAACTCAAGGCCGCTCAGCGAGCTATGGAGAGGGCTATACTCGGAGTTTCTCTGCGTGATAAACTCAGAAATGAGGATATCCGCAGTAGAACCAGAGTGACCGACATAGCCCAACGGATTAGTAAGCTGAAGTGGCAATGGGCCGGCCATATAGCTCGAAGAACCGACAACCGATGGGGAAGAAAGGTTCTCGAGTGGCAGCTTCGTACCGGCAGGCGAAGTGTAGAGCGTTCCCCCACTAGATGGAGTGACGACCTGGTAAGATATGCTCCTGCATATCGTCGAAGTCGATGGATGCAGGTGGCTCAGGACCGTGCTTTGTGGCATTCTTTGGGGGAGGCCTATGTTCAGCAGTGGACTTGTGAAGGGCTGTAATGATGATGATGAAAATGAGAACACCATCAGTGTCGTCGAAGTCAATTTAATACGTATTATTAAGGATAACTCAAAAACTACTGGCCAGATCTTGATCAAATTTATATAGGAGCACATGAGAAGCACCAGCTTTCAAATAAAAAAAAATCATCAAGATATTTCAGAACCTTGAAAAAGTTCTAAAGTAACACATAAAAAATATAGTCGAATTGAGAACCTCCTCCTTTTCTGAAGTCGATTGAAAAATACGAACCTGCCTTCCAATCACGGCAACCATGGTATATATCCCCCAAGTAAGGCAATCTATATAGGCTATATTCAGCAGTGGACTTTTGATAGATTAAGAATTAATAAATGAATTTTAGAGATATAAATTAACTTATTCATACTCATGGTTCTTTACCGCATATAATTTCTTGAATCATTAAAAATAGTTTATTTATTACTTGGCTCTTTACTATCACTCTCCCTTTTTTGCGACAGACATCATAGATACCATACCACAACTTTGGGAATTCCTTTCTCCGATCAGTCAGATTTGCGAAAATACCAGAATACACAGTTCACACACCAGTGCAAGCACTGACATTTGGCTGCAGCAACAGGTGATACGGTGGTACCTTCCCTGAAGGACTGTTACGTGGTAGAGCCATACTGTAGCTATATTAGTAGTATAGTTGTAGCACGAATGAGTCGGCTCGACCGGGGAAGGACGACCACGCTATCACTGAATACCAGCGTAAAATGGCAGCTTATTCTTTTTTCTTATTCTATAAAAAAACAGGAAAGGTTCAGATGCGTTGTCAACTCTGAGGACTAAGATAGAATGCCACATAGATAATGGACTCCAATACTCTTAATAATTATTACCCTTAGTAATTTAAAAATAAAAAATGTCGGTTTTAAAGAGTATAAACTGGGCGTTAAATTTTCTCGACATGAGAAAAACAAAAAAAATAATTTTCGTAGGTTGAAATTTATCTAGATATGCATGGAAAGTGAAACATTAGCTTAATACAAATTATCATCCAAATCGTTAGAACCAATTCCGAGAAATCGATTAAATATATACAAGAATAGCTCGTTTAAAGTATTAAGATAAGTCAACATAACACGTGAAAAAAATAATTTTGAATAAAGTAAAAGCAGTCTACAAACAACTAAAAAGAAAAAGAATAATTTCACATTCTGAAGTCGGTGCAAGACATTGTATGGAAGAATTAGTCTTTTTTTATAGAATAAGGGTGACAAACGAGCACACAGTCCACCTGATGGTAAATGGTTTCTGTGGCCCACAGACTTCTACATCTATCTTTGTTTGCGAGTTAAAATGCAGATGCGTTGTCAGCTGTGAGGACTAAGATAGAATACCTCTTTTTCAGTAAAAAGGGTCTCCGGTTCTCTACACTCACCATACGAAACAGCAGTATTAAGCTGCTATTTTACGCTGGTAATCTGTGAGAGCGTGGTCCTTCCCCGGTCAAGGCGACCCATTCGTGCTACAACTATACTATTAATATAGCTGCAGCAATTTGTGTGTTACCTCAGAACTTTTTTCTATGTGAACCGATTTTAATGATTTTTTTCTCAGGTGGTCCCATATAAATTTGATCAAGATCTGACCATTTGGTTTTTGAGTTATCCTTAATAATGCGTATTTAAATGATTTCGACTACATTAATGATGTTCTCACTTAATTTATATTGAAGTAGGTTGTACAAACTTTTTAATTTTACCACATGTTTAATGTATAACACCTTTAGAGAGGTATAGCCACGCTGTTTGCTGAGGAAACGAGGTATTCCATCTTAGTCCTCAGGTCACCCCAGATGTACGCATCTGCATTTTGATTCTTAATCGAGGATAGATGTAGATGTCTATGGGTCACATCAACCACTTACCATCAGGTGGACTGTGTACTCGTTTGTTACCCTATGCTATAAAAAAATGTGCGGGTAATTGTGTACACACGTACGAAGTGAAACATCCTTACGAAAAATATCATTCTTCTTTTTTTATAACTCATGCAACCCCGGTGGTGAAACGTTACAAGAAAACGTGACGTTTATTTAAATGTACAAAATTTCTCCACTGCGTAGTTAAGTTACACTTCAAAAAAAAATAACAAAAATCTAATTTAACTTAAAAAAAACAGACTAAGAAGGAAGCAAGTCCAAATTATTATGACATGGTAATTAATATTGACACATGCATGCAGTGCATGCATACAGACATGCTATACAAATACGTTTTTATTACTTACATATTTTAAGTTTTACTATTAGAATAAGATCCCAGGTCAGACTTACGTTATATCAGATACATAAAAATTTAAAACTGCTCGTTTAAGAATGATTCATATTTATATAAATGTTTTATACAGTGGAGTAGCGTGCCGTAGGCCCGCCATACGGAACGGAATACGGACATTACATACGGAATTCCGTTTCTGAATTTCGAACGGGTTGGCCACACACATACGGAATCCCGTTTTGCCCGCAAAATTTCGAACGGAAAAATACCGTACGTTTGTGGCGGGTCATAGATTTTATATGGACTTGCTGCGTTCGGGATTCCGAATCGGAATATCGAAACGGAATTCCATATGTATGTGGCGGGCCTTAGAGGGGCCCTGTATCAAAATTTGTCGGGGGGCCCAAATGAAGGGTAAAGACTTTTCACAAAAGGAACAAAAACTCTCATATTGAATTAAAATAATTATATATTGATTATAAGTTATTACTTACAATTAATATTCCTAGGAAATAAGCTAGCCAAACAATTCAAACCAACATCCTGTTCCGTAGAAGTCCTTAGAATTTTTGAACATACGTTCGGGGCCCCTGTAGCCCGGGGGCCCCGTATCATTGATACGGCGGTAGCTACGCCCCTGGTTTTATACAAACATATCTTTAGTTAACCCTTTCGCTGTTCCGTGCACTACATATAGGTCATTGCTAGTCTTACTATTGTGTCTGCAAACCGGACAGTGAAAGTGTTAACTTCGTAATGGCGGTGTAAGAATATCCACTGCCCATATCGTCCCGTGGAAGCCGTAAAAGGCGACAGAGAGAAACAAACCAAGAGACAGGCAGCAGCGTCTTTCTAATACCAACGAAAAAACAAAAACTGCGGTTGCCAACGCGCTTGCCAAGCGTGGTAACTGTGACAAACATTCTCCCTCTTCAAGCCACAATCTAGGGGAAGACCTATGTTCAACAGTGAATTTTTAATAGGCTGTAACCCTGTTCATTTCAACTTTAGACCTGATAGTTAATCCAATAATTATAGAGAAAAGGGCTGGTAAAAGGATTGTATTACAAACTTTAGGACCAACCTAAATTAAAATCAATTTTTAAACAATAAGAATAAAAACACCGAAATAATGTAAAATATTTTTATTAAAAAAGTTAAACAATAAGATAGAACATTATGTATATAAAATAGAAAAAATAATTTTGAATAAAGTAAAAGCAGTCTACAAACAACTAAAAAGAAAAAGAATAATTTCACATTCTGAAGTCGGTGCAAGACATTGTATGGAAGAATTAGTCTTTTTTTATAGAATAAGGGTGACAAACGAGCACACAGTCCACCTGATGGTAAATGGTTTCTGTGGCCCACAGACTTCTACATCTATCTTTGTTTGCGAGTTAAAATGCAGATGCGTTGTCAGCTGTGAGGACTAAGATAGAATACCTCTTTTTCAGTAAAAAGGGTCTCCGGTTCTCTACACTCACCATACGAAACAGCAGTATTAAGCTGCTATTTTACGCTGGTAATCTGTGAGAGCGTGGTCCTTCCCCGGTCAAGGCGACCCATTCGTGCTACAACTATACTATTAATATAGCTGCAGCAATTTGTGTGTTACCTCAGAACTTTTTTCTATGTGAACCGATTTTAATGATTTTTTTCTCAGGTGGTCCCATATAAATTTGATCAAAATCTGACCATTTGGTTTTTGAGTTATCCTTAATAATGCGTATTTAAATGATTTCGACTACATTAATGATGTTCTCACTTAATTTATATTGAAGTAGGTTGTACAAACTTTTTAATTTTACCACATGTTTAATGTATAACACCTTTAGAGAGGTATAGCCACGCTGTTTGCTGAGGAAACGAGGTATTCCATCTTAGTCCTCAGGTCACCCCAGATGTACGCATCTGCATTTTGATTCTTAATCGAGGATAGATGTAGATGTCTATGGGTCACATCAACCACTTACCATCAGGTGGACTGTGTACTCGTTTGTTACCCTATGCTATAAAAAAATGTGCGGGTAATTGTGTACACACGTACGAAGTGAAACATCCTTACGAAAAATATCATTCTTCTTTTTTTATAACTCATGCAACCCCGGTGGTGAAACGTTACAAGAAAACGTGACGTTTATTTAAATGTACAAAATTTCTCCACTGCGTAGTTAAGTTACACTTCAAAAAAAAAATAACAAAAATCTAATTTAACTTAAAAAAAACAGACTAAGAAGGAAGCAAGTCCAAATTATTATGACATGGTAATTAATATTGACACATGCATGCAATGCATGCATACAGACATGCTATACAAATACGTTTTTATTACTTACATATTTTAAGTTTTACTATTAGAATAAGATCCCAGGTCAGACTTACGTTATATCAGATACATAAAAATTTAAAACTGCTCGTTTAAGAATGATTCATATTTATATAAATGTTTTATACAGTGGAGTAGCGTGCCGTAGGCCCGCCATACGGAACGGAATACGGACATTACATACGGAATTCCGTTTCTGAATTTCGAACGGGTTGGCCACACACATACGGAATCCCGTTTTGCCCGCAAAATTTCGAACGGAAAAATACCGTACGTTTGTGGCGGGTCATAGATTTTATATGGACTTGCTGCGTTCGGGATTCCGAATCGGAATATCGAAACGGAATTCCATATGTATGTGGCGGGCCTTAGAGGGGCCCTGTATCAAAATTTGTCGGGGGGCCCAAATGAAGGGTAAAGACTTTTCACAAAAGGAACAAAAACTCTCATATTGAATTAAAATAATTATATATTGATTATAAGTTATTACTTACAATTAATATTCCTAGGAAATAAGCTAGCCAAACAATTCAAACCAACATCCTGTTCCGTAGAAGTCCTTAGAATTTTTGAACATACGTTCGGGGCCCCTGTAGCCCGGGGGCCCCGTATCATTGATACGGCGGTAGCTACGCCCCTGGTTTTATACAAACATATCTTTAGTTAACCCTTTCGCTGTTCCGTGCACTACATATAGGTCATTGCTAGTCTTACTATTGTGTCTGCAAACCGGACAGTGAAAGTGTTAACTTCGTAATGGCGGTGTAAGAATATCCACTGCCCATATCGTCCCGTGGAAGCCGTAAAAGGCGACAGAGAGAAACAAACCAAGAGACAGGCAGCAGCGTCTTTCTAATACCAACGAAAAAACAAAAACTGCGGTTGCCAACGCGCTTGCCAAGCGTGGTAACTGTGACAAACATTCTCCCTCTTCAAGCCACAATCTAGGGGAAGACCTATGTTCAACAGTGAATTTTTAATAGGCTGTAACCCTGTTCATTTCAACTTTAGACCTGATAGTTAATCCAATAATTATAGAGAAAAGGGCTGGTAAAAGGATTGTATTACAAACTTTAGGACCAACCTAAATTAAAATCAATTTTTAAACAATAAGAATAAAAACACCGAAATAATGTAAAATATTTTTATTAAAAAAGTTAAACAATAAGATAGAACATTATGTATATAAAATAGAAAAAATAATTTTGAATAAAGTAAAAGCAGTCTACAAACAACTAAAAAGAAAAAGAATAATTTCACATTCTGAAGTCGGTGCAAGACATTGTATGGAAGAATTAGTCTTTTTTTATAGAATAAGGGTGACAAACGAGCACACAGTCCACCTGATGGTAAATGGTTTCTGTGGCCCACAGACTTCTACATCTATCTTTGTTTGCGAGTTAAAATGCAGATGCGTTGTCAGCTGTGAGGACTAAGATAGAATACCTCTTTTTCAGTAAAAAGGGTCTCCGGTTCTCTACACTCACCATACGAAACAGCAGTATTAAGCTGCTATTTTACGCTGGTAATCTGTGAGAGCGTGGTCCTTCCCCGGTCAAGGCGACCCATTCGTGCTACAACTATACTATTAATATAGCTGCAGCAATTTGTGTGTTACCTCAGAACTTTTTTCTATGTGAACCGATTTTAATGATTTTTTTCTCAGGTGGTCCCATATAAATTTGATCAAGATCTGACCATTTGGTTTTTGAGTTATCCTTAATAATGCGTATTTAAATGATTTCGACTACATTAATGATGTTCTCACTTAATTTATATTGAAGTAGGTTGTACAAACTTTTTAATTTTACCACATGTTTAATGTATAACACCTTTAGAGAGGTATAGCCACGCTGTTTGCTGAGGAAACGAGGTATTCCATCTTAGTCCTCAGGTCACCCCAGATGTACGCATCTGCATTTTGATTCTTAATCGAGGATAGATGTAGATGTCTATGGGTCACATCAACCACTTACCATCAGGTGGACTGTGTACTCGTTTGTTACCCTATGCTATAAAAAAATGTGCGGGTAATTGTGTACACACGTACGAAGAGTGAAACATCCTTACGAAAAATATCATTCTTCTTTTTTTATAACTCATGCAACCCCGGTGGTGAAACGTTACAAGAAAACGTGACGTTTATTTAAATGTACAAAATTTCTCCACTGCGTAGTTAAGTTACACTTCAAAAAAAAAATAACAAAAATCTAATTTAACTTAAAAAAAACAGACTAAGAAGGAAGCAAGTCCAAATTATTATGACATGGTAATTAATATTGACACATGCATGCAATGCATGCATACAGACATGCTATACAAATACGTTTTTATTACTTACATATTTTAAGTTTTACTATTAGAATAAGATCCCAGGTCAGACTTACGTTATATCAGATACATAAAAATTTAAAACTGCTCGTTTAAGAATGATTCATATTTATATAAATGTTTTATACAGTGGAGTAGCGTGCCGTAGGCCCGCCATACGGAACGGAATACGGACATTACATACGGAATTCCGTTTCTGAATTTCGAACGGGTTGGCCACACACATACGGAATCTCGTTTTGCCCGCAAAATTTCGAACGGAAAAATACCGTACGTTTGTGGCGGGTCATAGATTTTATATGGACTTGCTGCGTTAGGGATTCCGAATCGGAATATCGAAACGGAATTCCATATGTATGTGGCGGGCCTTAGAGGGGCCCTGTATCAAAATTTGTCGGGGGGCCCAAATGAAGGGTAAAGACTTTTCACAAAAGGAACAAAAACTCTCATATTGAATTAAAATAATTATATATTGATTATAAGTTATTACTTACAATTAATATTCCTAGGAAATAAGCTAGCCAAACAATTCAAACCAACATCCTGTTCCGTAGAAGTCCTTAGAATTTTTGAACATACGTTCGGGGCCCCTGTAGCCCGGGGGCCCCGTATCATTGATACGGCGGTAGCTACGCCCCTGGTTTTATACAAACATATCTTTAGTTAACCCTTTCGCTGTTCCGTGCACTACATATAGGTCATTGCTAGTCTTACTATTGTGTCTGCAAACCGGACAGTGAAAGTGTTAACTTCGTAATGGCGGTGTAAGAATATCCACTGCCCATATCGTCCCGTGGAAGCCGTAAAAGGCGACAGAGAGAAACAAACCAAGAGACAGGCAGCAGCGTCTTTCTAATACCAACGAAAAAACAAAAACTGCGGTTGCCAACGCGCTTGCCAAGCGTGGTAACTGTGACAAACATTCTCCCTCTTCAAGCCACAATCTAGGGGAAGACCTATGTTCAACAGTGAATTTTTAATAGGCTGTAACCCTGTTCATTTCAACTTTAGACCTGATAGTTAATCCAATAATTATAGAGAAAAGGGCTGGTAAAAGGATTGTATTACAAACTTTAGGACCAACCTAAATTAAAATCAATTTTTAAACAATAAGAATAAAACCACCGAAATAATGTAAAATATTTTTATTAAAAAAGTTAAACAATAAGATAGAACATTATGTATATAAAATAGAAAAAAAATATATTTTTTTTTATATTAAACTTATATCTAACGTAGGGGAACATTGGGAAAGTATGTACATATTATTAATATTTCTTAATAATTACAATTTGTATTACATTTCATATGTTTTACTAAAACTATTGGTCATTTAATTATTTATTTTACAAAACAATAAACATTGGTCCCTTGGGAGCGAGGTAAAGCCCTAGTGTGGGATGCTACTTGCGTAGACACTGGCGGCCTCTCATGTCCTGGGTACCTCGTTTAGAGCCGGGACGGCATCAGAGGCACCTGAACTAAGTGGCGCAAGTATGAGTCTCTGAGAGATGACTATAATATATTTGTGCCATTTGCTGTAGAGATGACGGCTCCGTGGCGCAGTGGCTTAGCAATCAGTTGTTGCGCTGGGGGCCGCGCGTTCGAATCCCGCACGGAACAAGTATTTGTATGGTCTACAAATAATTTTTCCGGATCTGGATGTTTGTCCTTGTGCAATTTATGTTTGTAAACTGCCTCAACGACACAGGAGAAAGTCCTAGTGTGGGAATGACATTTTTTAAAAAAATAGAGACTATCGGTCCGTTGGTTCCACGTGCGATGAAGTTCCTAAAGGAATTCCATCCGCGACTGGTCGTTGCTGTTGGTGATAAGAGGGCTGGTTCTTTTCTCGCTCAAACGCTAAGTGTAGCCATTCAACGAAGAAACGCAACCAGCGTCCTTGGCACGATACCACGGAGAGTAGGTGTACGAGCAAGTACATGATATTTCAACAGTTTAGAAAATAATGCTGATATCGCGCCTGCGCGCGCGACACGTTCACTATAATTACATTTTTTATTCATAAGTATTTTGAGTACAATAAACGCTCTCTACGGAAACGGACACAGTTTTAATTACCACATCCCGTAACGTAGAAGATACAACCTACATTAATATACTACATATCAATTATATGTAGAGGGTCACAAATCACAAAATACCCCCTACATTTTGGTCCTTCGAGCTTTCGACGTGAACTAAGACTTGCATATTACGTCTACAATAGTTCAACAGTAAAGTGTATTTGTAAAAAAAAAAAAAAGTGTAATTCGTGATTCTATCTGTAGTGTCACTTTGGTTGCTGGCCTCCCACAAGCGGGTCTCACCAGCTTGATTGAGGTGCATACTACGGTAAGAGTCGCAGTCACACGTATCTGAAACCAACTATTTACAACATCGTTCTTAAACCATGGAGAACCTACTTCAACAACAGAGAACAATCATTGAATCTATCCTTAAAATTGAGGCTAACTTCAAAAAGGATTCTGATTCACGTAAGTCAGGAACATACATACAGAAAAGGTTGGATGCTTTGAATGCTCAATGGGAGGTGTTCAACATGAATCATGGTGTTCTAAAAAAAAACAGACAGTGACTTGGATGACGACTATTTCATCAATGATACCTACACCACCACAAAGAAGCGGTACGAAGCGATTCGTGACATGCTGACGAACTACGAGGTGAAAACTGCGGAAACTGGAGTACCATCAAGGTCTGATGAGTTCATTAGCCAACAACGCACTAATTTCCGGGCGCTCTCTAGGGTGATTAAAAACATCAACACCAAAGAGTTGACAGAAAAGTGGGAAATTTGTGACAAACTGAATTCGCTGCAGTCTCGCTGGAAACTGATCGACGAGCTCCACTGGCAAATCGATAACCTGACTTCTGGCGGTGATGTAGGCTACGAAGAAGAGTTTTCTGCATACGAAACCTTGTACGAAACTACAAAAAGGGATTTGAATCGTAAGCTTAACTCAGTATCTCAACAGCATCAGCAAGTGCCTACAATTGAGATTCCTTCTTTTTCTGGTAATTATACCCAGTGGCCTACATTCATGGACCTCTACTGTGAAGCCATCCACAACAATGTCATGTTGACAAAAACGCAAAAGATGCAGCACCTCAAGGGCAAACTTAAAGGCGAGGCGGAGCGCATCGTACAGCATCTTACAGTATCAGCTGATAATTACGACACCTGTTGGGAGATACTCACCCATAGGTACAACAACCGACAACTTTTGTTTACAAAACATATACAAACCCTTATGGGACAACCGGCGTTGCAAACACAGAATGCATACGAGCTGAAGAAGCTACATGACACAAGTGTCGAGACCATACATGCTATTCACAATCTGGGCATCGACACAACGACTTGGGATCCGATCCTGGTGCACATTCTCACTGGCAAATTGGACTCCGACACGTATGCAGCCTACATGGAGATCAGAAAGGCTCCGAGAGAGCTACCTTCCTTGGATGAGCTGATAAACTTCTTGGAAAACAAGTTTACTGCGCTTGAACCTGTTCAAAAGAAGAGACAGACACCTAACAAGTCAAACAATTCGACCAACAAGGAGGCGACAGCTCAATTTAAGAAGGACTTTAACAACACCAACAGGCGTAGTTTTCTTCGAGCATATCATACAAGCACAGACAAAAATTGCCCGCTGTGTAAAAACAATCATATTTTACTCTACTGCAAGTCGTTTCAAGACATGTCACCGGAAGACAAAATGAGGTCAATTTCGCAACTACATATTTGTCGCAATTGCCTGTACTTACACAACGACAATAAATGCAACTCCAACAAAAGATGCCGCGTGTGCAAAGAAGCACACCACACAACATTGCACGATATTTACCGCAAAGTTGAAATCGCGGTCTCAAATAACGTTATACCTAGCAACAAGCCACATACGTCACAGCAAAAGGCAAACCACGTGTCTGGAAATTATAACGAAGTCCTACTAGCGACCGTTCAATTAAAGGTGATGGCAGCTGATGGATCGACTGTTCAATTGCGATGCCTTCTCGACCAAGGATCACAGATAAATCTAATAACTGAAGATGCTGCGCAACGGCTGGGACTGCAAAGACAAAATCGAAACGCCACAGTCTCAGGCATAGGGACGTCAGCACATCATAGCAACGGAACCGTACGGTTAGACTGTGAGTCTTTGTACGGAGGCCATTCATTTACAATCGAAGCCATGGTAATGGCCAACATGCTCAGCAACCTGCCTAATTACACCTTCGAAAAACAAGACTGGCCACATATTCAGAACATACAACTGGCGGATCCCGACTTCAACATCTCGAGACCAGTGGACGTTCTGTTAGACGCTGGAGTGTATGCTGACATAGTAATGAGTGGTATGCTACGAGGACCCTCACACGCACCCATGGCTCAACAGACAAAAGTGGGCTGGGTACTGCTGGGCAATATCAAAACCTTCAACTGCCACGTGCTCATTAATCTTGACGATGTATCTCGATTTTGGGAGATGGAGGAGATAACCGAAACCAATCACAATCTAACATCAGAGGAAGAATACTGTGAATCTATTTATTCAACCACAACAACAAGAAAAGAAGACGGACGATATGCAGTCAGACTTCCCATGAAAATAAACTACGAACAAACCTTGGGCACTTCTAAGCCACAGGCAATCGCACAATTTCGGCAGTTAGAAAAACGATTGGCCAAACAGGAAACATTTTCTACGTCATACAAGAAGTTTATTGACGAATATCTACAACTCGGCCACATGAAGCCATGCACTGAACACCATAAGCCAAGCTACTTCTTACCTCATCACGGCGTACAAAAGCTGGACTCAACAACTACAAAATTGCGCGTAGTCTTTAATGCCTCTGCCAAGACAAGTACAGGACAAAGCTTGAACGATCTCATGGAGTGCGGGCCTAACCTCCAACAAGACCTACAATCTATGATTCTACGTTGGCGAGCCTTTCAATACGTCTACACTGCAGACATTGAGAAGTTTTACCGTCAAGTACTGATACACGATGAAGATCAACACCTGCAAAAAATTGTATGGCGTGACTCTGCTACAGATCTCATCAAAGAATACCAACTGTGCACTGTAACATATGGTACCAAAGCTGCACCATTTTTGGCAATGCGCACCATAATACAACTCGTAATGGACGATGGACACCGCTATCCTCTCGCGGCAGAGATCCTTACTCACCAGCTGTATGTGGATGACCTACTTGGTGGCAGCAACGACATGTTAGAAGCACAAGACGCTCAAAACCAATTGATTGACCTGTTAAAAGGCGGTGGGTTCAATCTTCGCAAATGGGCTAGTAACCACCCCAGATTGCTTCAAACTTTACCTGAACATCTCATAAGCCAGAATATGTTTGACTTCAAGGACGCAGAGAGTAACAAAACACTCGGCTTAACCTGGAATCCGCACACTGATCAGTTTACATTCAAGGCGCCACTTAGTAACACACGTGACGTCACAACGAAGCGGACATTGCTCTCTGATCTATCAAAATTATATGACCCACTTGGTTGGCTGTCTCCGGTAACAATGAAGGCAAAACTCATATTTCAACAAGCTTGGCTTGCTTCAACAAATTGGGATGAACCTCTTCCGGAAGACATACAACAAGAGTGGACAACCTTTCAACAAGAATTGCCCACTATCAATACCATCGCTTTACAACGCTGGATTGGTAACACTAAACAACCCATCGAGTTACACGGATTCAGTGACGCCTCCGAGAAAGCCTACGGCTGCGTTATCTACTGTAAATCTATTAGTGAAGAAGGGCAACAAATTATCACGCTGGTGGCGGGAAAAACTAAGCTCGCACCATTAAGAAAACCCCCGTCTTTACCACGGCTTGAACTATGCGGTGCCCTACTACTGTCTCGACTTATGAAAAAGGTCATAGAGTCAATAAACTCACAGATTGTAACAATACATGGTTGGACAGATTCTATGATCGTGATGGGTTGGTTACAAGGGGGGCCTTCAAGATGGACTACATTTGTGGCTAATCGCGTAACACAGATCACTGTCATCATGCCATCGGGATGCTGGAGGCACGTCAAGTCTGAATATAACCCAGCAGATTGTGCCAGCAGAGGCCTAACTCCACTACAACTGGCGAATCATCATTTATGGTGGGGACCTATTTGGCTAAAAGACAACGATCTCCCACTTCAAGACCAATTCCACACAACTGTTGAAGAGAAAAAGGTCAAACAAGTTTGCGTGTCACAAAGGTCGATGCCATTAATCGGAGAACTTTTAAACAAACACAGCTGTATGGCACGCGTAACTCGAATCCTAAGTTGGATACTTCGGTTCATAAACAATGCACGTGACGTCAACAATGCCATGCGGTCATCGTACTTAGCAACGAGTGACCTGCAGAACGCACATAATGCAATTATCAAGGCTATACAAACTAATCATTTCGCCGACGACATTGCACAACTCAATAAACATCATAAAGTGCGAATAACAAGCAGCATTTTAAACTTAAATCCATTCCTGGACAAACACGAAATCTTACGTGTAGGAGGACGTCTGGAAAATGCCAACTTAAGTCAAGAACAAAAACATCCAATTATCTTACCTTACAATGACAGGTTAACGGAGTTACTGATCGACCAAGCGCACAAGAGGACCCTGCATGGTGGAGCCAGACTAACTCTATCATATCTACGCAACAGATATTGGATTATCAGCGGTTTGAGAGCAGTGAAAAAACGACTTATACGGTGCATCACGTGTCATCGCTTCAAAACGATCAACAACAACCAACTTATGGGTGATTTACCTCCTCCACGCGTCACACCATCAAGGCCTTTCACACACACCGGTGTAGATTTCACTGGGCATGTGGAGGTAAAGGCTAACAAGGGCAGAGGAATAAAGACAATGAAGGCCTACGTAGCTGTATTTGTGTGTCTGTGCACAAAAGCTCTTCACCTCGAACTTGTCTCCGATCTCAGCACAGTGGCTTTTCTGAACGCCTTGAAACGAATGTGTGCCCGCCGAGGAAAGCCTCGTCACATCTACAGCGACAACGGCACCAACTTCGTGGGCGCAGCAAGAGCATTGGAAAAACAACGAAAGGAGGCATTACAATGCTACATAAACAATGACGTCATAACTAACATGTCAGAGTGGGGCATTGAATGGCATTTTAACGCTCCTTCCTGGCCTACTGCTGGTGGACTCTACGAAGCTGCAGTAAAAAGCCTGAAACATCACCTCAAACGAGTACTTGGGGATCAAAAACTTACGTTCGAGGAATTTTCTACACTGTTGGCGCAGATTGAAGGATGTCTCAACTCTCGCCCCCTGGTGGCGTTGTCAGAGAATATCGAAGACCTTGACTGCTTGACACCAGCTCACTTCCTAATCGGCGAGCCTTCTCTAGAATCACCACTATCCGCTGAGGGTAATGACATGACCTTCTCTACAAGATGGCAACTTACGGAGAAAATGTACAAGGACTTCTGGAGAAGGTGGTCTACTGACTATCTTCAAACTCTACAAACTCGAAGCAAATGGCACTTCCCTACTAAAAACTTAGAAGTTGGGGACGTCGTTATCGTCAGAGAAGACAACATTCCTCCTGCCAAATGGATCCTGGGACGGGTGTTGGAGACTCACCCAGGTGCGGACGGCCGGGTACGAGTCGTCACACTGAAAACTAAAACAAGTAATATGAAGCGACCGATTACAAAATTGTCACGCCTTCCGTTGGATCCGTCATCTTATACAACTGCATCTTCTGACGTTGACACTACGAAGCCTGCAATAAATACACAAAGAAAACGAAGAAACAACAACGGCAAAAAACACTTCAACAACCTTTTTTGTACGTTACTACTTATATTTTCGATGTGTGTTGGACCTACTACGCAACAAATGATCAACATAACAAGGCTTAGCAGTTCAAGAGTCGTTTATTTTGACAAGGTGTCTGATGTGCAGATTATTCAAGATAAGTGGAAAATGGTTGTATACTACAACATGACGACATATTGGCGGAGTTTGGACAACACACAAAACTATGTCAACCATTTGAACACATTATGCAAGAATGAAGCAGCCTATCTTACAATTTCATCCCAGTTTCAACACGAACTTAACGAAATTCAACACTATAACGATATCTTACGATCAGAACATGGACCGTCTCGAAGAAAAAGAGGACTAGTGAATGGAATAGGATACCTAGCAAACTCCCTTTTTGGTACTCTGGATGAGAGATTTGCCAATCAGTACGTGAAGGATATCAACATAATCCAGTCAAACGAAAATCATCTATTGAATCTCTACAAAAATCACACATCGATCATCGAAAGTGAATATAATCTTCTAAAAAGAAACGAGGAAGTAATGAACACACAATTTCGTATCATCGACAATCATCTCGCTGAAACGGAAAAACGCATACAAATCAGCCATGACAATGCTATGTACATAACAGCTACCGCTCTGGCCGTGAACTTGATCATTTCAAACATACGACAAATACAACAGCAACTCCTAGACCTAGTAACTGACGTGAAGGACGGGAGAGTTGACACCCATCTCATCAAGCCCAACCAATTTGAAGATCAGCTCAACATCATCTCCGGTCATTTACCAAGCGAGTTATCGCTACCCTGTGTGAACACACGCCATTGCACGCGAAGCCTATACAAGCTGGCGCGAGTGCACTTGCGCTTAACAAGTGCATACATAATATTCGAAGTGAAGCTACCGCTAATAAACAACGAACAATATGAACTTAACCGCATCATTCCTATTCCGCAAATAACTGGACACACAGAGAAAACTATAGTACTCACATCTGAATACCTTGCTGTAAACCTAAAAGGGGACATGATAATACCCTTAGAAAACCGAGATGTATCATCATGCTTAAATCTGCAAGAAAACAAAATGTTATGTGCTATCAATCAACCTATTTACAACATTAAGGTAGCCGATACATTATGTGAAGCGCAAATATTAAACAATGGCGACTCATCAACATGCCGCACAAGAGTATTGGATTGCAACGACAGGTGGGTGCGATTACACAATCGTGGCGCGTGGCTGTTCTCCTGTTGCGAAGACTGCACGATGCGCATTTTCTGCCCAGCTGGAGTGACGTCACAGCACTTACACGGCACGGGGATTATGTTACTCGGACTTGGGTGTATGCTCAAGGGAGAAAGCTTCATCATTCATGCTCGCAACGACTATCACAGCGAGTTGAAACTAACAGGCAGTGAAGAAAGAATGTACATGCGTGAATCAAGCCTGAACCACATACTGACAGACTTTAATCATACATTTGGACCTGAAGATCATAAAGACGCCTTACAAGAGCTGAAAAACAACATTGATAAGGTCAAGGAACAGCAACAAACACTGAGTGTACAATCACTCACACATGACACACACAACTATGTGTTGTACACCGTAGTCGGATTTATTATTGTAGCCTTCATTGCATGGGGGACATTCCGGCTGAAAAGAAGATGTCAAGGCTGCAGCGTGAATCTTCGCGACAAGCCAGACCCCAACAATGTCGAGCAGCCAACCCAAGGACATTCATCGGAGCATGGGGTCTCGGACATCGATAGTGTGGATGCGGTGATCGCAACGGCTGCCCGTAAACTCAATAGGGGTTCATCGCCTTAAACTTTCTTCTTGTTTATAAAATTGGCAAGATGTACGAGCAAGTACATAATATTTCAACAGTTTAGAAAATAATGCTGATATCGCGCCTGCGCGCGCGACACGTTCACTATAATTACATTTTTTATTCATAAGTATTTTGAGTACAATAAACGCTCTCTACGGAAACGGACACAGTTTTAATTACCACATCCCGTAACGTAGAAGATACAACCTACATTAATATACTACATATCAATTATATGTAGAGGGTCACAAATCACAAAATACCCCCTTCAGTAGGAATGTATGATAATTAAATTATTCGTTGTAGTTTTTTCTTTTATTATAGTTTTTTTAATATTGTATATTATATTAACAAATTACAAACAATATTATATTTATATAAATTTAATTCTAACAGTATAGTGACGGTGTTAAGAGTATCCACAGACCATATTTACTGGAAAAGAGGCATCTCATCTTAGTCCTCACGTATGACAACGCATCTGCATTTAAATTATTTATTGATGATAGATGTAGATGTCTATGGGTCACAGCAACCACTTACCAACAGGTGGGCTGTGTGTTCGTTTGTCACTCTATCCTATAAAAAAAATTCCACTACCTCATATCGTCCCGTGAGAGTCGTAAGAGGTGACAGTGGAAACAAACCAGGAGATCGGCAGCAGCGTCTTCATATAACAATTGGACGTGGTTATGCGAAAAGGATCCACAACCCGAGTTTGTGTCAAAAATGTTGACTTGAAGAATAATGTTTGTGGTCTATACTATTGTGATGTAACAATTTTAGCAAACGTAACAAAAATAAGAAGAAAAATTACAAACAGATAGAAAAACCATTCCGATAATTTGAGTTTATGATATTTGAAGTATGGATACTTCAAATATCATAAACTCAAATTAACTTATCGCGGGTTGGATCCTTTTTGCATAACTACGTCCAATTAGAAAATAAAAAACTGCGGTTGCCTACCCGCCTGCCAAGAGTGAAAACTATGGCATATATCCTTATGAGGCAATCTATGAGGAGGCCTATGTTCAATAGTGGACTTTGAGAGGCTGTAATGGATCGATGGCAATTTAGTTATGCCATCTTTTTTAGGACAGAGTATTAGTCCTTCTTCACAGTGTACAGGTAAAGTAGAGGAAGCATAATATGTACAAGTTCTCCCCATGTTCCTCTATATATAACAGCAACACCAAATAATAAAAAAACCATAACCAAAAAAACCGGGAACACTACATTTCACTCTATTTTTTATACTTATAGAACCCTTCTCCGGTCTTGATACCAAGTTTTCCTTCAGCGACCATCGTATCCAAGAGCGGTATCGGTCTAAAAACTGGGTTTTTGGTCTTCTCATACATAACTTGTAGAGCAAACTTATTGGTGTCGAGGCCGGTGTAGTCTGCGAGCTCGAAAGGTCCCATTGGGTACCCCCCACCTAATTTCATGCCGATATCAATGTCTTCTTTGGAAGCGTCACCTAAAGAAAATGGAGTTCTATGAGGTTCTATGAATAAATGACAATATTTAATAGTTTAGACGTTAAAAGTACATCTTCATTATCTATTTATTTATATTAAGTGGTAAAAGTATAAATGTCTTTTAATAAGTATTCTTTTAATCTATCTATACAATCTATACAAATAAATAAAATTTAGGTGTCTGTTTGCAATGTCAAAATTACAGCATTTTACAAAATGCATATGAAAGTATATAGGGTACTAATAACAAAAATACAATTTTTAAAGTTTTCTGTCCGTCCGTCTGTCTGTTTGTTCCAGCTAATCTCCGAAACGACTGGACCGATTTTGAGGGGATTTTCACTGGCAGATAGCTGAGGTCACAATGAGTAACTTAGGCTACTTTTATTTTAGAAAAAGAATATGGGTTCCGCGCAAAAAAATTAAAACCCCAAATAACACGCGGGCGAAGTCGCGGGGAACAGTTAGTACTGAATAAAATATAAATAACCATGTTTTTTTAAATACACCATGTTTTTTATTAATATTCTTAAATTGTTATCCGATTCTGAACTATGTTCAAAATTTCAAATCTCTAGCTCATCGGGAAGTTAGTTTAAACAGCAGTCTCATTATGGTTAATACTTTCAACAATTGGGGTCACAACTTCATAATAGTTTTGGTAGGAGCTGAACCCCAAAATGGATTGTTGCCCTTGTATCGTTCAAATAATGATTTGAAGGATTAAAGTGATGTGATTTTATATATTTTACTTCTAATCATAATGCATAAAAACGATAATGGAAATCATGAAACAATTACTCTGCGGATAAAAAGGTATTTTTTCATCGAGTCACACTGACGTATTTATTTGGATGTCAATATTTCAAAGAAACTTTCTAAATATAATGGGATGGATTATGTATCACATGTTTTTGACGCGGTCTTTTTGGCTAAAGGCCTAGTTGCCAATGCCGTAACAATTTAATGGCAATAATACCTTCACCAACAAACTGAATATACCAAAAAATATTATAATACACTATTAGACAACATTGAAAATATACTACAAAATATGTTCATCCTATCAGATAATAGTGTAAAAAAATATATTCCGCTTTATTTTAAACTAAAATATGTACTTATATTCTATGCAAAATAAACGAAAATATAACATTATAATTTTTGAAATTTTATCTGTAACGGGAACACTGTGATTGATTGCAACTCTAATGACGTCACCCACGAGGTTTTTTTTAGAACTTACTTTACGGCTCTGGGTTCTAGTCCTTCTGAGCCTGAAGTTACAATGTATAATTATCCTTCATAGTACACTGCTTCACAATATGTTGATGCGTCACATTGTGCAGCCCTTGGAAGATTTTGACGGCAACTTGAGTAAGCGCCTAAGCAAACATACACCTTATTTTGAGAATGACATCACCATCAGAGCACTTGTTTCACCATTTCCACTAGTAGTTCACATGCGCAGACACTTAATACACAAAATCGCACCACATTTACATATCCACAAAATCCACTTCAAACCATTATTTAAACGATAATAGAGGAGCAGCAAACCACCACCGGTCAAGTTCCCGCCAAAACTCCACCCACGAGGCCCACGAGTAAACCACAGAACACTATTACTCCTAGCGGAGGAGTAAACATAGCTTCACATAATGATTTCTTATATATACGCGAACACTACACATTTAAATAAAACTAATTTTACGGATTTTATCGCGTATATTAACTTATTTTATATTCCCGACGTTTCGAGCACTTTACAGCACCCATGGTCACGAGGGGGACTGAGGTGTATGACGTCCCAATGTCATAGTTAACCATGGCTACCTCCAGATTAAAAATTATTAATTTTTGTTCCGATCTACGCAGTATGAACTTACAGTATCATGAAGTCTTGCAGTTGTATGCTTGGGTTGGGATTTAATTTTATTAATTATGGGATCCCAAGCAGATGGTAGCACCCAGCCATCTTCTCTATTGAAATTAGGATGTTTCTTGATTTCAATAGCCTCGCGAATCATCCTTGGAAGGAATCTGTGTTCTTTAGCGAGGATTCGTGGTCTATCAAATCTAATGTAGTGACGGGGGCGATCCTGTACGTGTTCACAGACTGCAGACTTCCCGGAGCGTCTATTCTTCACATCAGCTATGTATTCTTTAACACGGGTTTTTATAGATATTTTAGTTTGTCCTATATAAGAGAGGCCACATTCACAATCAAGCTTGTACACTCCTGCATCTTGCAGAGGAATATTACACTTGACTGATGGTAAAAACTGACTAATCTTCTTCGGCGGCTTGAAATATGTTTTAATGGAAGCATGCTTCAAGATGTAGCCAATCTTGTCAGTGACACCTCTGACACCCGTGACATACGCGATAAAATCCGTAAAATTAGTTTTATTTAAACATAGCTTCCTTGACTGATTGTAGTTCGCGTTCTATGTTTGGTCTTGGTTTGGGTGCTATATTCGATCTTTGAGCTATTTTTGAAAGTTTTTTGATAAATCTTATAACTAATCGGCATAAATATTCATTTTGAATCTCAAAATGGAGTCACATTTTATGTGAACCGACAACAGCAACCTACCTAAACATACAGATTTATGGTTGCATAATTATTTAAGAATAACGCTGATCGCTGATTACTATGCTGCGGAAGATAAGAATGTGAAAACAGCAGTGCAAGTACCACGTACGAATTATTTATTTACAAACCTTTATGTATGATCCTCATTCAGAACTTTTATTTTAGGTTATGTTTGATATAGTTAGAAATTTAACATTACTGCCGATATAACAAGTGAAGTATCTATATTATGTTTGACAAGACAATATACATTACAAGGCAGCATAGAAAACTATAAAGATAGCTAAACAACATAACAGAAAACATTTGAAACTCTACAGGGAGCCTTTGCAGGGTTTGGTTGAAAAGATTCTTTCCAATTTAGCTGTAAGATTAAGCTATTTTAAGAGGTTGGGTATTAAAGATGTTATTACTTTACATAAAAGATCTTCACACAAAAACATTGGTATGAGCTAAAATGCTTTTTGGGTCCCTTCGAGCTAATTGTAAACCATATTATTCGTCTTTTGGGATTCGTTGGAACAGAAACTGTTTGTTTTGACAAAAACAAACAGTTTGTTCACTTCTTAAAGTCGTATCAGTACATTGCAATACTTCACATCATTTACACACCATTTTATCGAATAAATTTGAAGAAAAATAATAAAATTCGCTTCAGCTGTTCATGGTACATGTTTACACGTGTGTGACGTCACAGATGTCATATGACAAGCGACATTACAGAATCGGCGTTTTGGCGTGGTTTTGTAAATTTTAACTTTTACGTGGTAGAGCCACGCTGCAGCTATATTAGTAGTATAGTTGTAGCACGAATGGGTCGGCTCGACCGGGGAAGGAACACGCTCTCACAGAATACCAGCGTCAAATAGCAGCTTAACGCTGCTGTGTTTCGTTTGGTTAGTGTAGAGAACCGGAGACCCTTTTTACTAGAAAAGAGGCGTTCCATCTTAGCCCTCACGGGTGACAACGCATCTGCATTTTGATTCGCAAACGAGGATAAATGTAGATGTCTATGGGTCACAGCATCCACTTACCATCAGGTGGACTGTGTGCTCGTTTGTCATCCTAGCCTATAAAAAAAGAAATTGATTTTTATTGTTAATACAGTAGATCTCGCGTAAATATCAATGTAGTGTGCTTATAATGAAATCAAATATCATTTAAAATGGTTTTCCAAAATTAGTTAACTAGCCTATTATAATGAAGAAATTAGCAAGTCTCAAAAATCCCAAATCAAACAAACCTTTGTGAAATACATATATTTACTAACCTCTTTCATACATTCTTAAAGCTTCAGCACTGTAAGGTCCCAACAGTCTATTGACCACAAACCCAGGTGTGTCTTTGCAGGTAATACAAGTCTTGCCGATCGCTTTGCCCCATTCCATCATTGTCTGATACGTGGATTCCGAGATACCTTCACCTTTGATCACTTCTAAGAGGCGCATCACGGGCACTGGATTAAAAAAGTGAAGGCCGCCATATCTATAAACAAACCAAGTGGTATAGGGATATTGTACTTTGAGTAGTTTTCAAGAAAATGCTGTTGTCCATCCCCTGTTTAAATTTCCTATGTCACCAGCATACGTCACCCACGGGATGATAGGGGATAGTGGATTGTCTTACGCCGCCAATACACAGTGATTCAAATTCATTAGTATATTATTATATTATAGTAATACCTGTTTGATTATTGAAAATTAAAACAGCATGTAAAAAAAAGTAAGATACCATTTACTCATTTGTTTAACCATGGATAAATTAAGAAAAATTTATTAAAAATTATATATATTAAAGAACAATGGCAGACTTTCATACATAAAATTAGTTGAGAAGGAATGGTAGTGTCTCTATACCAAAAATATCTTAAAATGTTTGTTACGGCCGGCAGCTGCCTATCCCAGGAGTAGAATCCTTCGCGGCCCATAGACGAAGAAGCTACAGGCAGATGCTGGTCGGGCGTCCTCACGCCACGGGTTAAAAGTCTAATTACACTAAACAATCCGGGGGAAGCGTTACAATTATTGAAGAGAGCTTACTTACCTCTATTCAAGGCGACTGGTCCCTCAGGATTCGGTCAGGTCTCGTGTGGATGTATTGTGCTAGAAAGTAAAGGTCAGTGATGTGTATTTGGGTGTGGCTGGTAGTGTTATTGACCTTATTTGACCGTTCCCCCTGCAGCAGTTCGGCCCTCAGCTCCTCTCCAAGCTAAGGTCGCCTTCCGCAGTCACTTTCTTCCTTTGTTACGATTGACTCGCGAAAATGAACACAGAACGTACGGGTCAAAGGTCACCGTTATTTCTAGAATATTAACTACCGCACTAGTAACTAATACAGTCGAATCCACTTATACAGATTCTGCGTTAAACCTAAAGTCCCGGGTAAACTCTCAACACGCGCTACCATTCCCAGAGGTATATTTACTATACGCGCCTAACATAAAATTAGATCTAAGAGCTCCCAAACAAAACGGACTGCCTTCTCTTTCGACGCGAAGAAGACATCTAATTTTTTCGCTCTCGACTCCCACCGTTCAGTAAGCTCGGACGTTCAACACGCACGAACGTCATCCCGTATCAGCCGAGCCGAGCGCCATCTAACGTCGATGCCTGACACCAACGCTTTTGCGTAAACAAACCCCCGTCCCGGACATAAGGATTTAGGTCCGCGAGCAAACCGGTCAGCGGGACAGGGTCGCGACGGCAAGTTGCAAGATCGAATCTACAACCAAACTAGGCCACCCTACACACCCAATCAGATCTTGCAACCCTGACCAACGCCTCAAAATTACAGCCCCAACGTGGGCTAGCCGGAGAGTTGAACTGGATGCCCTTCCTGGTCATCGCAGCACATAAATAAGTCCTATTCCTAGACAGAAGTCAGACGACCTCCTTCAAACACCTATCTGCGCTCCTATGATTAGTTCCGCAACTCGACCGGATCAGGTCTGCAAACAGCGACGCGACACGAAGCGGCCCAGAGGGACCTTCAAGCTTCAGTGCAGAGAGCACCCCCAAATTCCCCATGAACGTCGTCTGTGGAGAGCTGAACGAAACGCACAGATGGTCCCTAGCAGGTGATCCTATGCTCATATTTCAACTAATTTTTCAAAAGCATCAATGTTCAATTACAGAATTAATTAAAACAAGTAATCACCGATGCACATAGGTCAACTTGGCAAAGTAAACAAAACAATAAACGTAAGGGACAGCCCTATTTCTTATTTCAAATAAATATCTTAGACAGTGCCAACAAAATCTAAACCAAAAGAGAATTGACTCCTATTTCCTTCGGCAACCACAGGGTTATCTAATTTCAACCTTCCTTATCACAAAGCAAAATGATTAAACACTATCACAAGCATATACATAATTTTCAAAGTAGCGCGCCATTCAAATTTCAAATGAATTCAAACTTCCCTTCAGCACAGACGCGACAATCAAATACAATTACAAAGCATACGCACAAGCATTAAAAAAGGGCACACAATTTAATCTCAATTTTCCGTGCAACAACAAACGCAGTGATCAAATGTATTTACAAAACATATGCAGCAGCATTTAAAGGAGTATTTTAAATTCATTTCTTTTAAGGGGCGTATTACAAAAAAACGCGAAATTACAAGGTTTCCTCCTTGAAATTTTATGTTTATCGTTCATTGCTTGAAATAACAATTACTTGGTAAAAATAGTTCGTTTTCTCTCCTCAAATAAGCTCGGAATGGATTTTAGATAACTTATTTATTTAATCAGTAATAATCATTCTCCCAAAGCATGTTTAGGCAAAAACTCTCGAAGACATGATTTGGGAGCTCTAATTTGTAGATTCTATTGAATATCGACCATCAAAAAAAATATTTTTATCTCCCAAATATCCTACACTTTAATAATAATGGAATACATTTTCGTTATATGCTTTTCACGCTAGGAAAAAAAAATCGACATAATTCAAAAAACGACCAAAAAAGCTTCGATACAAGCCCCTATATTTCCGAAGTTCTACATCATTTAGAAGTTAAATTTATACCAAAATAATCATCAACATTTGCTTACACTATGCTATTATTTTTACTTTTTAAATCGTTACTATTATATTTTAATTAATTAAATAAAAGTACTATATATTTCACTGTGCCGGCCATCTGCGATCATTAACGCGCGAGCGCTTGCCGAGGGTGGACCTGCGTCAGTTTATTTCGGGCGCTGCATCGTTTCGATACTACCGTAGTGTGCGTCGATTGCTATCGTAGTGTGCGTCGATTACCTGCATACTAGAAAATCGTCCACTACGACCGCAATTTTTGATCGATCGGTTTAAAACTATTTTATATAGTTATAATTTAGATTACGTCTCTTCAAAAATGTGGTCTATTCATTGACTTAGATCATTGTTATTTGAGGGCTTCACCTAATGGTTTATACAGCAACGGTCTTATTGAAGTTAAATGTCCTATTTCAGCTTTCGGAATAGATTTTGATACGGCCTTTCAACAAAAAAAAGTTAAAGGTTATAAATTCAGTGATTCAAGTGTAACATTAAATCAAAATAATGACTGGTTTTACCAAATCGAAGTCCAGCTTCATTTAGCAAATAAAAATGTCTGAATACTTGCCATAATATGTATTGGCCCAGATTAATGCATTAAAAGTACTAAAAATTTACAAATACGACCAATTTTAGATTTTCAATATGTTACCCAAGTTACAAGCTTTTTATGAAAAGTGTGTACTGCCTGAAATTATCGAATCGAGAAAAGTTCGGTCAATGCCGTCGCAGCAAATATTTTTCTTATAAAAAATATAGTAATTGACTGTAAGTACCGATTAAAAAATATTAGTTACATTTGGTTGTTATATTTATTAAAACAGGTTGCAACCGTTTATTCATTTATAACACTATTCTACCGGTAGTAGACATAATCGATTATTAACATTCGATTACAGCGTAACAATTAAAATATTTATGTGTACTTATTTTGACACTAAATTTCATAAATAATGAATAATATATCAAAATGGTATATAATAATAAATAATAAATTATATAATAATAAATTAATAAGATAACATTAAAATAACACACCAAAAAATATTCCATCCACTGAAGTCCATCCTAAGAAAACTTTGTATTATGGAAGATCAAGATCGTTTAGTCGCCATACTCACAGTATTATAGTGCGAGCGAGTGAATAGATATGAAAGAAAGTATCGGTCGCGTAACTTGCCGCCCGCTCGGTGCGTAAAATACCTAAATTTGCGAAACGCCGAAATGTAAGAGGGCTCTTAATCATAACCACTACAATATGAATTTCGCGGAAAACCCAAAAGCATTTTAATTTAAATTTAAAGAATTTTTAACTAAGTGCTCGACCAAACCAAATCCAACACCCCTTGAGAGCGTGATTCAACTCTCCAGGGGGCCCTAATCTTCCCACCACCAAGTGGAGGCCACACCGCGTGAACCCGATACTAACAGAGCGCAACCGCTAACGGTCGCCACTCGGGTTGTACGCCCTCACTGAGGCCGTCGGCAACAGAACAGCTTGACAAGTGGACTGTTGACGGCTTAAGGCTCAGTAGAGGCAGCCATGGTGGGAGCTAAGGCGGCAGCTAGCTAGGGCCACCTCCATCAAATGGGGTACAGTGGTACACCAGTCGCGGCCACTCAGCTAACGGGAGTGATAAGGGTCCAGCGGACTGATGAGCGGCCGTGAAGTTCCTCTCGCACGCTGAGGGGGTGCGATGACACCCCCGCCCCTGGGGGAATTACCCCCCGACTGGTCGGGGGAGGGACCCCTTTCAAACCTAGGGGCCTGGTGGCTAGCCGGCGGGCGCCGAGCGTCGCCCGTCAAAGGGCCTGGTGGAGCGCCCCCGCCCGTGGGGGTCGAGGGCCTGGCAGCGCCCCGAGAGGAGACGCCGTTCGCACCCAGGCACAGTACGGGATGATGATTGCCCTGGCAATGCAGACAGGGCCGCCGGTGCGGACAGTCTCGCTGGAGGTGCCCTTCCAAACAGGAGTAGCACCAGCGGCGCTCCTTGGCGATAGTTCGCCTAGCCGGACTCGGCTTACCTAATAATTTTGGGCAAGACGTTACCCGGTGATCAGATGCTCGACAATAGGAGCAGGGGGGGGGGGGGTTGACGACGACTTGCCCGGCGGATTTCGCCTCTCTCTGAGCACGGCTCGTAAGTCGTCGACGGTGCCCGCCGCGTGCTCGATCTGTCGGCACTGCTCCTCCAAAAACCGCAACAGGTCATAGAAGGGCGGAATATAGGAGGCCTCGTCCCCGCCGTACCTCTCCTCAAAATGCATTCGAAGGTCGAGAGGTAGACGGGACAGCACGATGCGGAGCAACAAGAAGGCCCATTCGCCTACTGGTAAATCCAGCCGCCTCAACGTATTACAGGCCACCAAGACTGGATCCAACAGGTCCGGACGTAGTCTGGCCCGGTCACTAAGCAGCGGAAGGCTTAGAAGCTGCTTAACATGTTCGTCGGCAATTCGCCGGACGTTGGCGTATCTTCTGGCTAGGAGGTCCCGAGCAGTCTGGTAGGCGTCGTCCGACAATCTCAAATGGCTGACAACGCCCAGGGCCTCCCCCTCCAGTGAGGCCAGGAGGTACGCCATCTTCTGGCTCGGGGTCAAGTCACTCCGGGGGTCCACTAGGCCGTCGAAAAGACCAATGAAGGTCAGCCATTCGGAAAGGACCCCGGAGAACCTTGGCAAGTCCAGAGTTGGGAGTCGTCCCAACAGCTCCGGCTGAGGCTGCTTCTGAAAGGACTCGGGCAGGCCACTCGTCCGAGCTTCACGCGCCTCCTCGGCATACCTGCCTTCAGCCTCGATCAACTCGTCCGTGAGCGAAAAGAACTGCTCGTAGTCTGCGAAGCAGGAGTCCAGGACTCCCTTTTCCACATCCGAATCCTCGAGCTCAGCGTAAGCCTCCTCCACTGCAGCCCTTCGAGCATCAACCTGCTCGAACCGCTTCATCAAATTATGGACCCTATCCGGTCGACCTATCAAAGCATGGGCGCTGGTGGCCCAGCGTAACTCAGTCCGCAGGCAACGGATTAGCATCTTGGGCGAGGACATCACTACTAAATACAAATTACGACGCCGCTCGAGCACAATTACAAAAATAACAAATAAAAAATACAAAAAAAATTAACAGCTAACTAATGCAGTTCCTATCAAATCGCCTTGAATAGAGGTAAGTAAGCTCTGTTCAATAATTGTAACGCTCCCCCCGGATTGTTTAGTGTAATTAGACTTTTAACCAGTGGCGTGAGGACGCCCGACCATCATCTGCCTGTAGCTTCTTCGTCTATGGGCCGCGAAGGATTCTACTCCTGGGATAGGCAGCTGCCGGCCGTAACATTTGGTAGCAGAACGAGGTGCTGGGATCGATTCCCGGTCGATTTTTCAACGCTTTTGCGTAAACAATGTTATTAAGCGTCAGTCCCTGAATAACTTTGTCAAAGAATTTTGTCCTGAGAAGGCGTCAAAAAAAAGATATTTAGATTTGAAGCTTTTTAGGTTATGTCTTATGTCACTTGGAAAAAGTTATGCGTCCTGTGGTTGTTTGATGTCAGCTTAATACATTTTCAACATAATGACCTACATACTTACATAATTGAGAAATGACCTACATAATTGAGAGTTTTTAGATTATTCTATCTCTATTATACATAGTCAGGTCATAAGTATTGTCACACAGTAAAAACTTTTCTTTTAGAATGCTGGCCACAAAAAAGTTTATTGCATTCGAATTTCGAATTGTTCATGAAAATAAAACTGTATACTTTTTAGAATTTTAATTATTTTTAAATATGGAGTGGACGCTTAAAGAAGACCGTGTTGCAGTTATTGCGTTGCATCGTTGCGGTTACGCGCCAATTCAAATTTCTGACATACTGAAAAATTTGAATATAACCAAAAGATACGTTTATCGTACCATCAAACGATACAATGAAGACTCTAGTGTAGATGACAGGTCAAGAAGTGGTCGCCCTCGGTCTGTTAGGACTCCAGCAGTGATAAAAGCTGTGAAGGCGCGAATTCAAAGAAATCCCAAACGTAAGCAGAAACTGTAGGCCCTTCAGATGGGGTTAAACAGAACCACGGCGAAAAGGGTGTTAAATGAAGACTTAGGGCTTCGGGCATATCGAAGAAAAACAGGACATCGTTTGAATGCTCGTCTAATGGACCTGAGACTGAAGAGATGCCGCACTTTGTTGAAGCGGTACGCGGGAAAAAATATCGGGAAATTGTTTTTTCGGATGAAAAAATTTTTACCGTAGAAGAGAGCTACAACAAACAAAATGATAAGGTGTACGCACACAGTAGTGAAGAAGCGAGCAACCGTATTCCGCGTGTCCAACGAGGTCATTTTCCATCCTCGCTCATGGTATGGTTGGGAGTTTCTTATTGGGGCTTAACAGAGGTACATTTTTGTGAGAAAGGTGTAAAATCGAATGCAGTTGTGTATCAAAATACAGTCCTGACGAACCTTGTGGAACCTGTTTCTCATACCATGTTCAATAACAGGCACTGGGTATTCCAACAAGATTCGGCGCCAGCTCATAGAGCGAAGAGCACACAATACTGGCTGGCGGCGCGTGAAATCGACTTCATCCGGCACGAAGACTGGCCCTCCTCCAGTCCAGATTTGAATCCGTTAGATTACAAGATATGGCAACACTTGGAGGAAAAGGCGTGCTCAAAGCCTCATCCCAATTTGGAGTCACTCAAGACATCCTTGATTAAGGCAGCCGCCGATATTGACATGGACCTCGTTCGTGCTGCGATAGACGACTGGCCGCGCAGATTTTAGGCCTGTATTCAAAATCACGGAGGTCATTTTGAATAAACTTTAGTGTCATAAGAATCTATGTTTTGTTAAGTTCATTTTGGTATATAAATGGTTACATAATGAATAAACTTGTTTCAATTATTTTATATTAAACATGTGACAGAATTTATGACCTGACTAGGTATATTTGCATACTATAAATGTATATTTCTGACATGGCTCCAGGGCTTTTGTGTCATACAGTGACATTCTCAGAAGGGCTAGAACCCAGAACCGTAGAGCCAGTAAAAAAACAGTAACATTTTGTTTTAGCTAGTGTTGCCATAACATTAAATGGAATTGTTACATAGCACTATGATTGAGATAATGTGTTATTGTAGGAAGTTCTTTGTAAGAGACTTATTTTCAATCATATCACTTATTTTTATTATTACTGATAGTATAGTTATTACCAACTTAATATAAAAATATTTTGTGTTTGTGTGTTGTGTTGGTAGTCTTACAAAGTGTATACGAAAATAGTATAAATATAGTAAATGGCAACACTTGAATAGAGTAAAATGATTTAAGTCATTTGATATTCCCAAAAATGTTTATTTTTCTGTGACTTTATTTAAAATACATTTTTATCTGCAAAATCACAGAAAAATAATAAAACTCATTTCATATATAAGTTATTTCTAGATGCAATAATTTTTGTCAACTATTTTTCTGCATTGTTCTTTGCGAATTATTTAAGCACCTGATAAAGTAAACCCAATCTATACTCATCATCATCATCATTACAGCCCTTCACAAGTCCACTGCTTAACATAGGCCTCCCCCAAAGAATGCCACAAAGCACGGTCCTGAGCCACCTGCATCCATCGACTTCCTGCATGTCTTACCAGGTCGTCACTCCATCTTGTGGGGGGACGCCCTACACTTCGTCTACCGGTACGAGGCTGCCACTCGAGAACCTTTCTTCCCCATCGGTTGTCGGTTCTTCGAGCTATATGGCCGGCCCACTGCCACTTCAGCTTACTAATCCGTTGGGCTATGTCGGTTACTCTGGTTCTACTGCGGATATCCTCATTCCTAAGTTTATCACGCAGTGAAACTCCGAGCATAGCCCTCTCCATAGCTCGCTGAGCGACCTTGAGCTTCCTCATACGGCCAGCAGTGAAGGACCACGTCTCAGTTCCGTAAGTCATCACTGGCAACACGCACTGGTTGTACAATTTTGTTTTAAGGTTTTGAGGTATTTCTGACGAGAAGATGTGGCGTAGCTTCCCGAACGCTGCCCAGCCGAGTTGAATCCGTCGATTGACCTCTCGGTCGAAGTTGGACTTACCTAGTCGGACTATTTGTCCCAGGTAAACATACTCGTCAACAACTTCGAGCTTAGTGCTCCCAACAACTACCGGCATAGGTGTGACATGGAAATTAAACATAATCTTTGTTTTGTCCATGTTCATCTTAAGACCTATCCGTTGGGAGACACTATTGAGGTCATTGAGCATAGTGCTTAGTTCCTCCAGCGATTCTGCCATGAGGACTATATCGTCGGCAAATCGAAGGTGAGTGATGTACTCGCCATTGATGTTAATTCCGTATCCTTTCCAGTCCAGAAGCTTGAAAACGTCTTCCAATGCAGCGGTGAAGAGTTTCGGGGATATAACGTCACCCTGTCTTACACCTCTCTGCAATTTGATAGGTTTCGTACTCTGGTTCTGTACTCGGATAGCCATCGTAGCTCTACTGTACAAACACTTCAGCACTTCGATATACCGACAGTCAACTTGGCACCGCTGAAGGGACTGCAGCACCGCCCAAATTTCGACGGAATCAAAGGCTTTCTCATAGTCCACATACGCCAGACATAGTGGCAAATTGTACTCTTCGGACTTCTGTACAATTTGCCGTAGGGTATGTATGTGGTCTATGGTGCTAAAGCCCTTTCGGAAACCGGCTTGTTCGGGAGGCTGGAAGTCGTCAAGTCTGCGCGCGAGACGATTCGTAATGACTCTCGAAAACAGCACGTAGACGCGGCTCAGAAGGGAAATCGGTCTGTAGTTCTTCAAGAGAGCGTTGTCACCTTTCTTGAAGAACAAGACCACCGCACTTCTGCTCCACGCCTCCGGTGTAATGCCACCATATCAATCTATACTAATCTATACTAATATAATAAAGCGGAAGAGTTTTTGTTTTTTTGTTTGTTTAAACGCGCTAATCTCCGGAACTACCAGTCCGATATGAATTCTTTTTGTATATTATAGCCAGATTCATGTGGAATAGTATAGGCTATCTAGCATTAAGCTATATTACTGAGCTAGCCTTAAATATGGATATTTGTTAAGCAAGTCAGAAGAAAAAGCACTCCCGAAATGATTTATCCGCGTACGCTGGTGTTATCGTTAGGGATACGTAAATACAATGTTCTAGAAAAATATAAACCTTTACTCCGTCTAAAAAAAGTCCGCGGTACCATATGTCTATTTCTTATACATAAGCCGTAATTTGGTATTTTGTGACAAAAAATATTGAAAATTTAAAAGTGATTTATGAGCGTTATTATTAGGCATGGCTTATTTATCCTTACGAACGAAAGTTACTTCATCGTCAAGACAATTTTATGAAGATAAACTTTGTTCTTTATACCATGTTACCTGGACGCATAGTTTAAGAGATAATGTAAAATTAAAATAATTCAATACTTGGCTGGGCGCGCGAGCGACGTTTAAACCCTAGCCGTTATAAAATGCTTAAACTAGGTCATGTCGCGTACCTCGGACACGTGATGACGCGGGTGAAACCGCGGGTAACAGCTAGTAGTGTATATTTACCTATCTTTTCTCTTAATACCAGCTCCAATCTCGTTGATAGAAATCGAAGAAGTATTGGTCGCCAAAATTGTGTGTTGTGGCGCAAGCTGAAAGATATATAACATATTACCATTACAATTACAGTATATCAAAAACCCCTTGCTGAACATAGGCCTCACCCATAGAAAACCTTATAGGAGGGATATTTGCCGTAGTTGCCAAACTTGGCAAGCGGGTTGGCAACAACACACAAGATACTGCTGCCACTCTCCTGGTTCAGTTTCCCCCTGTTGCCTCTTACGACATCCACGGGATGATATAGGGTAGTAAATATTCTTACATCGCCACTACCGTGTGTGTTCGTGTGTGTTGCAATGGATTTGTTTTCCTATTCTATGATACTAAAGTCGTGTATCGATTACGCGCCCCTGGCGAGCGCGGCAGCTGTTCCAGTGTTTGACCGTTCAACATGAATATCGGACGTGTACGACCAGCTGTCGCTTTCATAGTTATTCATAGTTCTGTCCATGTACCTTCTCTAAGCGCCTTATTATGACAAAAACTACTTTTGCTATTCCACAGCAGTTCTTTTGAACCATATAATTGTATCAATTTACGGCAACTTTGGTTATCCATAATTTGGAAAGCAACTAACTCATGAATGATGTAAACAACAGTCCTAACCGGCGCGCGCGCGAAAACTAAACTACTTTAATACGCGGTAAAAAAACAACATCAGATGGAACGGCCCGCTACACGTTTCAGCGTTCCAACGAGCAATTTGGCGCGCGTTCCAAGGTAATATGCGTTTCACGCGGCTGGAACGTGCTCAAATTTTCGACCTCTTGGAGCGCATAATCGATACGCGGCTTAACACGTAATCGGGTTATTTCTTATTATCTTCATTAGCTTGTAAAAATCCACTGCTGGAATAGGAAAGGAGCGCAAACTTTGCTCTTTTTGTTTCCTATTGCAGACCGGGTTTTCCTCAATCTACCCGCTTGTAAGGTTCCTTTCTTGAAAGTTCCTAAGTCATATCAGTCCAAAAACAGATGGCGTCAATAAACTTAACAATGCGGTCATATGTTGCAGAAACTTCCTTGATAAACGCGTTGTAGTGGACTGCAAGCAATGGAGATGATGTGGATGAAGTTTTAAGTACTGTTGCAGTGTACCATAGTGGAATTTAGCAGCTAAAATGCCAATTTACCACATGCTCGAAGTCCACCAACACACACTAAAGCAGTGCGACTTACTAATTGCTCCACAATCCTCTTAGAAACTGAGAGGCATGTGCCCAGCAGTGGGATATATGTATATATCACTTTACTTCATCATTTTAATTTTTCCTTCAGCCACAAAACTCCTTTTTTTAAAAAGCTGATTTTTTAAAATTAGCTGAACATAGGCTTCCCCAAACACTGTCATCAGGGAGAATTATGCCATAGTTGTCAGGCTTGGCAGGCAGGGTAGACAACAGCAGTATTTAATTTTCTAATTGTTATTGGGAATATTGACAAAATACGACACACACAAAGAAGAGCAATTACGAAAGTCACTAATGCCTTGAGCAATGCACAAAAACTAAAGTGGAAATGGGCAGGCCATGTAGCGAAGCTTACAAACCAGAGGTGGACCGTAAGAACAACCCTATGAAAAGGTCCACAAGAAAAAAGAAGCAGAGGAAGACCACAGACACGATGGGAAGACAATCTTAAAAGAACCGTCGGCTCAAACTGGAGCCAAATAGCACAAGACAGACAAATGGGCATCTTTGGAAGAGGCCTTTACCCAATCTGGGGTCCTTGCAATAAATAATACTAACAAATAATTTAAGTATATTTAAATAAAAATTAATAAACTATTTAAGACACTAACCCTTTACCATAAAATTACTAGAATTAAGAAATCGATATTGTAAGGAATAAAGGCAAAGTGACAAAGCAAATTTATGTTGCAGAAGTGAACGGCAGAGTCGGGAAGGAACAGCCTAGACGAAGGTCGACCAAATCGGCGATACATTGAAAATAGACCAGATTAGGAGTACCCTTAACCGACGAGCGTGTGTAGATATGTGGATGTAAAGGAGGCGAGAGAGGTGTGTCAGGATCGCGCCAAATGGAAGTCCGTAGTCTCTGTCTACCCCTCTGGGTGACAGGAGTGAGTGTTTATGTGTGTGAAGATGCTCCTGCTCATCTTTAGGTAGTAGATATTCTAACACCACCACTGCATAGTTACATTTACTTTATTCAATTTAATAATAAAGAGAGTTCACCTGATCAATCTTATTAAATAGCTCCTGTTTAACATCAAGTTTCTCGACAATTGCTTCTATGATTAGATCTGCATTTACACCATCTTCTATCTGAGTTGACACTTTTATTCGGTTAAAGGAATCTTTCACAAAGTTTTCCACTTTTGATACATCATCTTTGTACATCTTCTTACCAACTCTTGTCAGGTTATTTTGGATAGATTTCTGAGCTTTCTCCAGTAGTTCAGGTTTCAAATCAACTAGTGTCACATTTTGTTCTGCTTGAGCTGCAACCTTTTAAATAATTTATTTAACCATTGTACACATATTTATGTAAAATTAATTATTATGATTTTAAAATAATAAAAAATATGTGAAATTGATCTTATTTGTGAAAGAAGATAAAATCGGTATTATATCTATTCAAGTAATGAAATCTATATAGAATATAAAAGTCAAATAAAAAATAAAGACACAATCACAACCTGACTGCTGTGATCATCATTACAGCCCTTTACAAGTCCACTGCTGAACATAGGCTTTCCTCAAGGAATGCCACAAAACGCGGTCCTGAGCCACCTACATCCATCGACATCCTGCATATCACCTTCGAGTGGGGGGACGCCCTACATTTCGCCTATCAGTACGAGGCTGCCACTCGAGAACCTTGTGCTGCCACTCGAGAACCTTGTGTTATATACAACACGTAACATAATTAATGCACATCCTGAAAGTAGTTTGTTCAGAATTGTTTACTGAATCAATTTCTATCATTTTTAATATAGGTAATTTTTTATCCCAAAAATAATTGAAACTACGTAATTTACAGTCACACTAAACCTGTACAGTGAAAACAAACTGAAATGGACCGTAACCCAAGGCAATAAGACTTTTAAAAGTGCAGTTTTATTTGTATTAATACAAATTCCGTCATTCAATACAAAATAAAGAAAATTGAAGCTTATTTCACGTATGTTAAAGTCTTTATAAATACAGCCTTTGGAGTGCCTTATAAAGATCGCGGCGGACCTGTCCATTGACCTCCCAGATCAGCTGATTTGACGCCTCTTGACTTTTTGTTTATGGGGACGTATTAAATCATTAATTTTAGTGAGACAACAAGTGCCGAGGACCTAAAAATAGGATAGTGAATGCTTTAAGAATAGTGAATAATTACACTGAATTGCTTTCTAAATTATTTTCTTTGTTTTTTAAAACGTAACCTCCATATTAGGAATTTCTATTGTATTGTGGGGGCAGTTTACCAACATAAATTGCAGAAGGACAAACATTCAGACCCGCAATAATTATTTGTAGGCCATACAAATACTTGTTCCGTGCGGCATTCGAACCCGCGGCCCTTAGCGCTGCAACTCAATTGCTAAGCCACTGAGCCACGGAGCCGTGGTGGACAATTTGAAAGTGTATTAAAATACAACGTTGCATGAAAGTTTAGGCTATCAGTAAGTTAAATATTTGATTCTTAAAATTATTGTAATCTTGATTCACATCTTTTAAACACGCCGGCTTTGAATTACGTTGCATATCGCCTCTTATTTTTAGCAGTTCATTATTATTTACAATTACAATTAAAATGTTATGCAAATTCTAAACATTTTGTAACGAATATTGCCTATTGACATTGTATCATAAGCAATAAACAAAATTATTAGAGTCGAAAGTCCAAAGCTTAAAAAGTGTGATAGAAAGGTGCAATCAAATGTACTAGACTTAAATAAACAACCCAATGCACAGAGTTCTGACATCTGTTAATGTTCATAGGTAGGTATTTCTTTAACATAACCAATCATGTGTTGTCGGCTTTTTTCGGTACTAATACCTAACTACAATAGTGTCAAGCGGCGGCGGCGTTAACTCGTCTCGAACGCGAGCGAATACCTACTAGGCTAGCAAGACCTATACCTAGCGTTCGTGCATTTGTACGGTGACCACAACATTCTTCCGGAATTAGTATAACTAATTTAATAAATAATCAATGCATAAACATGTTTAACTAAGAATTCAGTGTATGTATTATGATTATAACATAATATACTAATTGGGGTGTCTGAGGATGTGTGTTAATTACGTTAGTTACGTAGTAGGTAGTAGTTATGTTGTATATATTACTATTATTATTAATTTTTTACATAACATTCCTATAAATAGGAATAATATTCTTACTAATAGTTAATATAATAATAGTTATAATAGACTTTTTTTTTGAAGTGAAAACTTCTTTAGCTGCACTGAATGATTTTTGGTAGGGGAAAAACTTATGGGTTTACGTCACCGATGACCTCGACATGCCAGACTAACGACGCGTAGTATAATGGCCTGTGTACATGTATACGCATATATCATTGAGTTTTCACTTCTCTCAGCAGTCATTATAATAATAATAATAAATCTTTATCATAATCAATCAGATAACAAATGAGATCCATATCAGAGATATTAGAAAAATCACAAAATATTAATAATAAAACAGCTAGGTGGACTGAGGAAGTAAAATGACACACATGCACATACACATGCAAGCACACACACAAATATAATGACTGCTTCTGTTTTTTTTTTGTTTAACTTATTTTAATTTCTGATATTTTGGGTGCTTTACAGCACCTGTGGTCACAGGAGAGACTGAGATGTTTTTGTTGAGATGAAAATATTGGGAACCAAAATAAGTAGACATAAGTTCAATTAAATGCAATAAAATCCATATAACTAGTATTATTTTGCGGTAGTTCTGTTCTAGGGACACCTCCGATTTAGACCAATTTTTTTTTACATGTTTACCAACATAAATGATGAGAAACCCCAAAGGGATTTTTGGCACAAATACCCATGAATTTTTTTACGAAGGTTTGAAGATTTAGATGGAATATTGACCCAAAGTTACTTACTACTACTTACTATTATAAAATACTGTGTTTTATTTCTGAATTGCTTAAAATTGCCCAGAAATACTTGAACACTCAGAAATACTTTCAGTTGTAATAGGTTAGAAGGTTGTGGTGGGAGTGAAGGCAATCTGACTTTATAGATAAGATATCTGATCTGATCGAATCTGTAGTAAAGTTGAATCAGCACGCCCCGACTCCACATAGTCTCGTCTGCCCTACTCCTAGAGTGTTTTTGTAAAGCCGTAGATGCTAAGGGAGAGCAGACCCCACCCACCATAGCAAGTGATGCCTGTGATTCGCTACACAAGTGCGAAGGGGCTGCACTTCCCCCAGCGCCGAAGCTGTTGTAGAAGTAACTTTGGTTCAATATTCCTGTGTAAAAAGTGACGTTTAATCGATTTATCATGAAAAACTGCCTTAAAAATCTGAAACTTCAATCCCTTGTAAAAAATTTCAGGGACATTTGCACCAAAAATCCGTTTTGAGGTTTTCATCATTTATGTTGGTAAAAATGTAAAAAAAATTTGGTCCAAATCAGAGGTGTCCCTAGAATGGAACTATATCCTTATTTTTATTCAACTGAAGTACTTGATTTTATTTTGTTAAACTCAAAAACAATTAATTGTACTTTGAACTTATCAACTGATAAAATTAATCAATATTCTACAGTAAGTATGGTACATAGAGTACCTAATGGGGAGTTGGTTTTCTTTATTTTTTATTTCTATGGACAGGAAAATATTAAAGCCTATATTTTGTAAAAAGCACAAAAAAATGAGTTTTCTTACCTGTGCGATTCCTGATCCCATGAGCCCACCTCCAACAACTGTAACTGTTTTAATTATATTTTGCGGTGTAGAACTAGAAAAGTTTCTAGATATAGCGAAAAGCTTGTTCATTTTTCACGTTCTTATTAAATACCTTTGAAATCAACCGGGTTTGTGTGAAAAGTGTATTTTGTTCACACAAAACTTTATACATATACTACTTTCTCAGTACTCTGTGTCAAAAACAAAATTAAAATAAACAAAAAGTTCAAAGATCAACAGCTACCTACCCAAGCCTAAGACCGAACTCTGATGATAATTAATTGATAAAGAAACACACAGTATGTATATACTTACAAGTTATTATTCAAGTGTATAATATTTAGATTTACATGATAAGATTGCAACTCACCTGTCATAATTGGATTTGTAACGCGATAGGCACTTCTACACAATTTATTGCAGGCATTCACTACCTATTTGTGCAATATTAATATATTAATTAAAAAAAAATAAACTTCTATTTCTATAGATAGTTTTAAGCCATCAATACTCAAAATTCAAAACTTATATTATAACCTCCTTGTTCAAAACACATCAAAAGTCAAAACAAAGTATTTCCGTATATACTATCTCTATGGTATATACCTACACTCTTATCTATGGTAAAGTAAACAGCAAAGACATCGAGTGTAAAGCTGAGAACAAATTATCGGACGCGTCCGTCAGCCGCGGCTGAAAGACGCGGCTTATTTGAATCTAGCCAGTACGTTTAATACTACAATGTGCAAACTATCGGTTGTAAGACGCGGACGTGCCCTTGGGTTGTCGTTGAGCGTTCGGACGTCCGAACAGAATCTAGCCGGCTGGATATTTGTGCGTCCTCGGACAGTGTGCACAGGGCACGGGACGCGTCCGCGGACGTTTCGAGTGTCACAAACGAATCGACCGCGCTCGCGACATGTCAGACGAAGAAAACTTAATTGAATGTTTGTGGCCACAAATGCCTATATAACTACAAACTGCAGCACTATTAAAAATGCTTCTTTAAAACAGGAAGTGTGGGGGCAAATTGCTGCTGAATTAAACATCATTTTCAATCAGACTAAGCAGAAAATTAAATTGGTTTTCATTCATTCTTAAGTACATTTTGTAACGTTTATCATCTTTTTGTAAGTTTGGATACAATGTATGAAATTCACCATACTCGAGTCGTTTTACATTGATATCATGGAGTTAGCGGCAGCTGCCTTATGTTGTCCTCCAAAAAAAAGTGAAAAGGAGTGTTTGGGTCCATGATATTAATGCAAAACGACTCGAGTATGGTGAATTTCATATATTGTATCCAGACTTACAAAAAGATGATAAACGTTACAAAATGTACTTAAGAATGAATGAAAACCAATTTAATTTTCTGCTTAGTCTGATTGAAAATGATGTTTCATTCAGCAGCAATTTGCTCCCACACTTCCTGTTTTAAAGTAGCATTTTTATAGTGCTGCAGTTTGTAGTTATATAGGCATTCGTAGCCACGAACACATTCAATTAAATTTTCTTCGTCTGACATGTCGCGAGCGCGGTCGGTTCGTTTGTGACACTCGAAACGTCCGCGGACGCGTCCCGTGCCCAGTGCACACCGTCCACGGATGCACAAATATCCAGTCGGCTAGATTCTGTTCGAACGTCTGAACGCTAAAGGACAACCCAAGGGCACGTCCGCGTCTTACGACCGATAGTTTGCACAGTGTAGTATTAAATGTACTGGCTAGATTCAAATAAGCCGCGGCTGACGGACGCGTCCGATAATTTGTTCTCAGCTTTAGTAACTGTCCTAACTCCTAATAGGCATGAGAATGATACCGATATATCGAAACGTAACTAATAACGTTATGTTATCAAATATCATATCGATAAAACTAAGTACATAACCGTTATCACATATCCAACCAAAACCAACTAACCAATAGGGATGTGAAATAATAATCGATTTTCATATTAATCGATTTTTTCTTATAATCGACTTTTAGAAGTCGATTTTCTTGATAATTAAAATCGATTTTTAATAAATTGATTATGTAAATTACGTGTTTTAATGGATTTTTGTAATCAGCGTCATCTGTGCGATGGATGTAAAAACGTGAAGTTTAATATCATGAATAAGTCGATCAAAAGAACAGTGTCATCTGTGCAACAGATGAAAAAACGCGAAGTATGTTCACTAACGTTAACAAGTCATCAAAAGGCGGCGCCACCTGTATGTATCTCTATGTATGTAAAACAGTTTCGCCTTTCGTATGTTTTCAACAGTTTTCTTTCTCCGCTAGGAGTAAAAGTATTCTGTGGTTTTCTTTCTTTCTTTAGAGAGTGTAAATAATTGTTAAACTATAAAAATGTCTTGAAAAACACCTAAAAGTGGCTGACGAAAGTATTTTATAATGAAAAAATAATAGCGGCCAACACGTCAATGGGCAAAAGTACTGAATTGGACTTATATATTGCGGCATCACTATCAAATCTCAAGGCAGATGCCCTCAATACATCGAGCTCTGAAGAAACTTTCCCTAAACTAACCGAATTGGCTCTTAAACAGTAAACACCTCTTTGTGATAACATGTAAACGATACTAAACATTGGTGGCAATAATTATTTATAGTTTTTTTCTTTAAACTTAAAGTTTAAAAAAGATCTTACTTAAAAAAAACTATAGTTTACTAAACTTATCGTTTATTTTTATTTTGGTTCTAATGAATTGTTAGATGACATGTATATAGTAGCAGTAATTATTTTTAGTTTTTTATTGTTAAAAGTTATAGGTTAAAAAAAATATTTTGTAGTTTAGTTTTGAAACCAGAAGATTGTAGTTCTGATTATTTTTTATACTTATCATTTTATTTGATTTTTATTCTGATAAATTGTTAATGCTTTACTAATCTCGTAGTTTTATTAATATATAGGAAAGCAGGCATTTTTGGAATAAAAGATTTTTTACGCAAAAATCGATTATTTCTTCTAATAAAAATCTATTTTTCCTAAATCGATTAATATTACAAAGCAAATATTCGATTTTTTTCACTCTATATCACATCCGTAGTCCGTACTAACCAACGTACGAAACGTAGAACGCAAACTGATTATGAATTAACCGATGTCCTTCGTTGATATTCGTTCTTTCTATTTCTTGCGACGGTATCATAAATACGTATAGAAAGAGATGAAGCAAATATGAATTTCGTTGCGATGTTTTGGTAGTTATTACACAACGATACACGTAGTGAAGTATAATTATAAGCCGTTAACAATAAGGTCGATTTTTAAATGGTTAAAATTGCCAAATTTTAAGTTTGTGTAGTTTGGAGAGTTGTCAAATTTAAATGATCTTTAGAGTCTTAGCCACAAGACTTGGATTTGTATGACCACATTATTTTTGGCTTAGGCAACTTTTTACGTTTTCGATGGAAAGTTTAGAATTTGATTTGACCTTGGTGGCGTGTGCCGTTCACTATGAAATTATCTGTAAAATTATTAATTTTTGACGTTGCGATTATGCATTTATTTGTGTGCATTTTGTACACTAGTTTTAAAACTTTTCTGCTAGTCCTAAGCCTAATTAAGTATGAAGGAAAACCGCCAACTTAAATAATCATTAATAAATAAACTACCAAAAATAAATTTCTATATACATAAATTATGTTTACTTCTTATGAATACACTTTAATTATAGACTTTGAAATCAATTGAAATATGACGAAGTGAATAATGCTATATCAAAAGTAGTACACTGGTTTAACATCAATAATTTGCTTTTGAACGGTAATAAAACGAAATGTATTAAATTCACTACATCTAATGTTAAAAAGGTGAATACCAGTGTGTTTTTAAGTGGAGAGTAGGGTCTTGTTGAATCCACTGTTTTTCTCGGTATTACAGTTGACGTGGAGGTTCAATGGGGCCCCTATATATTTAAATATGCTGTAAAAAGATTAGATGCTTTACATGTGTTGAAACAGCTAGATTAGTTTATTTTAGTTATTTCCATAACATAATGTCATATGAAATCTTGCTATGGGGTAATATGACTGACATTGAAACTATCTATGTTTTGCAAAAGAGAGCCATAAGAGCAATTTATAACCTATACTAGAATTATTTTATCCGTGCGTTTGGTCCATAAATGATCGCAGTATTTCTCTCTCCCTCTCAATCACGGTCCTTAGGGGCGAGCATAGTGATTAGGTATCTATATATTAAAAAAAAAAACTATAAGTACAAATGTTTGGAATGTAACAAGTTATATTAAAAATAAATATAAAGATAATAACTTATATCTAAAATTGAATCTAAAACTATTTACATTATAATTCTATATCAGAATCATCAGTCATCGTCATCCACATGAATTACGATATCTTCTGCCAGATGAGCTTTCTTCAAGTATTCCTCTTGGAGTTTTTCTGCACGCTTCACACAATCTTCCCAGTTCTTTTGCTAAACGTTTGAAATTGCTTCATGCAGTAACACTTCGACGTCTGCAATTTTAAAAGTGCTGTTTTTGGTGGCTACTTCATTTTTTGCTTGAGCCCATACCAACTCAATTGGGTTATATTGGCAATGGTAAGGTGGTAAGCGAATCACTTCGTGTCCTGACTCCAACGTTAACTGATCGAATTTGTATATTTTTTCTAGTCGGTTCAATGTTGTTTGTATATTCAACTAAATACTTAAAAGAAAACAAATGTATTGCAAACTTTAAAGAATAAATTCTGCCGTTTTGGTACAAAACAACGGAGTAGCCATTGTGTCCGTAAAAAAATTCAGAGAGCGAATGTGCAAAAATAAATTTCTCTTTTATATATGTACTAAATTTTCATTGCACTAATTAGCAGGTATTAAGCGGGGGTAATAATGGAAAACAAATGACTCATAACATAACAATGTCGCACCAACCTTTGTGTACCGCACCGCCACCGTGTACCTGCCTTCGATGATTCATTTGTTGTTATCGATAATGGGGTTGCGCCCGCGCAACATGCTCACCGCCCTAGCCGGGCTGAGGCCGAGCTATGATTTATGACCCCAACTGCACGGACAAAATAATTTTACTATAGGTCCGTAGATCCCTTAGAGAAAATTTTAAAGAAATATATATATTAACTTTGGCCTCTCAATATATTTACGAGATTTTAATGTATGAATACAAAACGAAAATAGTTTTATTAAAAATAGTGATGTACGTTCTGTAAATACTAGAAATAAGCACAAGTTAATTATACCAGTTACTCAACTCCAAAGAGTCAGTAACTCCTTCATGGGGCAATGTATACGCTTTTACAACAAAGTCCCAGAAAATATGCAGACCTTTTCTATCAAAAGGTTTAAATTTTTTATAAAGTAAAAATTGTCTAGTACTATTATAGTTCTAAAGAGTACATGACCAATAATCCATGGGAATGAGGTGACCGCTACCATGCTGTTTCTAAATGTTTTCATAAAAATTGTATAAAATATTATAATGTAAATTGTGCTTTAAAAAGAAAGTCGGTATACAGCAACTCGGACTGTGTTGTTGTATCCAAATCAATGTATATATTTAGATATTTTAAGTTTCGTTTTTGAGTTGATATTAGATATTCTGCGATGCTCATATCAACACGGTATCGTAAAATCGTAATATCTAATACATAGTTAGTTTGTCGTCCGATATATAGATATTGTATCTATATACGATTTGTATCGCCCACTCCTACTCAGTTTGCTAAAACTTTTGCTAGGAAGAGGTTTAGACTTATACATTCGTTAATAATTTATTTTAACAAATTTATAGAAGAAGATGAATCAATTTGGAGTAATCGCCAGGCACTTTTCAAGTTCTTCAGCAGTGCAAAGCGCTATTAAAAATGTAACAGTTATAGGTGGTGGATTGATGGGCTCCGGTATAGCACAGGTATTGTGGCTTTTATAGTGGTATTTTACTTTGAATCAAAGATGTTTTATAGGTCCTATAAAACCTATAATACATCTTTGCTTTGAATTTAGTTAACAACATTACGGTAACGTCATGCATACTCGACCGCTCATACACACGTTCAAATTTACATGACGCTGCAAGCTTATCAAGTCGGCAGAATCGAAATTCAATTTTTGCTTCAAGTAGACTTGTCAGGCACACTACTAGCCATACACCGTCAAGTTTACCAGACGCCGCTTATAGCGCGCTGCAAACTTGACGGTAGACTTGATCGTGTATGGCTGCCTTTATCGTCATCACCTTATTCTTACAATCCAAAGCAATAAGTGTACAAAAATCAGTTTTTTAAGGGCAAAAATGCTGTTACCAATTTTTTAAGCTACACATTTTTTTTTAAATACCCGCAATCGCTTTTTATACAACGCGTAAAATTTTCTCGCGTTTTTTTAATGTTGATGAAATATTGTCAGGTAGATAAACTAAATAGCATAATCAGCGACATCATTTAAAGCAATTTTGAAACAAGATCTTATAACTAGTCACCATTATCTTTACTGTATTATCGTGCCACATATATCTGTAGGTCAAAGGTAAAGAATCTGAAGTTCATTTTTGGCAGTTTTCATGTTTTTACAGATTCTGATTAGAAGAACTCGAATTTATATAATGGTAAAAGACATTAAGTCCTAATGCCGTATCATTTTAAATTAACAAATAGAATTGAACATTGAGTCCCTAAGTACATAAAAAGTAAACAGTCGTAAAGTTCTTTAAAATCTTTTAGCATTTAATTATTATTATTGTTATTATGTGGTAATAGGCGAGCACCTTATAGCTGATATGCCTATATCTGTTTTGGTGTTTTATATTAGTCCAAGTTCACACTAAGAATACACTAAATTGGATTGTCTTTACACCATTTGTCCAGTTTGTTTTTAACTACTCACAGAGGGAGCATCTACCACGATTTGAGGCAAATTGTTCCACACATTTATAAGGCTTAGCTTTCCATTGACTTCCATCGAGTTGGGGGTTGATACGTATTTTTACAGAAAAGTTACACCATTATAAGCACACACATAAAGTTTCAATATGCGGAAACGCGTACTTTATGAGAAAAAACATTATTTGTAAATTAATTATTTTTGCAATGTTTATGTTACATTCCTAGCCAAAGTTCCTAGCGTAATACTGGCGCCATTTTGTAACGTCATTGTCGTCGTCAGTACCACAGAACACAATTACTCTCTAGTCAGTACGGATGTCGATTCTTTCCGAAAAAGATAGATTTTTAAATCGATTCCAATCGTAAGCTGTCGTGATATCACAAAAAATGGGTTACATTTTTATAAGCACACACACAATGTTTAAATATGCGGAAACACGTAATTTTTGAGAAATAAATTAATAAAAATCACTTATTTCAATATTTTGTTGTTTTTTTATTGGCTTTACGGCTCTGGGTTCTAGTCCTTTTGAGCCTATTTTATTACGAATTTCCAGACATTCGTCGAATGGAGGGGGAAGGGGGGGAGAGGAGGTGTAGGAGGACTAATTCAGAGGGATTTCTATAGAAAGCTAAGCCCTTATGTCAAAGAACCAAATTTATTGACCCCGACTCCACGTGGTACGAGTCTGTCCTACCCCTAGAGTGGTTATATAGAACCGGAGGCGCGTAGGGGGAGCAGCCTCCGCCTCCGCAGCTTCGGCTTGTTGGTCGCCTTCGGCGACCAGCCTCAGCCGCTCCGGCTCGTCCGATGCCTGCGATTTGTTACGCAAAGGCGTAGAGGCTGCTCTTCCCGCAGCGCCGGAGACGTTGCAGTCTCAAAATAGATACAGAAATCCCTCTGAATTAGTCCTCCTATACCTCTTCTCTCCCCCCCCCCCCCCTCAATGCGACGAATGTCAATGGAAATTCGTAATAAAGTAGGCTCAAAAGGGCTAGAACCCAGAGCCGTAAAGCCAATTTAAAAAAAAATATTGTTAAAATAAGTGATTTTTATTAATTTATTTCTCAAAAAGTACGTGTTTCCGCTTATTGAAACTTTCTGTGTGTGCTTATAAAAATGAAACCTTTCTGTAATAATTTAAAATTAAAAATTTTGTACAGCCGATTTCAATATAGGTTATTTAAGAATAACTCAATAACCATTGGTCTGACCTTGATCAAATTCATATGGGACCACACGAGAACTATCAGCTTTCATATAAAAAAAGAATCATCCAAATCGGTTCGCCCAGTACAAAGTTATGAGGTAACACACATAAAAAAAACATACACTCGAATTGAGTACCGTCTCCTTTTTGGAAGTCGGCAGAAAATACGTATGAACACCAAACTCGATGGAACTTAATGGAAAGTAGTACCGGAATTTTTTTATACGATAGGGTGACAAACGAGCACACAGTCCACCTGATGGTAAGTGGTTGCTGCAGCCCATAGCCATCTACATCTATCCTCGTTTTCGAATCAAAATGCAGATGCATTGTCACCCGTGAGGACTAAGATGGAATGCCTCTTTTCCAGTAAAAAGGGTCTCCGGTTCTCTACACTCACCATACGAAACACAGCAATGTTAAGCTGCTATTTTACGCTGGTATTCTGTGAGAGCGTGGTCCAGTACGACTTTCCATTGATGTCCGTCGAGTTGGGGGTTGATATTTTTTTTACAGAATGGTTACATTATTATAAGCACACACGCAAAGTTTCAACATTTGGAGACACGTACTTTTTGATAAAAGAAAATTGTAAATCAACAATTTTTGCAATATTTATGTCAATTCCTATCGTAAAACTGACGCTATCTTGTATTGTCATTGTCAGTAGGGATGTCGATTCTTTCCGAAAAAAGGTCGATTTTTTAAGTCGGTTCGAACTGTAAGCTGATGTATCGATTCACAAAAAACCGATTTCTAAAATATTTGGACTTTGAGTGATACTTTCAGGGCTAAATACTAAATAATAAACATTTCTCGTCTTCATTGATGGACTAGTATCTGAATTAGATAATTAAAAATTAAAAATTTTGTACAGCCGACTTCAATATAAGCGACTTCAATATAGGTTATTTAAGAATAACTCAATAACCATTGGTCTGACCTTGATCAAATTCATATGGGACCACACGAGAACTATCAGCTTTCATATAAAAAAAGAATCATCCAAATCGGTACAAAGTTATGAGGTAACACACATAAAAAAAAACATACACTCGAATTGAGTACCGTCTCCTTTTTGGAAGTCGGCAGAAAAACGGTAGGTGTTGGTTCAAAAAAACTTTTCATTTCGGACCAAAATCAACATTATTAAGATCATCCCTTACAGGAAAAGCTCTTTTCTTGGAAGAAATGTATCCTAATGATTTAGACACTGACTTAGTTCAAGAATTCATACATTTTCTATTCCACATTTCTTCTGAAAGAATTTTGGTGAAACCAGATTCTGGATCATTGAAAATTTTATCTTCGTTCCTGCGAAACTATAATTTTCAAAATGTTTATCTAAACTTGGATATAGCAATTCACAGGGATTTATGTACACCAGTGACAAATTTTTCGGGTGTTTAATTTTAAGTAAGAAAAGCTTCTCGCTTTTCTTATTTAAAATGGCCGAAAAATTATCTTCTAAGATCTAACTAAAGTCAACATCTCGGCACGCCGGGATCACTCCCCGAAGTTACTTGCAACATCAAAGGACTGTTGAACTTCTTCGGGGAGATTTCATGGCTTGAATAATTACATTATTCCTGTCCACGTGTAAAATACGCGCTCAGACGGGAGTTGCGGAAAACAGCCCGTCGTAAACTAAACTACCTAAAGTAAAAAAAAGCTAAACACCTTAGCTATTTTGTGCATAGAGTCAGAACTCAAAATTAATGAACAAGATTTCATTCGACGATTGATGATTATTTTGCGAATAGAAAATGACGCAAAAAGGTATCGTAAAACTTTTATAACTTAAATAATTGAATTCCATCGTCATTATCAGCCGGATTGTTACTAGGTAATTGAATATATTATTTTTAAACTGTAAGTAACTGCAATAAAAATTATTTAATATCGTTTAACGTTTAAGTAGTATTAAGGCATACCTTACCCCGCCTTATTAGAAGTAGATACATGATTGAGCTTTTATTAGCTCAGAAATATAAGCAAAAGCTATTTCTTGTGCAATCTTAACTAAATCGTTGAGTTGTAAAGATCATCTGGGAACTGACACATCGATTTACTAGTTTACAACAATTATATTAATGACGAGGAAAGGGTGGTGTAATTAGAACGATAATGCAAAAGTCATGAAGTCACAATTTCATTGCCAAAAAATTGTAATTAATATGATTGTGAACTAGGGCATCGAATTGTAAAAGATCGGTAGGGGCGGCAAAATTAGAATAGCCTACTGGCGGCAAATGTGCAAATCCACCACTGGCTGTAACGCAGTAGCAGACACAGATGTCCGATGCCGCCAACGTCTGTATAGACCATTAATTCGGCATAAGACCTAGTAATGATCCGTCCCTACGTTGGAGCCCCGGTAAACTCTTATACGTGGTATAGCCATGCTGCACCTATATTAGTAGTATAGTTGTAGTACGAATGGGTCGGCTCGACCGGGGAAGGACCACGCTCTCACAGAATACCAGCGTAAAATGGCAGCTTAATACTGCTGTTTCGTATGGTGAATGTAGAGATCCGGAGACCCTTTTTACTGGAAAAGAGGCATTCCATCTTTAGACATTCATCTCACGGGTGACACAGCACAGCTGCATTTAGATTCGCAAACGAGGATAGGTGTAGATGTCTATGGGCCACAGCAACCACTTACCATCAGGTGGACTGTGTGCTCGTTTGTCATTAAACAATCTAATTTAATATAATATGATGTATTACTTGCGAGATACATTGTCTTTTCATGCGATGGCCAAGTCAATCTATTTATTTAAAACATAAAAGATTTTTAATATTGATATGGTCACAATAAGATGTTGTTAGGTTAGCTAATTACGTAATAACTTGAGACAGAAGGACCCTTAAGTAGGGACTGAATAAATTAACGGACTTGATATTACATGGATCTCACAACTTTTTACGGTAGAAGAACTGAGTTGCGAGACTTGGTTTTTTTATAGAATAGAATAGAATAATTTTTTATTCAATATAGATCACATGTGTAATACTTATTGAAAGTCATTTTTTACTTTACCACTGGTTCGAAAAAAAAAACCTCTGTCCTGGGAAGAACCAGCAAGAAACCCAGCGGGACTTTTTTTTTTAAAGCAAATTTTACAATAATGGTTGTACTAACTATATAAGTACAAAATTTATTTTAGAAACAGCTTGGAAGCGATCACCTCATTCCCAGGGGTTATTATCAACCATGTATTCATTTATACTATAATAACCCTTTTTATACAGTTTCAACTTAACAAAACATTTAAACTTGCTAATGGAGAGAGCCTGTACATTTTCCGGGACCTTGTTGTAATAGCGTATACATTGCCCCAAGAATGAATTACTGACTCTGTGGAGTCGAGAAACTGGTATCACTAGCTTGTGTTTGTTCCTAGTGTTTACAGAATGCACATCACTTTTTTTACTAAAACTACCTTTGTTTTTGTGAACATACATTAAATTTTCGTAAATATACTGAGAGGCCAAAGTTAATATATTTATTTCTTTAAATTTATCTCTAAGAGACTCTCTCAGTTTTAGGTTGTAAATAACACATTCATACTCTTTCACACAAATGACCCATTCTTTCTGTAAGGTTGATACCGACTCCCTGGCATGCCCGCACGGTCTCGTATACACCAGACCAGCACGCGGTATACATCCCATGTGTAGTAGTATCCTTTCTCTTCCATTTCGTCTAATTTACACATAACACATCTATTCCTCTATCATACATCATATCGCATACTTCATCCATCTTAACGTTCTCTCATCTATCTTATTGCTCCATATACATTCAACTTAGCCAGACGAGCTACCGCAATCCACTTTTCGGCCCTCCGGGGGACAGAACGTGTAGTGTGGCTAATCTCGTCGCCGGTTTTCCTCTCGTAGATTCTTTGCACCCCTGCCCCATTAAAGGGGCGCCGGGAACTCGGGGCCATTTCGATACTTTTTTGCCTCATGTTGCAAAATAAGGGATGGTATTTTTAAACTGCTACCACACGGCGAGGAGCCGGGTCTGTTTTGGTTTTTTCGCTTGTTTAGCACCACCAGGGGGACACGTGTAGGGTGGGCCTAGCATTAGGTGGTTGAAGCCTACGGACGCGAGCGACTCATCCCCAAGGGATGCTTGTTTAGCAACACCCGGGGGACATGTGTAGGGGTGGGCCTAGCATTAGGTGGTTGAAGCCTACGGACGCGAGTGACTCATTCCCAGGGGATGCTTGTTTAGCACACCCCGGGGGACATGTGTAGGGTGGGCCTAGCATTAGGTGGTCGAAGTCTACGGACGCATACGCATACGCATACGCGCATCATCCGCCAAGGGACGCATTTAAAAATTTACTTGTTCTCCAAGAAGGTACCTCAGCTCCCTTTGTACATCGCAAAAAGAGAGATATGGGCCAGTCAGTGCCTTACTGATATAGTATGGATGCAATTCAAGAAAGAAGACTGGCATAATGTATTACAAAACTTCTTTTAATCAAAATGAATTTGAAAAAGTGTCTTTGATCAGAAACCGAAGATCTTTGGACGATTTTATACTAGCCGTACTGCAACCCATAAGATAAGATTGTAAGCCGGTCACAACCAACAAATATCTAGACTTGCTAAAAGCTATGCAATGGGTTCCGCCCACAGAACACAATTACTCTCTACCAAGAGAAGAACGCCAACTTCGTACTAAAAAACGGAAACACGTGTTTACGAGTGTACACGAAAAGCGCTACGGTGGACGCCCATATAAAACTTTTTTAGCGGGAATTTCAAACCTTTGTATTCTGTAACTTTAAACTTTTTATTTAAGGCTTATTCGAGTAATTTTGGCTCAAGCCTCACAAACCTATGGGGTAAATTCCCATATTTTCGAGAGGTTGCACCAAAATTACCCGAATATACTTTAGATTAGTATGTGGGATAAAATAAAACTATAAATTAGTATAGTTATGTAATTTTATTTTCTGAAAGACAGATTGTTTTATAAACTACACATTATTATTGGTGTTTTTTTATTGTTTTTGTACATAATATTTCCACGCTGGTTACTGATGTATAACACATATTATTCTCAGAGAGTTATTCTTCACAGAACATTAACGTAAATTTAAATCAACAAAATTCTCATGGTGAAAACTTAACTCAGCCCAAATACATGATCTGAAACAGATAAAATCCGAGTTAATATAGTAATAATCCCTACAAATAACGATCAATATCTACATTTAAAATGCCTTACCTACATTTAAAAAAGACTTACCACAATATTGTTAAAAGTTTTTCTTCTACTATTGTAGGAAACCTGCAGAAAGTAATTAGATGATTTCGTGCTTTTTGTTTGCACAACGCTTAATTTACTTTCGATTCTGATCACACATCGTGAATGAAATTTTTTAATAATAAATTTATAGTCAATATCTCTTAGGGTCAACATCTCACAAAAAATATTACAGACCCAATCGCGAAGAAACGACTACAAACGAAAATGAAGTATTCTGAACCGATAATAACTGAATTGCAGCAAAAAGCAATAACAAATATTAAAATCTAAACCTATTAAATAAATTTTTATCAATTTCAGAAAATATTTTCAATATGAAAGACGTTGACAAATAAATGTCATTTTTTTTCTTCTTATAATTCATGGCTTCTCTTGATAGAATTCTGCTAATATTAAATAATTTAATTTAAATGAATTAAATTGTGCAAATCTCACAGTAATATGTATGTAATTGTACTTTAAAGAGCAAACCAAAAAAGTTTCACATAATTAACATTTTTAGTTTCTTGCGATATAATATGAATTTGTGTATCTAATTTTTAAAGTGACAATCTAAAACAACATGAAGGAAAGAAACAGCGATATTTTTTCTCGCTTTATTTTAACAAGCCCAACATGAACATTGACAAAATCATGATTGTGTGCAGATTTTTCAGCTTTCATACAAAGTTGCCTCACCCTGGTTCCGCCCATTTTTCACGACTTTTATAAAAATTTGGTTCATGACGGTACAGCGCGGAACCGGAATGTTTTTTCTCTTATTTTTCTTTGCAGAATTGTTTTCGTGATTGATATATTATGACAAATAAAGTTGTCAAAATAACTGATATTTTTTATTGACATAGCTGAATATTTTAGCAGGTAGTAGCAACATTTTTACTTAAGAGACTTAACAAACATGACAATATTTAATTATTGGAATACTCACCAAAGTTAAAGAACGAAGTGGATCCAAAATGTATCAAAATTTATAGTTAAAGAAATAAAGTAATCCTAGTTTTTTATTTGACAACGATTCGATATCTACTTTTTTATAAAAGCTCATTTTAATACTTCCATGAGGTTTTAGTCATCATTAATGGAGTCTAATGTAAACTTAATAGATTGTGACTTAAGGTCCTTCACCTTTCACCTACAGATATAAGTGTAGGTTTTGTGCGGGTAAGTGACATGTAGGGAATAATATGACTATAGTCTGTTTGCTAAGATAGTGTTGTTACACCCGGAGGTGCTCTTATTATTTTGCTTTTATTATATTTTTTTACAGTGTTTGTTAAATAAATGTTTTGCTATTCTAAGATTATTAAGGTTATTATAGTAAAATATGAATATAAATAACAAAAGCAAGTTAAGGAGCAAAAATCCGTCCACTACGGTGCTTTGTTTTCAAAAGGCCAAATTCTACTCTGGGTGTAAGCCGCACATGGCGACCTTTGATGTTGCAACGGTGCCTTTGACAAAATGCGGCACGTGCCAAGGCAGCGCGACACAAAGACAACAGTATCTAAAGGGAACAAACTATAATCAAGCTAGGTGTACATATCCCCACTACTGATTAAGCAGTTTGAAGACTGTTATAAGCGTTAGGTGTATATACCACCGACTTCTAGTTGGGGAAGCATATTACTAGAAAATAAGATTAAAAACATCTTGAAAAAGGCTGTTGTTTGAGATTAAAACAATTATTTCTTCATCAGGTAGCTGCTCAAGCTGGTCAAAATGTGACACTTGTAGATGTCAATTCTGACATTTTGGCAAAAGCCCAGAAGTCTATCGGTAACAACCTGGGCCGGGTTGCCAAGAAGATCTATAAAGACACCCCGCAAGAAGCGGAAAAATTTGTTACAGAATCGATGAACAGGATTAAAACAGCTACTGATGCTTTGAGCGCATCTCAGACTGCTGATCTTGTTGTTGAAGCTATTGTAGAAAACATTGATGCCAAGCATCAGCTGTTCCAGAAGTTAGATCAAGTAAGCTCATTATTTATTTAAAAAAAATTCAAATTCCTTTATTAAATACTGTTATTTTAATTAGCTCAGGTGTAACTGTAATTTGAGCTCATCATGCATTAAGGCGCACGGTTGAGTAAAATGTCGCGCTAGTCGTTATTTGTGCGGTTTTTAGGAGCTATCTACTTTTATTAAAAATATATATCAACACATTATATTTCTACATAATCTTGATTCCATAAGAGTTTAGATGTTTTTTAAACGAATAAATATTAAAATAATCTCCTTACAACGAAACCACATAAATGTGAAATAATTATTGATAACATACATCTCGTCGTAAAGTAAGCATTATTTTATTTTGCGATTGACACTAATGGATAGGCAATTTATTAATGAACATTTCGATCATAAATTTATTAAGAAATTATTTTAAAAACTGGGCTTATTCACTGCTCACGGGGTTGCTGGAGTCACGGCGTCGGCCAGCGCACACGCTCGCTCACGTCATCTTATCAGTCGATAATATTATTATTAGGTTATTTATAGGTAGTATTATTTGTTTGTTTTAGGTATAATTTTTCGTATTAATTATACATATATTTGTTGTGTTTTTTACTGTGCGATGAAGCTTTTTGCGTGTATTTTCTTTGAAGTAAATTCAAATAAAAAAATGAAGCACCATTAGCATGTAAGGTTCGAATCCATAATTAACATTTCGACAAATATTATAATTTACACTATAAAAGGCTAATTCAATGTTATCAGTATACTATACAGTTAAAAATAATCCTAATACCCAACCACAATATCTTAGTAGGTATAGTAATTCGGTAAAAAGTATCTAAGTAGGTATTAATAGGTATACCTACACAGTATAACTAATCACAATAGGTACCTATGTAGGTGTTCTGATTAGATAAAAGGTACTTATCTAAATGGTTACCTACTTTTACTAAATAATACTAATACCTACCCGGGCATCATTTACAACCCAAAAGCCCCTATAACTAAACTGACCATAAACTTTTTAACTCAAAACGGGACATGGGTTTATTTATACTCTAAAAACTATAACTTTATACAATTAGTGTTCACAATAAAATTATATTCGGTATAGACGGTAATTATTAAATGCAACATATTTTTTAATTATTAATTACATTTGTCAGTGGTGAAGTTGAGCTGACAGCTTTAATAAAGTTGGTGATGATTTTAAATAAGAATAAAATTCTGGGCAAGTTTTTTTATTGTTACCTTTGTTAACAACAACGCCTTTGGAACAGGAACCGTAAGTGTTTTTTTCAGACGTCCACAATTTATTCAAAAAAGAAAAATACTCCTTCTACTGGAGCATTTGTACCAGGTTTTAAACAGTGGTAGAGCCAGGCAGCAGCTTTTGCTGTCGCACGGATGGGCCGGCTCGAACCGGGGTGGTACCACGACCTCGCAGAAAACCAGCGTGAAGTAGAGGTTTACCTCTGCGTTTCGCTTGGTGAGTGCAGGTGGCCGGAGGCCCTTTTTACTGGAAATGAGGCATTCCATCTTAGTCCTCACGGGTGACAACGCATCTACATTTTGATTTCTAATAGAGGATAGATGTAGATGTCTATGGGCTGCAGCAAGCACTTACCATCAGGTGGACTGTGTGCTCGTTTGTCACCCTTATCGCATAAAAAAAAAGGTAGACATAAAATATATTCGATTAAAAAAATTATGTTGAAGATTGTTGGTACGAAAGACTTTGAATACTTCCATCCAACGAGTTACGGGACAATTTTGTATCCCGGAGCTTTCTTTGGGGACAATGGTACAGGTGACCGAGAAAAGGGACAATCCCGTTCAAAACGGGACGTATGATCACTTTACCTATAACCCTTATACTTTTTTGATTTTTGTATTACCTTTATTATAACCCTTATGTATAAATAAATATAATTACGTATGTAGAAATAAAATTGAATAAAAATAAAAACAGACATGTTTTTTTTCATCCTCATCAATCATTGGGGTGGGGATAATGTCAGCCAGCATAAGTAATAATCAGGCTAAGTTACAAGGTGGTCAGTTCAAAAATTAGTAGGTAGGTATCTTACTTTTCAATACGTGACACGTAAAAATTAACAATAATCAAAAACACATCTGCGAAACATCCTATTTATTTATTTATTCTTTATTGCATCAAATATTTGTACAAAAGGCGAGCTATCTATCTATCTACCTATAGTAAGTAGGTATCTTTTATACTCACAATTTTCAATGCTTAATTTTTAATATATAATTAACTAGCTGTGCCCCGCGGTTTCACCCGCGTAGATCACGCGTCTGCACCTTGCGACATGCGAACTTCGAGAGTAACATCACGACGGACGGTTGCTGAATTAACAAAGATTTAAAAAGTGAAATATGTTACTAAAATTACTGATACGAATAATGTGGCCTAGTTGGTACCGGCGTTACTATTTCACATTTTAACATGAAAAAGTAGTTATTGTGACATAACTGTAATAGTTGAACTTATGCTATCGCAGACTTTTTTGTAGATATTGATATCCTCTATAAAACTGTAGTATATCACTTTGCTCTATTATCAATAGTTTCCGCAGCGTACGCGATATAAGGATTCTTTTTGGTATTTTTTTCACACCTTGAGTTACATTAACGAAGTTTTCATACGGATCCCTAACTTTTTGAAAATATTATATAGCCTATGTTCAGAATAGAATAGAATAGAATAGAATAGAATAATTTTTTATTCAATATAGATCACATGTGTAATACTTATTGAAAGTCATTTTTTACTTTACCACTGGTTCGAAAAAAAAACCTCTGTCCTGGGAAGAACCAGCAAGAAACCCAGCGGGACTTTTTTTTTTAAAGCAAATTTTACAATAATGGTTGTACTAACTATATAAGTACAAAATTATTTTATTTATTTCATTCCCAGGGGTTATTATCAACCATGTATTCATTTATACTATAATAACCCTTTTTATACAGTTTCAACTTAACAAAACATTTAAACTTGCTAATGGAGAGAGCCTGTACACTTTCCGGGACCTTGTTGTAATAGCGTATACATTGCCCCAAGAATGAATTACTGACTCTGTGGAGTCGAGAAACTGGTATCACTAGCTTGTGTTTGTTCCTAGTGTTTACAGAATGCACATCACTTTTTTTACTAAAACTACCTTTGTTTTTGTGAACATACATTAAATTTTCGTAAATATACTGAGAGGCCAAAGTTAATATATTTATTTCTTTAAATTTATCTCTAAGAGACTCTCTCAGTTTTAGGTTGTAAATAGCTCTAATGGCCCTCTTCTGTAAAACAAAAATAGTTTCTGAATCAGCCGCATGTCCCCATAGCAAAATCCCATAAGACATTATGCTATGGAAATAACTGAAATAAACTAATCTAGCTGTCTCGACACTAGTGAGACCTCTAATCTTTTTTACAGCATAGGCTGCAGAACTTAGTCTGCTTGCTAGTTTGGATAAATGGGGGCCCCACTGAAGCTTTGCGTCGAGAGTGATGCCAAGAAAAACAGTGGATTCAACAGGGCTCAGTTCTTCCCCATTTAAAAACACATTGGTACTCAGATTACTAACATTCGTTGTTGTAAATTTAATACATTTAGTTTTATTTCCGTTTAAATGTAAATTATTAACGTTAAACCAATGCACAAATTTTGATATAGCATTATTCACTTCGTCACATTTAAATGATTTACGTTTAAGTTTAAGAATCAAAGAAGTATCATCAGCAAATAATACTATATCATGATTATCCTCTACAATAGAAGGTAAGTCATTAATATACACTAGAAACAGGAATGGGCCGAGAATTGAGCCCTGAGGGACACCCATTAGTACAGGTGAGCCGGAAGAACTTTTACCATTAATAATAACTTTCTGCATTCTATTACTTAAATATGAAATTATAAGTTTAAGCGCTGTGTTCTTGACACCATAGTACTGTAGCTTCCTGATTAATGTCTCATGGTGAACGCAGTCGAAGGCCTTGGAAAGGTCACAAAATATACCCAAAGCATCCTCTGAATTCTCCCATGCACAAAAAATATGTTTAATAAGCTCAACTCCAGCGTCAGTTGTTGAGCGACCCCTTGTAAAACCGAATTGATTTCTATGTAGCAATTTATTAATATTAAAGAAACTTAACATTTGATCTAAAATTATTTTTTCAAAAATTTTACTAAATGTTGGTAGTACAGAAATTGGTCTAAAATTGGCGGGGTCTAATGTACTACCAGATTTATATAAAGGTATGACTTTACTAAGTTTCATTAAATCAGGAAACACACCAGATTCGACGCTTGTATTAAATATAGTGGCTAGATAAGGTGCTATTATATCTATTATAGATAAAATAACTTTAACGGAAATCCCCCATAAATCTGCCGTTTTCTTAACATCAATAGTTTTAAAATATTTAACGATATCTTTTGGCAGTACTCTATGGAATTTAAAAGTATTTGAACAAGCCTTTACATTTTGTTTAAGCAATGATTCGGCGACAGTAGGAGAAGAGTTTAATGATTTAGTTGTCAAAAAAGGAACATCAGTAAAATGTTTCTCAAAAGCCATAGCAACTTCTTGATCAGATCGGGTTAAATTATTGTTAATATTCAATTGAAAATCCGAGTTGCGCGGTTTGACCTTGCCCGTTTCACTATTTATTATTCTCCAGGTCATTTTAATTTTGTTTGATGCAGTTTTAATTTTGTTACTTAAATGTAAAGCCTTAGCTGTGGCGCACACTTTTTTAAATATTTTAGAATATGTTTTTACATAATCTCTAAATATAACACTACTATTAATCATCAGGGATAATGTAGGATTCTAATGGTGAAAGAATTTTTCAAATCGGTCCAGTAGTTTCGAAGCCTATTCAATTCAAACAAACAAACATACAAACAAACAAACAAATCTTTCCTCTTTATAATAGTAGTGTAGACTATATTTCATAATTAGATAATATATGAGAATACATAATACTAATATAATGCAACTAATACACCGAATAAAAAAATTAAAATACATTTATCGTTGTACGCCGTGTGTATTTCCATAAAATAGTTTATTGATGTTGAAAAAATAATACTACGTTCGTATAGTAGGTGACGTCTTGCATATTTCTTACGGCGGCTCTACACGTTGGCCAACACACTGGCGAATGTGTTGGCAGAGATATTGGCCAAGAAATTGTGATCGCGTCCACACGTTGGAAGGTCGTTCAGTTTGCTTCGGTTCAGGCCAATGTGCGGACGAATTTATTAAAATGATTATTGAAGCGCTAACGGCTGCTGCGGTTTATTTTTTCACAGCATACCACTATTTTTTTATTTAATTTTCACTATTTTTAATATTTAATATTTTTAATATAAATATTTAATATTTCTTTATTATACACTAACGTTATACAGATAAGTAAAGTATATAAACATTAACATACCTAGGCATAGGTATAATTAACACTTTTACAACTAAGGCCTGGAAAATATTCGAAGCCTGTCTATAAAACTGTTGTAAAATTTTATTAAACAAAGCCTTTTTAAAAAGGGTTATTCTTATTATATAATTATAGAATAAAACTAAATAATAATAATAATAAATAATTTATTTTGTCAAACATTAAAGTTACATTATACGATCAGATCAGTACGAGGTCACCAAGTAAGCAAAATAATGCCTGTAACAGGTGGCTTCGCTCTTCCATAGCTAAAAATTAAAGTATTATTAACGAAATAAAGAAACTAATAGGGAATAATAAAGACAGTAAAAACATGATTTTAGTATCCTACTTTTTAATTTGATTTTAGTATGCTACCTATAATATAGCATTAATACATCAATAAATAAATGAATACATCAATCACTACAACGTGAATGTGTATAAGATAAGGGTGAACAAAAAGAAATGGAAAAAATAAATTTTATTTCTTGACGGCTCCGTGGCGTAGTGGCTTAGCAATGAGTTGCTGCCCTGGGGGCCGCGGGTTCAAATCCCGCACGGAACAAGTATTTGTATAGCCTGCACATAATTTCTCCGGGTCTGAATGTTTGTCCTTATGCAATTTATGTTTCTAAACTGCCTCCACGATACAGGAGAAAATCCTGTGTATAATAACATTTTTTTTTAAAAAGACTTGTGTTTTACAAACAATTTTCAGCTTGGTAGGGCTCTATAAAGCGAAAAGTTTATTCATTGGTCATTGTTACTGCCGTTATGTAGACACTAGTTACGATGCGTGCATATAAAATTTAAGCGTGCGTGCGTGCGATCACTCTGAGAGCTCGTAGCAAACTAAACGTGCGCCCAACGTGTGGACGCGGCGGCCAATACTCTGCCACAACCCTTTGATCTTTTGTAAAAAACCGACACCAGACGGATCTCGCGCCAACTTGTGGGCCATCGTCCCAATACGTACCAACGTAGCTTAAACACCCGCTCCACACGATGGCCATCGTTGTTGGCCAACACATTCGCCAGCGTGTTGGCCAACGTGTAGAGGCGGCATTACGCGATATATTGTAGCGAGAGTCGGCGGACCGAGTGCTCGAGGTCGTTCGTTAGGAGTAGCCCCTTAATAGAAAATAATCATTCCCAAAATACACAAAGATTATTTATGTCTATTATATTAGGAATTTATTTTATTATACTTCAAGCATACGAATATTTTGAAGCACCTTTTACTATTGCTGGTAGAATTTATGGATCAAATTATTCTTTTATAGCAAACAAAAAAATACATTACCAATAATTAAATGTATTTTTTTTGAAATCTAAAACATTATTTCTGTTAGACAAAAATCTTTCTGCTATTTTAAAAATATAATTTAGTTAAGTACTGCCATGCTGTACCAGTTCAAAGTGGTGGATGGTAAACAAGTTTTAAAACTACATCCACAAATTGAATAGTAAAGAATTTTTATTATATTATTTTTTCATAGCTTAGTATATGTTAACTTTAAGTATCAAACTTCAGTTTCAAGTTGCATGCGTGTAATGAAATTATTATATTTCAGGTTGCACCTGATCATACAATTTTCGCATCAAATACATCCTCCCTTTCTATTAATGAAATTGCATCTGTCATCAAAAGGAAGGACAAGTATGTATTTTCATTATACTGGTTCGAATTTAGCATATCACTAACAGTTATCCTACCTGTGCTTAATGCAATGCATGTGTGAAAAGATCAGTTAGATTTTAATGCAGAGCCAGGAGAAAGAGGGGACAAACAAACAATTTTCAACATAGGTTTTGAATATGGGACCCGTCAACGCCTCTGTAGTCAGATCTTACTATACTTACTTTTACTTCCTATTTTTATATTATATCTTTTCAGCTTTTATCATAGTACTAATAAATTATTTGTCTGTTGTGGCAGGTTTGGTGGCCTACACTTCTTTAATCCTGTACCATTGATGCGTCTGTTAGAAGTGACACGCGGAGCAAAGACATCGGAAACAACTTACAAGAGTATAATGGACTGGGGAAAATCTCTAGGCAAGACCTGCATCATTTGCAAGGACACACCCGGATTTGTTGTGAACAGACTACTTGTTCCATACATTGCTGAGGCCATCAGGTTGTTTGAGCGAGGTGACGTGTTTAACTATATTAATTAGAAGTTGTTTCCAGTTGTGCGCACATCACGGAAAAACTACTGGATAAAATTAAATTAGGTTTTCTAAGTTTTATTTTAGATAAGAATTAAAAAAAATTGCGATGTCTTCATTTAATACAAAGTTATTAAATTTTTAAGGAACAACAATTTTATATGGGATTTTTGACACGGTCAACTGTACGTCGCATGCTCTCGCATTACTAACCCAGCTAAATCATATATTTTAGCTACAAACAGAGCAACGAAGCAAAGATTATTTTTGCTTGCAATCTTTTTGATGTTTTTTTCCTTTGCACATATTAGCAGTGGACTTGTGAAGGGCTGTAATGATGATGATATGTCTTGGACTTTATGGAGTGATCTGAATATGTACTTCGGTGAATGATACTGGAACTCCTCGAAGAGTAGAATTAGGTGTGCCGAGTTTAGCCTCGTTTTGTTAGTTATGATGAAACCTTACCTCCGGACTGGATAGAATGACCTAAAAGTGTACTTAGGTGAATGCTACTGGAACAAAAATATAGCGGGTTTGCTCTCAAAAAAGGACCTTTTAGAAGTGAAGCTCTCTGAACTGAAAGACTGTGATTCAGAACCTGATGTAATATGCTTCTCAGAATCATATACAGGGTATTTTTGGAACGCTCCCGAAAACTAAGACAGGCGACAGCACCAAGTATACCTTTGATCATGGGTCACAAATAAGTTCGATCCTGATGAAAAAAAAATCATCTTTTTACAACGTTTTATTAGCTTTATTCACGCGCCATCATGTTAGTACAGCTAAATGAAACGATAGTTTCATAAAAAAAAATCATGAAAATACTGAAACCTAAAACCAGCAGTGGAATAACTGAGTTCATATCAGCTGATTAAAGGTCAATGTACGGACGGACCGCGCGAATTTGCGTTCGCGCGGTCCGCAACTAGCGGGCCATACCACAATACCTAATAATTTACAACACTTGTCTAAATACCTAACTTATCTACTTAACCTACTATTTTGCCACTGTACTTGTCTCCACGTAGCCATTTTAATCCGAATTTACAGGTTAAATAACCCAAATAACTGGTTCGATTTCCCGCTAAAGAAAAAATACATAAATGAAATGTAACCAAGGTTAGAGTCATGCGTTTTTATTCATCGTGTAGGTATGTTTATTATTCTCATGTATTCAGTTATGTATGTATTCAGATTAGTTCAGTACTAAGTTATTTAAAGAAATTAGTTATGAAACAGCTTACCGCTCTTAATCCTCCGTGGTCTTATGAGATGCGGCTCAAATTGTGCTCCATTCATTTCAAGGCAGATTTGGGCTCGGTGTTGCGTCTCCTCATGGAGGCGGGGCATCATCGTGTGGTCTTCGACACGGTCCGTACGTAGTTTGTCGAAAATATCCACGATCCTTTTGTAGTTTCGTCAGCACTATCACATTCACGATTAAAAACCCTTTCTTTCACATACCCCACAGAAAGAAGTCTAACGGGGTCAGATCTGGTGCGCGAGGTGGCCAAGCGTGTGGTCCTAGTCCGCCAAATCCAGCGATCATCAAATAGCTCATTGAGGCGCTCACGGACGAACCTCACGACATGTGGAGGGGCACTATCATACTGGAACCATGTGCGGCGGTATTCAGCCAACGATAGGTCGTCTAAAATGTCTGTCAAGTGTTCATTTATAAAGTTTAGGTATCGCTGTCCGTTCAGTCGCTGTGGCAGAAACACTGGTCCCAGTATGCGATCCTTAAATAAACCTGCCCATACGTTAACCGACCATCGGGTTTGGTGCCCGGTTTGTCAAACAGCGTGCGGGTTAAACTCTGAATACACGTGTGTATTTCTTCGGTTCCACAGGCCGTTTCTGGTAAATGTCGACTCATCCGTCCAGACAATGTGCTCAATGGAACCAGCCACACGTTGTTGCTGGTATAATAACCAACGGCAGAAAACTCGTCGGCGGTCGTGATCGCCGGCAACTAAAGCTTGCACTTTGTGCAATTTGTATGGGCGCATTCGGTTACGCTTCAACACTTTGTGCACTGCACAGTATGACACACTTGTTCCATCCCGACGTCTTAACAATTTATTTAGCGATACTTCGTGTACCTAGGTTCGGATACATAACATGTTGTCGTATTCACAATCACTATAAACGTACGCGTTAAGCATTATTAAAACAAAAAACGAACAAGAATAATACCAACACGTAATTACAATTTAATAAACAAATCGACAAAACTGAAACCTACTGCGTCACAGCGTGATGCGACACGAGCCGGGCGGGTTAAAATGTTTCGCACCGAGCTAGATACAGGTCGAGTGGAGGGAGGTTACAGGCGCGTTCTAAAGTACTACATGGTATTGGGATATTGTTTTATAATATTATAGTAAGTAATTAATTGTTTTATTGTAGAATCATAATAGGTGCCTTACTTGGAATTAAAAATGGATAATGTTTACTTGAGCATTATTTGTTATTTCTATCGTAAAATATAAAGTAGTTTGTAACAAGAAAACTTAAGGTAAGGGTCGCACGCCGTCCATTATGTCGTCTTTGGTCACATGGAAGCCAGATGTTGAAGGTGTTTTGGTGTTACTGGATGCTACTTCATCATCACTTTCATCTTCGCTTGAGTTTCCGTCATCAGGTCTATCACATGGTAATTTTTTCGGTATTCTTCCTCAACACTTTTAAATTTACTGCACAATTTTCCCCATTCACCTTCTCCTATCATATTTACCTTTTCGTTCACTAGTTTAGTCATAAAACAATAGATATAAATAATTTTTCTTTCCTTCCTTTTTAAAACATCGTCGCGAGTCGCAAAGTAAGCTGTGTATGCGACTGTATTTTTGGAGCGAACAAAGCGCGGGAACCAATAGCATGCAGGCACAGTAATACTGGCGGATTGTTCCCCCGTCGCGCCCCCTTCGTACCAATATGTGATATATCGCTCAGTGCCCAAGTTCAAGGCCAGCGTTCTTTTTTCACCGTTCGCGCGTACATTAACCTCCATTAGTCAGGTGATATCAATTCAGTTTTCACTACTGGTTTTATGTTTCAGTATTTTCATGATTTTTTTTATGAAATTATCGTTTCATTTAGCTGTACTAACATGATGGCGCGTGAATAAAGCTAATAAAACGTTGTAAAAATATGATTTTTTTTTTCATCAGGAACAAATTTATTTGTGACCCATAATCAAAGGTATACTTGGTGCTGTCGCCTGTCTTAGTTTTCGGGAGCGTTCCAAAAATACCCTATATAACAAAAGGTGAGGAGAAAAATACTCTCTAAAATTACAAACAAAGCAGCAAGCTATTCTAGGAATAATAAACGGGGTGGTACCTGCATCTTTCTGCAGAAGGGCCTTACTTACAACGAACTCAAGATTTTTGACCAGTACCTATTACCAGAAGTATTTGAGTGCTGCGGAATAAGCATCCCTAAATACAAAGTAATGGTATTATGAGTTTACACCTCTCACAATAGATTTGCTCACTCATTTTTAACGAGGCTGGAAGCGGTGACCGATGAACTGTTAATGAAATTTACACATTACAAAATTATTATCACTGGAGATTTTAATATAAATACATAAGTGGAGTCTAGAGCATCGCAACAATTACAAGATATGGCTAAATACTTTAATTTAAAAATTCATATAAATGGACCCACTAGAGGAATTAACTGTATAGACCACATTTTAAGTAATATTAAACAAGCTAAGGGCGTGATAATGAAACGAAAATACTCATAGTCTACAATACTGGTTTTTACACAAGAGAGACTATTGCAATGAAAATCTTCTAAAATTTCGTGGTTACTTACAGTCACTACCTGTCTCAGATTGTTTTCAACGCGAAAAACATGAATGCAGCATTCGATCGATTCTATGATCTTTTTTGCACACTTTATGAATATTGCTTTCCAAAATTAAAAATTAAAATTACTAATAAAAATTCAAAGCCAAAATGGATCTCCAAGGGCTTAAAAGTTTGCATAAAAACTAAAAGATCATTGCGTTTCAAGTATTATAAACAACAACGAGGACAGAGAAGCTTACTTGAGGTATTCAAAAATTCTTTAGAAGTGCATATCAATAGCCCAAAAACATTGCAATAACAAATATCTCCAGAACAGTCAGAGTATTTGTAAAGTTTCATGGAAACTCATCAAAGATGTAACGGAAAGCGAACCCCCATACGAAAATAGTATAATAACAAATAGGACAAAAATAGCTGAACTGTTTAATGATTACTACGTAAACCTAACTGGTGGAAGGTATATGTATGATATTGATAAAAAGTGAAAGATACTATCAACGATCAATCATATATCAAAGTCATATTTTCTTCAACTAATTAATTTATCCTTTGAAACGGAATGCTTCCCTGAGGCGCTTAAATTCTCCACCTGAAACTATCAATATCGAATAAATCTGAAATCGGTTACTATCGTCCAGTTACATTAATACCGGTGTTATTCAAGGTATTTGAAAAAGTCATGCAAAAACGACTGCTCGACTATTAAACAAAATTCAAAATCATTACACCGGAGCAAAATGGGTTCCAAAAGGGAAAAACTACTATCCTCGCGTGCTTTAATCTAATATATAACGTTAGTCTTGGACTCGATGATAAACAGCATACTACTGTACTTTGTAGAAAATAAATAGGATAAGCGAGAGAAATACAACTACATTCGATCGTTCTAATTATAAAATAAATAAGTTTATTATTTTTTATTTATTTTTTTACCGCTAAACAGTTGTTTTATTAGCCTAAATTATAATGTATACAAACTAATTTCCAAAAGCCAAATCAATATTAAAATGTATTTAAACTTATTTTTATCTACAATATTAAAAACTATAATAATAAGAAAAACTAAAACTAGAAACTTAAATATCATAATATAGTCCTACTCCCCGCGGTATCGTGCCAAGAACGCTGGCTGCGTTTCCCCGCTGAATGGCTATACTTAGCCTTTGAGCGAGGAAAGAACCAGCCGTTATTAAATGGCGAAGCTTCCGAAGTCACTTATTGATTTCACGATGTCTGTCCGTCTGTCCGTCTGTCCGCCCGTCCGTCTGTCCGCCCGTCTGTCCGTCTGTCCGTCTGTCCCACGATTATCTCGAGAACAGTTTCGAATTTTCAAATTCTGTTTTCAGCAATCGATTACTGATCACCCAGGGATCTATGAACCTCCTATTTTGAAACTGATTGCTCAACGGCAACCGTTAGAAACCGCTACAAAGCTGATTGCTTCGCCACTTTGCTATGCTGTTAGCTTGCTAGGTTTATTTTTATTATATATAAATGACTTAGCGAGAGTGACTAAACATCAATGCATAATGTTTGCTGATAACATTTCCATTATTGTTAAATCGAATTATAATGACAATTTAAATAGTTATGATAATTACATTAATGACACAATTAATAATATAGTTCAATATCTTAAATCAATTAATCTAAATGTAAATCTGAATAAGACCAATTTCATAAATTTTAGGACGAGCAGTAAATAATCTTTATGTGCTGTACAAAAATATACCCTATTGAAAGGACTACCATGGTTTCATTTTTGGGTGTAGTAGGTACTCAACGAGAACTTAAAGAACAATGGCAGACTCATACATAAAATTAGTTGAGAAGGAATGGTAGCGTCTATATATCAAAAATATCTTAAAATGTTAAGCATCAGTTCCTTAATAACTTTGTCAAAGAATTTTGTCCTGAGAAGGCTTTAGATTTGAACCTTTTTAAGTTATGTCTTATGTTACTAGGAAAAAGTCATGCGTCCTGTGGTTGTTACCCTATATAGTATATTATCTATGTTGTTAGCTGTGAGCATTATAACGTATAGACAGTTATGGAAACGACTATTTACTTTATAACGTATAGATAGTTATACATAACGCTCATATAACGATCCGCAACGCACAGAATACCTTTGAACCGCAACGCTGCAACGTTGCTACGTTGCGTTGGCTTGGAATCGTGATTCGTGATATCATTATAATTTATAACATCACACGCTCACTACCGTAAAAAAACAAATGTTAGGCCGGCCACATACATACGGAATTCCGTTTCGGGATTCCGTTTCGGAATTTAAAAGGGTCGGCCTCACACATACGGAATCCTGTTTTGCCCGCAAAATTTCGAACGGAAAACTACCGTACGTGTGTGACGGGTCATATATTTTATATGAACTTGCTGCGTGCGGAATCTCGAATCGGAATATCGAAACCGAATCCCGAAACGGAATTCCGTATGTATGTGGCGGGCCTTAAGGCCGGCCATATACATACGGAATTCCGTTTCGTGATTCCGTTTCGTAATCCGGGATTCCGTGACTACATCACACACACACGTTTTTTTTCGTACGGAATAACAAGGGTCAATTGAGAGACGTTAGCCATTGAGTCTAGACATTCTGCCAGCGAATAATGATGACGATTTTCTAATTGCGATTCCATTGTTGCTGTATCATTCTTACTAGGTGCATCCCCTTATCACCCTAAGCTTGCAATATAGTCAATACTATGTAAAAAGATCTATCTATCCAGAGATATTTTTTAAATATTTATGTATGTAAATTCTTTCGACGAATTATTAAATAAAATAAGATGAAAGGTTACGAAAAGCTATACACCTACAAGATTAAATGTAAAAACAGACACAAACACACCTACTCCCTTCGGTCGTAAATTCGTAAATTCCGTACGGAACACTGAGCGCGTTCCGTACGGCATTTACGTATGTGTGTTGCGACTCGTACAAAATGTATGGAAGACGTGCGTTCGGAGCGGCTTTTTTCTGTTCGGGATCCCGAACGCACAAGCGGTCATACGGAATCTCGAATCGGAGAAATTCCGTACGGAAAAATAACGTCCGTGTGTGGCGGGTCATAGATTTTATATGGACTTGCTGCGTTCGGAATCCCGAATCGGAATAGCGAAACGGAATCCCGAAACGGATTTCCGTATGTATGTGGCCGGCCTAATGTACGATAAGAACGAAACTGCAGCGGGGCCCATGTTGAAATGTGTAAGGTGAGCGATGCGACATTCGAGAAATAAGTTTATTTCTTTCTTTCTCATATAGATACTTATATAACTATTTCAAATTGGCAATATGTCTCTAATAAAGCAATTTAAAACCTCGTGCTGTTTATTATAAAATTCTACACAGTAAATAGGGGTTTTTGCCATATATTGAAAAATAATACTTGATCCCCGAAATGTAAGGATTAATCTGTTTTAATAGTCTTGACCTTGTTAAGACGAAATATTATTATTGACCTTCTGTCCTTCAATTTTGGAACTTAAGTTTTCAAATTAATTATGTCCGTCCGTATTATAATTTAATATTTATTTTTTAATTCCAAGTTTATTTCGAAACATGAAGCACGCATTATGATAGTGTTCTTAAGAGCCCTCTTACATTTCGGCGTTTCGCAAATTTAGGTATTTTACGCACCGAGCGGGCGGCAAGCTACGTGACCGATACTTTCTTTCATATTTATTCACTCGCTCGCACTATAACACTGTGAGTTTGGTGATTAAACGATCTTGATCTTCCATAATACAAAGATTTCTTAGGATGGACTTCAGTGGATGGAATATTTTTTGTGTGTCATTTTAATAATATCTTATTAATTTATTATTATATAATTATATAATTTATTATTTATTATTATATACCATTTTGATATATTATTCATTATTTATGAAATTTAGTGTCAAAATAAGTACACATAAATATTTTAATTGTTACGCCGTAATCGAATGTTAACCGGTAGAATAGTGGTATAAATAAATAAACGGTTGCAACCTGTTTTAATAAATATAACAACCAAATGTAAGTAATATTTTTTTAATCGGTACCTACAGTCAATTACCATATTTTTCATTACAAAAATATTTGCTGCGACGGCATTAACCGAACTTTTCTCGACTCGATAATTTCAGGCAGTAGGTATACACTTTTCATAAAAAGCTTGTAACATGGGTAACATATTGAAAATCTAAAATTAGTCGTTTTTGTAAATTTTTAGTACTTTTACTGCATAATCTGGGCCAATACATATTATGGCAAGTATTCAGACATTTTTATTTGCTAAATGATGCTGGCCTTGGATTTGGTAAAACCAGTCATTATTTTGATTTAATGTTACACTTGAATCACTTAATTTATAACCTTTAACTTTTTTTTGTCGAAAGGCCGTGTCAAAATCTATTCCGAAAGCTGAAATAGGATATTTAACTTCAATAAGACCGTCGCTGTATAAACCATTACGTGAAGCCCTCAAATAACAATGATCTAGGTCAATGAATAGACCACATTTTTCTATATATAATAATATTTTCTTGTTTGCTTAATTGTGCCAATGCTACAGACTCGTTGTCCCTACCATGTTTAATGGAAGAGACGTGATCTAAATTATAACTATATAAAATAGTTTTAAACCGATCGATCAAAAATTGCGGCCGTAGTTGACGATGCTCTAGCATGCAGGCAATCGACGCACACTACGGTAGTATCGAAACGATGCAGCGTCCGAAATCAACGGACGCAGGTCCACCCTCGGCAAGCGCTCGCGCGTTAATGATCGCAGATGGCCAGCGCAGTGAAATATATAGTACTTTTATTTAATTAATTAAAATATAATAGTAACGATTTAAAAAGTAAAAATAATAGTATAGTTTAAGCAAATGTTGATGATTATTTTGGTATAAATTTTACGTCTAAGTGATGTAGAACTTCGGAAATATAGAGGCTTGTATCGAAGCTTTTTTGGTCGTTTTTTGAATTATGTCGAATTTTTTTTCCTAGTGTGAAAAGCATATAACGAAAATGTATTCCATTATTATTAAAGTGTAGGATATTTGGGAGATAAAAATATATTTTTTTTGATGGTCGATATTCAATAGAATCTACAAATTAGAGCTCCCAAATCATGTCTTCGAGAGTTTTTGCCTAAACATGCATCGGGAGAATGATTATTACTGATTAAATAAATAAATTATCTAAAATCCGATCAGAGCTTATTTGAGAAGAGAAAATGAACTATTTTTACCAAGTAATTGTTATTTCAAGCAACGAACGATAAACATACAATTTCAACGAGGAAACCTCGTAATTTCGCGTTTTTTTTGTAATACGCCTCTTAAAAGAAAATTAAAAACGAACAAAAAACTTTGTACCTAAATCCTAAATGTTTATTTGCTTTAGTGATTGTAAATATAGATATAGCTTCGATTTAGGTTGTAATATAATAAAGAAACAATGTCGCGACAAAACACAAGTGTTTTGTGGGAGTTTTTCGAAAAACTGATAATAGATAAATAGAAAAGCGCGTTGTAATATTTTAGAATTTTAGAATCTACTACTAATAAATAATAATATAGGTGATATTATTTGGTAATATAAAAAAAAGTTTGCATGCCGTATCTCATGGCTAAATAGGCCTTTAAGCAACTTATTTTTATTGTCAAAACCTATCACTTACCCTATTTATGGATTTGAATAAGGAATGCATCGACAGTCTAAGCTTCTCAGAAGCATACGAAGCTGATCATCCAAATAAAGCCTACAATAGCTTCTTTGACTTATTTAAACTATTCTATTACCTATGCTTCCCTGTTATCAAATGTAAAGTAGACCCAATTAAGAAAACAAAATGGATTACGTGGCGAGTAAAATTATGCAGCAAAAAGACACGAGAACTACTGTGGGAATACAGATTGAGACCAAATAAAGATAAAATAAAACTTGCGTAGACACTCTGGCGGCCTCTCATCTCAGAGGTACCTCGTTTAGAGCCGGGGCGCCATCAAAGGCAGCTGAACTGAGTAAGTGGCGCAAATATGAGTCTGAGAGATGACTACATATTTGTGCCATTTGCTGTAGAGACTAACGGGCCATGGGGTCCACGTGCGGTGAAGTTCCTAAAGGAACTCCATCCGTTGGTCGTTGCTGCTGGTGATAAGAGGGCTGGTTCTTTCCTCGCTCAAAGGCTAAGTATAGCCATTCAGCGGGAAAACGCGGCCAGCGTTCTTGGCACGATACCGCGGGGAGTAGGACTATATTATGATAATTAAGTTTCTAGTTTTAGTTTTTTTATTATTATTATTATAGTTTTTAATATTGTAGATAAAAATAAGTATTATGTAATAAATTTAATAAATTAGTAAAGATACAAAGCAAACATTTAAAAACTATACATAGAGATATATTTAAACAGTGGTAGAGCCACGCGGCAGCTTTTGCTGTCGCACGGATGGGCCGGCTCGAACCGGGGTGGTACCACGACCTCACAGAATACCAGCGTGAAGTAGAGGTTTACCTCTGTGTTTCGTTTGGTGAGTGCAGGTGGCCGGAGGCCATTTTTACTGGAAATGAGGCATTCCATCTTAGTCCTCACGGGTGAAAACGCATCTGCATTTTGATTCACAAACGAGGATAGATGTAGATGTCTATGGGCTGCAGCAACCACTTACCATCAGGTGGACTGTGTGCTCGTTTGTCACCATCCATGGCATCCTATAAAAAAAAGATATAAAAAATTATTAAACTGATACAAAAAGCTCAAAACAGTTATTTCATTGAGACAAGTCACAATAAAACAAGCTGCGTGGAAAGTGATAAATGCAATGAAGCCAAACATACCTAAAGAAAACATCGAGGGGATGAAGATCCAAGGACAGTATGTGACAAATCCTAAATAGATAGCGGATTATTTTAATAATTATTATTAAAATCAAATACAGACTAATAAGGAAAAATGGACTAATAAAAAAACACTTGCAGTCACAAATCCGCCAAATCAGTATTCATGGAACCAATAACAACACAAGAAATTATAATAATTATTAAAAACCTTAAAAGTACAAACGTGGTGTTATGATAACATACATTTCCTCCCGCGATGTGAGTGCTCCATGCCGGATGTGCGATTTACACAACGCTCGGTTCGCAAAGCACTCTTCTCCCTGGACGTCAGCAAGTCGAGTGAGCCCGATGGAGTCCCTCCTATTGTGCTGAAGACGTGTGCTCCGGAGTTGGCACCGGTTTTAACGCGTCTTTTCCGGTACTCCTACTCCCAAGGCGTAGTCCCGAATTCATGGAAGACAGCTTTGGTCCACCCGATCCCTAAAAAAGGCGACCGCTCAGACCCGTCCAACTACAGGCCTATCGCCATCACCTCCTTGTTCTCCAAAATAATGGAAGCCATTATAAACTGCCAGCTAATGAGGTGCCTTGAAGATCACCAGCTGATTCGTTTTTTTTTATAGGATAAGGGTGACAAACGAGCACACAGTCCACCTGATGGTAAGTGGTTGCTGCGGCCCATAGACGTCTACATCTATCCTCTATTACAATTCAAAATGTAGATGCGTTGTCACCTGTGAGGACTAAGATGGAATGCCTCATTTCCAGTAAAAGGGCCTCCAGCCACCTGCACTCACCAAGCGAAACGCAGAGGTAAACCTCTACTTCACGCTGGTTTTCTGTGTGGTCGTGGTACCACCCCGGTTCGAGCCGGCCCATCCGTGCGACAGCAAAAGCTGCCGCGTGGCTCTACCGCTGTTTAAAAAAGTGAAAAGTGAAAAGTGACCGCCAGTATGGTTTTCGTCGGGGTCGATCAGCTGGTGATCTTCTAGTCTACTTAACTCATAGATGGGCGGAGACAGTAGAGTCCAAGGGGGAGGCATTGGCCGTTAGTTTGGACATAGCGAAGGCCTTCGATCGGGTCTGGCACAAAGCGCTTCTTTTGAAGCTTCCTTCCGATGGGCTCCCCGAGAAATTGTGCAAATGGATCACCAGTTTCCTTGCTGATCGGAGCATCAAGGTCGTAGTAGACGGTGCATGCTCTGATTTTAAGTCTATCAACGCTGGTGTTCCACAAGGCTGTGTGCTATCACCAACGCTGTTTCTTCTGCATATCAATAATATGTTGCTAACTGGTAACATTCATTGCTATGCGGATGACAGCACTGGTGATGCTCTATACACCGGCCGTGCTAATATTTCTCGGGAAAACGTCTCCGAGTACCGGAACAAACTTGTGTCTGAAGTCGAGTCTTTGTTGGACAAAGTCTCGAACTGGGGGCGACTAAATCTAGTCCAGTTTAATCCTCAGAAGACACAAGTTTGCGCGTTTACCGCTAAAAAGAAACCCTTTGTCGTATCTCCTCAGTTTCAAGGCACTCCCCTGGTTGCCTCAGCCAGTATCGGAATCCTCGGCGTCGACATATCGAGTGACGTGGAGTTTCGTGGTCACTTGGAAGAGAAGGCCAAATTGGCCTCTAAAAATCTTGGCGTGCTCAGCAGAGTGGGACAGTATTTCATGCCGGCACACCGCCTGCAACTTTACAAGGCGCAGGTTCGGCCTCACATGCAATACTGTTCCCATCTCTGGGCAGGGGCACCCCAATGTCAGCTTCTTCCACTTGACCGCATCCAGCGCAGAGCGGTTCTAATCGTCGACGACCGAGTTCTTTCTGATCGGCTCGATACACTGTCACTGCGTAGAGATGTTGCATCTCTTTGCGTTTTTTATCGCATCTATCACGGGGAGTGCTCTGAGGAGTTGTTCGGACTAATTCTAGCCGCTCAATTTCACCATCGCACATCGCGACAAAACTCGCGTTACCATCCATACCATCTGGATGATTGGCGGTCCACCACTGTGCGATTTAGAAGAAGTTTTCTCCCTCGCACAACTTCCTTGTGGAATCAATTACCACCAGCGAATTTTCCGGACCGATACGACTTAGGAACCTTCAAGAAAAGAGCTTACACCTTTCTAAAAGGCCGCATCTGCAATTCCCCTGGTGTTGTGGTTGTTCATGGGCGGCAGTAGTCACTTACCATCAGGTTAGCCGCATGCTCGTATGCCCTCTATTCTATAAAAAAAAAACACACACACAAAAATAATTAAAGAAGTGGCACCTTAAATAACGCCTATACTATTTTATAATATAAACAATTGCATCCAAAGTGGAACATTTCCAGAAAATCTGAAAATTGCAATCATCAAGCCTTTATATAAAAAAGAAGATAGAACAAATGTTAGTAATTACAGACCGGTGACGTTACTATCGATTTTCTCTAAAATATTCGAAAAAGTTATTTATATTAGACAATATAACTACTTGGAAATCAATAATATCTTATACGTAGAACAAATGGGATTCAGAAAAAATAAAACTACCAATATGGCTATCTACAACTTTCTGGAGAAAATATACTGGAACATGAATAGTAGGAAACCAGCTGTGGCAATGTATATGGACGTGACTAAGGCCTTCGATTATGTAGATCATAATATACTACTAAACAAATTATACATCTATGGAGTAGGGGAAATATGCTTCAAACCAATGAAATCTTATTTAGAAGACAGAAAGCAAATTACCCTAATAAATATCAAGCCGAAAACCGAAAAAATATACTCTTCCGATACATGATTGATTAAATCCTTTTTATCATTTGTATGAATGACTTTCCAAATTGTACAAGTTATCAAATGTCTTTATTTGCCGATGACAGCACTGTAAGTTATAATAGTAATAATTATGATGACAATGAATGTGAAATTTATAATAGTCTTATATTATGGTCTTATATCAATTATTGACTAGTTAAAAGAAAACAACCTAAAAATTAATCTGGACTAAACCGAAATAATGACTTTTCAAATAAAACAAAATACCAATAAATCTACACATGAAATAAATGGGCCAATCGTAAAAGAAACAAAGGTAAAAAAAAATTGCATACGTCCTTTATATGCTGGGAAAAATTTGCAAACTAGAAAGCCATACCATGGCTGTGTCGCCTCAGGCCTGAGATATGAAATGAAATGAAATGAAATGAAATATTTATTTGCATTTGGTTAAGGTACATTGAAGATGGTCACAGTAATTAAACATCCGCTTAATCAGCCATTATTAATAGCATGCAAATCTTAAAACTATAAAATATCGAGATAATAATATTTAAGAGTATTGATTATAACAAAATGTCCACAGGTAGTTAATAAATAGAAAATAATTAACAAACATTTCACAATTGGTCCCTTAACTTTGTCAAGTTCCTATTACCTATCGTACTCGTAGTTCAAATATTCCTGTACAGTGTAAAAAGACTTTTTACTGAGAAAGTTGTATAAATCTCTTTTAAATTGAATGAAAGGTAGGTCTCGAATTACTTGTGGTATCTTGTTATATATTGTCATACACATCCAGTAGCAATTTTTATGTAATCTCGCACTCTTAGGAGTTATAGCGGAAACCAACCTATTCCTATTTCTGGTGCTTCGTTTGTAGACGTCCTTGGCTTGTGTAAAATAATTTATATTGTTCTTTACGAATTTTGCCGCTTCAAAAATATATAGACTAGGAAGTGTCAGAATGTTCAAAGATTTAAACAAAGGCTGACATGGTTCGTCAGGTGCAGTAACACATATTGCTCTAACACACTTTTTTTGTGCAATGAACGCCTTTTTTATGTCTGTGCTGTTACCCCATATGATCAGTCCGTATCTCAGAACTGATTCAACGTAAGCAAAGTACGCAATAAGAGCTGTACTCCTTCCTGCTATTTTTGTTAATTTATAAATTGCAAATGAGAAACGATTGATTTTGTTGCACACTTTTTTAACTTGTTGTTTCCAATCTAATTTTTGATCAATTTCTATACCCAAGAATTTCGTTGTTGTTGTATTTTTAAGTATTTGTCCTTCATAATTTATATTTAATGTCAGATTTTGTATATTATTAAAGTTAATTAAATTCGTTTTGTCAATGTTGATAATTAAATTATTATTTCTAAGCCAATTAATTATTTGAATTATAGTTTCATTAATGTCATTTTTGTGGTCATTTAATGTCAATTTGTTATCAGTTGTCACTATTACAGATATATCATCAGCGAATAGGATACATCGATGCTTGGTCACATTTGGGAGATTATTAATATAAATCAGGAACAGAAGAGGTCCTAGTACACTTCCTTGAGGGACGCCCAACTTATATTCCCTAAATTCAGACCTGTAGTTTTTCACCACATGGTTAGAGTCAAGTTTTGCAATTTCGACTGATTGCATTCTATTTTGCAAATATGTCTCAATCCAGTTCAAAGCAGTGCCTCTAACACCACAGTGCTCTAACTTTACTAGAAGTTGATCATGCGAAACAAAATCGAAAGCTTTCGACATATCAAAAAAGAGCCCCGTTGTATATTGTTTATTATTTAATTGTGTAAGATTCTCATTCACTAAGTCATATACCGCATGTGTAGTGGATTTGTTTTTTCGAAATCCATATTGATTATGTTTTAGTATATGATATTTATCGAAAAACGATGTAAGTTTTTCATACATAACCTTCTCGTATACTTTGGATAAGATAGGGACCAGCGTAATGGGCCCGTAGTTACTTACGAGTGTCTTTTTGTCCTTTTTAAATAGTGGCTTCACCAATGAGAATTTTAATCTGTTTGGAAATATCCCACATACCATTGACTGATTTATGATAAACGCCAAAATAACGCCTAATTGTTCATTACATATCTTGATAATCTTTGTAGATACCTCGTCGTATCCTTCTGAATTTGTGTTATTCAGTGATAAAATTATTTTTCTAACATGATATTCGTCAATGGGGGTCAAATAAATAGAGTTCTTTAAAATGTCATTAGGAGTTTCACGTAATATATTTGCATTATTTTTATTTGTCAATTCAATAAAATAGTTGTTAAAGGTAGTCGCAATCTCTATAGGATCATTTATAACATTGTTTTTGTATTCAATTGAATCTATATTATAATTATTAATATACTGCGGTCTAGCGTCAATTTCATCCTGTATTACTTTCCACGTGGCCTTACAAATATTTTTGCTTTTTAATACGTATTTCTTGTTTGTGTGTATTTTAGCTTGGAATATACATTTTTTTAATAATTTAGAATAGGTTTTGTATTTATTTTTGTTAGTATAATTTCTTTTTTTATAATAATTGTACCGTAGGATTCTATTTTTACTGCAGCTTTTTTTAATTCCCTTTGAAATCCATGGTAGCTTTGCTTTTGTATTTATTCTGACTTTACAAACAGGAAAACAAAGTTTATAAAGTAAACAGAACCAGTCATGGAATACATTGAAAGCTGCATTTGGTTCCTCCTCAATATACACATCTGAAAAAGAGATACATGCCAGATATTCTTTGAATTTTGCAATATTTTCAGTAGAGTAGCATCTTTTGTAAATATGTATAACTTTTGGTGGTTCATTTTTTAAGTTTTTGTCAAAACTAATCACCTGAGCAGTGTCATGGTCTGACAACCAGAGTGGCAGAACAGTTCCACTTGCACCTTTTACATTACTAAATATATGGTCAATGCATGACAGTCCTCTAGTGGGCTCCGTTATATATTGATTTAGATTATAATTTTTAAGAATGTCCTGTAGCTGTGTGGTCATGTTATTATTTAAAAGAGTGTTAATATTAATATCCCCTGCAATAACAATTTTTTGTTTCGGATATTTGAACAAGAGTTTACTTAATAATAGTTCAAAATTGTCAAAAAATATGACTTTATATTTTGGGGCAATGCACCCAACATTAACACGTTTGAGCTGAATTTTGGACAGTTTTCAAGAAATCTATGCCTCCCGCGTTCGACACTAGCGGTCAACCATAGACGACTTTGGCGTGCTGGACTCAGTATTTGCTTAGGTAAAAATCCATTTTTTTAGTTCAATGTTTCTTAGTACTTGTGGCTCTAGAAGACTTGTTTTTTATACTCACATGTTGCTGGTAGGGATGGGCAAAGCGAAAAAATATATCGATATATATCGAATCTATATTTTTAAACACTATCAATATATATCGCGTGATAAATATCGATATATCGTCATCGTTTGAATGATGTAAAGATAAGGTCCAAAATTTTATTTACTGATGGTTGGACGACGAAAAAACGATACAACATTTATAAATATATCGAAATTGATACGAATTAGATACTCTTAAATAAATATCGAAATATCGACGATATATATGTTTTTTTTTTAATATTGATATTTCGATATATCGTTATTTTTTACCCAAGCCTAGTTGCTGGGTTATTCTTTTTTGAGGAGTGTAGAATTAAATACCAGAAATAATTTTCCAATATCTACATTTCATATTTTTGTGGGCCGGGTTTTTTGTCAACTATAGACGTAGTTGGCGCTCAGGGCCCGCAGGTGCTAGTCAAGTATAGGCGACTTTGGCGCTCAAAAGGTTAATGATACATTTTAACATAAAAATATTATATTATTAAGCTGCGTTGACTACATAACTATCATGACATGTGCCAATTAATACTAGACAAAATGATAAGAATTATTGTATGTACACTATAGCTTTATTATCTTTAAACTTTTCATAATTATTAATATATTATATAATGATTTCAATAAGAACCTGACATCAGAAGAGAAAAATATTATGAATGTTATTAATTAATGATGCTTATTAATTTTATATTTTTTGTATGCCTAATAGCGGGACATATAATATATATATATATATAATAGAGAACCTACCTTATATTTTATTAGGTATACCTATATCGAGATCTGTAAATTAAGCCATGTTCACAGAATAAACAGATTTAATTTTGATTTGATTTGAATTTACAATTTTTTTTTCACGATCACATGAGCATTATGAGTCGTGAACTTTTGGATTTTCCAAGCTTTTTTAAAATTGAAACTTGACATAAAATTATCGGAAAATTGGAAGTATAGTTATAAGGTTTGAGTGAAAACTTATGTGTAATTAAACTACTTTAAAATTTTACGTATAATCATGTTATACGTAATTTTTTAACGCGCTTAAGCCATACACAGTTGGAATTACCAATATTTTGGTTTTATACTCGGATAGCAATCGTAGCTCTCCTGTACAAACACTCCAGCACTTCAATTTTTGTACAGTAATGGGCATAGTCACTATTTTTCTGGGTTTCTCATCTACTGTCGTTTTAGCCCTTTGTAAGCGTACTGCCACATGCAGCTTTACTCCACAGAATGCAATTTTGGAGGTTTATTTACTATAGTTTCGGTGATGATGGAAAACATCATGAGGGAGTCTAGTTTTATAATAACTCTCAGAAATAAGTCGCGAGTTATGCCTAGTTGTGAATCGTATATAGGCTGGACAACTTACATAATACTTATAATTTTTAGGTGACGCATCTGCACGCGACATTGATATTGCAATGAAACTTGGTGCTGGATATCTTATAGGACCATTAGAATTAGCAGACTACATAGGACTAGACACCAACAAGTTTATTCTGGATGGCTGGCACAAGAAGTTTCCAGAGGAACAGCTGTTCAAACCTATTCCGCTACTTAATAAGTTGGTGTCGGAAGGTAAACTTGGGGTGAAGACTGGCGAGGGTTTTTACAAGTATGAAAAGAAGTAAATAAAAAATCATGGAATAATAATTTACACATTTTATAAGCATGTTATTATGTAAGAGTAATTGGGAGTTATTTTTATAGTTTATTTTTAATAAAACAGTTTAAATTTATATGGTTTTGTTTAATCTTAAAATGAAACTCTAAAACTGTATGTTTGACTTAGTAGTATTACAGGGCATGCATTTATGTCAAACAGGTTTTATACTCACTTTAGGTGGATATCTTTATCATTATAACAAATATTCCTAAGAAAATTAAATTTTTGTTTGGTTTACTGACTAACTAGTCTCACCATCCGCATCAAATAAACTGAATAATTTTATATGAAATAGGTATGCTAACATTAAAAAAATAACAAATAGCTAGAAAACAATATATTTTAAAATTCTTTACATCTAGTAGTGAAACTTATCTATATTTCACGTGTTTACATATCATAATCGTCGTCCTCTCTCTTACGTTTCTGCGCGCCAACTTCGTCTATCTCCATTTTGACAGGAGCTTGCGATGATGGTCCAGCCGTTACACGTACTGCTGGTTTTACAACAACTTAATAATTACATGAGTCAATGAGGGGTAATAATCTTCCACTCACCAGATGTCTATGCTAGTTGTGACTGAGGTAAAGTTTTTGTTACACAATGTTAGTTAATTGCGAAATCAGTTTTAAATAATAGTTTATCATTATCTAGATTATTATATTAATACATAACAATGCGTCAGTGGTTTGATTTTTAATTTTTTGCACTTTATAACTCTTTAAAAAAAATCGGCTTTTAGTTATATATTTATAGTTTGGTTTATTCATTTCTAATGTAATTAATATAAAGTAGATCTAATAATACAGAAAGAAACCTTAAAGATTACATTTTCTTAAGAAATGATCGTCCCCGCTATGAAATCTGTCAAATATTTTACCTCACTGTAAAGTGGCGTCGCCCTGGTGGCAAAAAAAAGTCGTGGATGCCCTCATTATTATGGGCTATTAACCGGTTTAGTGCGGGTGTCTTTTTAAAAATCGTTATAACTCGCTCAAATTGCTTTTTTGGAAAATTTATCCAGAACAAAATATTCATTATTTTGCAAGTAGTTCATGCCTGCGGCTTCGTTTCTGGATATTTTGAAAATTGAAATTTTTAGGAGTTGACAACCTTTTTTAACTTGTACATGGTACTTTTACTTTATAGGTTTTTAAAACATGTTGTGGAAAAATACTCTAATAAGAAACAAATGAACCTACGAAGTACCATGTGCTCTTGTGATATGGTATAAGGTTTATTTTTGCTTGAAACAGTTCGAAACCGTTCATGCATAACAAATGTTCGCTAATAAATACTCTTTTGTCAATCCGCCGCCGTATAGACAAAAAAATGGGTAAATGCGTAGTGAAAGAATGCCATTCAAGGTCACAAAAACATAATTAATCAAACGGAATCATTTTCCACACGTATGTTTTAGTTTATGTTTTCATATTAACGTAAAAAACACAAAAAAATGAAATAAAATATCGAATATTGTAATTAAGGTTTAATGTTGCCACTTTTCTGCCTTTGCAATTTTCCCTCATTACCCTACTACGACTACATAATTTATGGAATAAGTTAACTTTGAATAAAATTACTTTTACGGATTTTATCGTGTTTAATTAACTTATTTCATATTTCCGACGTTTCGGTTGCTTTCGAGCAACCGTGGTCATGGGGGACTGAGGTGATTGACGTCCTGATGTCAGAGTTAACCCGGAGTACCTTCAGCCTTTTAATTAATAATTTTGGTCCGATCTACGCAGAATGTACTAACTGTGTCTTGAAGTCTTGCAGTGGTATGCTTGGGTTTAGTTTTAATTTTATGAATTACTGGATCCCTAGCAGGTGGTAGTACCCAGCCTCCCTCTCTATTGAAGTTATAATGTTTTTTTTAATTTCAATAGCCTCACGTATCATCCTTGGCAGGCATCGATGTTCTTTCACGAGAATTTGTGGTTTATCAAATCTAATGTAACGGCGGGGGCCGTCTAGGCTATGATCACAAACTGCAGACTTCCCGGAACGTTGGTGCTTCACGTCAGCTATGTGTTCTTTTACGCGGGTTTTTATTGATCTTTTTGTTTACCCTATATATGAGAGACCACACTCACAATCAAGCTTGTACACTCAACATGCAACTCAAGATGCATCTTGTAGAGGAATATTGCACTTGACGGATGGTAAGAACTGACTAATCTTCTTCGGCGGCTTGAAGAATGTTCTAATAGAAGCTCGCTTCAAAATGTAGCCAATATTGTCTGTGACACCTCTGACATCGACTGTGGCCGGCTTCACTCGGTCACTGTGACGTAGGCGCGGAACCCGAAGTTTGTTGTCGTGCAGAACCTGCTTGACGTGCTTTTTTCGAATCTATACGATAATTCGATAATACCTGCATGTGCCAAACCACCGAAGTTGTATGGGTTACAATGTGTAGTGATCGCGTAAATATAAGAAATCATTATATAAGTTAACTTGTTAGCCCTGATTTTAAATATTTTGGAAATTGTAATAAAAACTATGTTTCAATCTTTATACAAAGGAATTAATTATTCTTGTTTTAGAATATTCTAGAGATCTATAGGTCTATTAATTATATTTTATTACCTATTTTATATTAATGATTTTGCAGCGTACCTAAAGATGCAGCACACCGTAAGAAGTGGGTGGAAATAATACGATTGCTGAGAAAGGAGACTCACTAGGTGCCTTCGAAATTTACTGTCATTAGTTCTAAGCACTTCCGGGATCAAGACAAACTAGGACCAAAAAGCGATGGCGACCGTATTTATTTAAGCGGATTAGTACGACAGATTAACACCATTTAGTATTATCTTAAAAACTTATTAATAACCACAGTTTTTGTAGCTAATGTCATGAGACCAAATTTAGGAGACAAAGACTCAGTTCCAGTGGTGACCCAAGACAAAATTGATAAGGACGGGTTTACTCTTGTTGAGAAGAGACGTCGGTCGAGACCCGTCTGCAACCAGCGTGGAACGGCCAAAATAAACGCGAGTACAACTTTGCGTGCTGTGGAGCCAACTATACAGCTCTACATCTCCCGTTTGAACAAAAGTACGTCGGGAGATGACGTCCTGCGTTTCGTGGAAGAACGAAGCCGATGCCGCATTGAGGATCCGATCTCTTTACATTTGCAGCGTCTGGAGTCTAATAGGTCAACGAACTTCAAATCCTACGTACTCCAGGTTCCTGCAAAACACAAAAAGACATTCCTCGCTCCCGATTTCTGGCCCTCTGGGGTAGTGTTTCGCCGATGCAGGGACGCGCCAAAGAAGAAAGTTCCCTAAATAGTGTTAAGTCTTTATTTTATATATATTTTTAGGTTAAGGTATATATTGCTATGGGCCAATGTTCTTAATTTTTAAGTCCTTGATGCCTGAAATAAAGTTATTGTATTGTATTGTATTGTATAAAGACTTGTCGATGCTTTCACAATTGATGCATATTTCAAACTCAGATCTTCTTGGTTAAGAAACCCAAAATTGATTTTTTACTTCATTTATTTTTTTGTTTGATTTATCAGTACAATAAAAAATACTTCGAAAAAAAAATATCTTTCATTTCATTAGTTATACATCTATTCATCGGATAAGCAAAGATACATAAAATAAAAACAAATAACTGCAGCTTAAAAAAAACTCCTTTTTATTGCTTATTTTTGGGTAAAATTTCATATAGTAGGCAATACCAATCTCTCACTGCATGTATGTGTATCTATCTTTATCTAATCTTAGCAACGGTATTGTTTTCGCGACTTGTGTTAGTGAGACAGATATATGATTACTTAAAAAGGTTTAGTGGTTTCAAAGCTACGTCCTCGCGGTTAGATAGTGGCTTCACTTTTTTCGACGCGTGGTAATGTGGTTTGCTCCTCTAGTCTTGTATAACTCAATGCTTCAAACTATTTACTTAAAAGAAAAAGACCGATTTTTGATTCGATATGAAATGAGCGCAATATTATATTCGAATCTCGGATAAATTGACCATTTTAATATGCATTTAACTAAGGAAATAAAAAATAATTGCGTATATATCTACAAAATAATAATAAAAATACAAAATATCAACATTCCAATAAGTAACAGTGTAACAACAATTGAAGTAATCGGCCTCAGATCGATATCCCTAATATTCACTTCACTTAGTTGTTGTTCTTTTAACTTTCGTTAATCGTTGCACCATTTCGTTTCATTACTAACCACAGCTCTTTTGGTGATTTTATACTGATCCTGTTTTTATATATTTAAGTAATTATAGTGTAATATAGCCTGTTATAGTGTAATAATAGTGAAAAATCACCTGCTACAGTGTAGGTAATGGATAATCTTATTTTTACTTATGCTACAATAACTCAGCTCTTAAATTGACAAATCTTGCAAGATTTTCAGCTATGAATCGTTTATACTCGTATATTACCTACGCTTTCAAATAATCCTATTTTCATTTTGTTAACGCTTGGGCCCTAGAATATATGGAGACATCTCATTCTCCTTTAAACTTCAAAAGCATGTGTTTTGGAATGATAGCTTCCATTTTATTTACATTTTACTCCATTAAGTTTAAAAGTAAATATTAATTCTCCATGTAGTGGTGGCGGTAAAGAATCCACTATTCTGAAGTTGTATTTTTAATTAAACAAAGCTGCCTAACATTTACTGGGTTGTCAGGTTTTGATGAATCAAAAATAGTGTTGTGACTAAATGACTGAAAGTAAAACAAAATGACTAACTGATAAAGAAAACGACTGAATGGTAAAAAAAAAATATTTTTTTAACTGAAGGTTTTAAAAATTACGTCAAGATTTATTTAAGGTACATCCGTGTTGTCAGTTCATCAGGCGAAAATTATCCACAGTGTATGTCGTCATAGGGATTTGTTAAAAAAAAACTATGCTTAAGTATTACATTTTTTTTTATTCATCGTCATCAGATATAATATTAACACTGTCACTGTCACTCTCAGTAACATTTATTATAAACTTGTCGGAGACACTATCGATCATTTGGTCGAGATTAAACATTTAGTCTTCTTCTTTATTATGTGAGCCACGCAGCTACTCCATTTTTCGGCAGTCACTTCATTTAGTTCTTCTTCGAAAAGTTTTTTTACATCTTTCATTTTGAAGGTCTTGTTGTTTTTTGCAACTTACCCTTTGGCCTGCGCCCAAATCAGCTCAATGGGATTGAGCTCACGATGGTAAGAGGGCAAACGTAAAACAGTGACTCCACGTGCCGCTGCCATCTCGTCCACGGCATACTTGTCGCAGTGTTCATGTTTGTGCTGCCGTACAATGTCAATAAGAGTAGCTTTTACCATTTGTGCCTCGAATGGGATATTTTTGCTCGCCATTAACTCTTGTGTTCTTGGTTTATTCCAAGACATTGTTTTTTTTTATAGGAGAGGGGGCAAACGAGCATGCGGCTAACCCGATGGTAAGTGACTACCGCCGTCCATGAACAACCGCAACACCAGGGGAATTGCAGATGCGTTGCCGGCCTTTTAAAAAGGAGTAAGCTCTTTTCTTGAAGGTCTCTAAGCCGTATCGGTCCGTAAAAATCGCTGGTGGTAATCGATTCCACAAGGAAGTTGTGCGAGGAAGAAAACATCTTTTAAATCGCACAGTGGTGGACCGCCAATCATCAAGGTGGTATGGATGGCATCGCAAGTTTTGTCGCGATGTGCGATGGTGAAATTGAGCGGCTGCAATTAGCCCGAACAATTCCTCAGAGCACTCCCCGCGGTAAATGCGATAAAATACGCAAAGAGATGCAACATCTCTACGCAGTGCCAGTGTATCGAGCCGATCAGAAAGAACTCGGTCGTTGACGATTTGAACCGGTCCGCGCTGGATGCGGTCAAGTGAAAGGAGCTGGCACTGGGGTGTCCCGACCTAGAGGTGAGAACAGTATTCCATGTGAAGCCTGATTTGCGCCTTGTAAAGTTGCAAGCGATGTGCCAGCATGAAATACTGTCTCGCTCTGCTGAGCACGCCACGCTTTTTAGAGGCCAGTTTGGCCTTCCCTTCCAAGTGACCACGAAACGGCCCACTATTCGATATGTCGACGCCGAGGATTCCGATGCTAGCTGAGGCAGCAAGGGGAGTGCCTTGAAACTGAGGAGATACGACAAAGGGGTTCTTTTTAGCGATAAACACGCAAACTTGTGTCTTCTGGGGATTAAATTGGACTAGATTTAGTCGCCCCCAATTCGAGACTTTGTTCAGCAAAGACTCGACTTCAGACACAAGTTTGTCCCGGTACTCGGCGAACTTTTCCCGAGAAATATTGGCATGGCCGGTATATAAGGCATCACCAGTGCTGTCGTCTGCATAGCAATGAATGTTACTAGTTTGCAACATATCATTGATATGCAGGAGAAACAGCGTTGGTGATAGCACGCAGCCTTGTGGAACACCAGCGTTGATAGGCTTGAAATCAGAGCATGCACCGTCTACTACGACCTTGATGTTCCAGTCAGTAAGGAAAGTGGTGATCTATTTGCACGATTTCTCGGAAAGCCCATAGGAAGGAAGCTCTGAAAGAAGCGATTTGTGCCAAACCCGAACGAAGGCCTTCGCTATGTCCAAACTAACGGCCAATGCCTCCCCCTTGGACTCTACTGCCTCCGCCCATCTATGTGTCAGGTAGACCAGAAGATCACCAGCTGATCGACCCCGACGAAAACTGTATTGGCGGTCACTAATCAGCTGGTGATCCTCAAGGTACCGCATGAGCTGGCAGTTAATAATGAATTCCATTATTTTGGAGAAAAAGGAGGTGATGGCTATAGGCCTGTAGTTGGACGGGTCGTTAAAACCGGTGCCAAGTCCGGAGCACACATCTTCAGCACAATGGGAGGGACTCCATCAGACCCACTCGACTTGCTGACGTCCAGGGAGAAGAGTGCTTTACGAACCGAATGCTGTGTAAATCGCACATCCGGCATGGAGCACTCACACCGCGAAATGGTCGGCGGTGTATTCCCCCCGTCATCTAGAGTCGAGATGGACGCAAAGAGAGAGCTTAAAGGATCGGCTTTCACCTTTGCGGCATGGGCCAGTGAGTCGTCCTCTCTGTGCAGAGATGGAAGAGATGGCTGACAGAAGTTCCCTTGGACAGCCTTGGCGAGAGACCAGAATGCACGGGTTCCCGAAGGAAGGCGAACTAGCTTTTCGCCAATTTTGCCGATGTACTCAGACCTTACCTAGGCAATGACGCTTTTGAAGGACGTGAAGGCGGAATTATACTTCTTTCTAAGTGCGCTGGTGTTTACATCCCGAGACGTTGATGATGCGTCAGCCCAGGCCCGGTAGCACTCCTGCTTATAGCGTGATGCTATTTTACAGGAGCGACCAAACAACGGCTGGGATCTGCCACCGATGGACACCACAGAGGATGGAATAAAAAGTTCCATACCCTGAAGTACCACATCAGCAACAGAATCAGCAACAACGCTGGGATCTTCCGGCGAGAAGCAAACCCGCGCCCAAGGGTAGGATGCAAAAAAAGACCGCATCCCGTCCCAATCGGCCGACCTATATTGCCAAACACGGCGGCAAGCTGCAGATCGCAACTGCGATGGGAGCGTGAGTGGCACCGTACTCCGGATCAGACAATGGTCCAAAGAGCCCAGAGGGGCATCGACGGAGACCTGATATCCGTCTGGATGAGAGGTCAACAGAAGGTCCAATAGGGAAGGTACATGATGCTCCACATCTGGGATCCGCGTAGGCGAAGTAACCAGTTGTGTTGGACCATATACCAAGGCAAAGTGATAGACAGATCTACCCGCATGATCGGTTAAACGGGAACCAAGCCATTCAGCGTGGTGAGTGTTAAAATCACCGAGTATCACGATCTCTGCGGATGAGACCTGTTGTAGCACGGAGTCTGCAGCCATTTGGACGTGGTCAATGTGTCGGTCTGTGTCGACATTACCGTTATGGGACCTATAGAGGCACCCATAGATGCGGGGATGGTCGTCGCTGTCTACTCGCAACCATAGAATGGACAGGCCCGTACCTTCAAGATTGCCGAGGCGTCGAAAACAGATGTCCTCTCTGACGTATACGCAAACCCCAGCCCGAGGCACAGAGGAGTGTTCTAATTTGTACCCCGGGTAGGAGAGATATGAAGTATCAGCCGGAGAGGACACCTGAGTCTCGGTTAAAAAGAGTTTAGGAGCTGACTCCATATGGGTCCCTACGAGTGACCATAATGAAAGATTGCATAACTTTATGACATATTTATTATAGAGGAGCGTGTAATACAGTTGATGGGCAACTAGCTACTAGCTACTATTCTTAGCACTAAGTTGAGAGGTAAAATATTATTAAGTATACATATATGTGATAGTTAGGTACAACATTACTAAGTATACATGTGTGTGTGCGCAGCACACCTACAAACCTTCCCCCTTTATAAAAAAATACAAAAAACTTAAAACTATATATAGTTAACGCGCTGAGGCGCAAGGCTGTACGGAGACCCCCGCGAGGGGAACGGCCGCCGCGGCAGGCGCAGGCGCGTGCTACAGATTGGCGCTAGAGGCGCCTGTCATCTGACCCATATTCTGGCCCGACATTGGAACGCTGGCCATGAACACTTGACGGCGAAGCCAGTTTTTGAACTTCTTAATAAACTTCACCCAAATGGTATATAACACATATAACAGCTTAGCTTTCCATTGACGTCCGTCGAGTTGAGAGTTGATACGTATTTTTACAGAAAAGTTACACTATTATAAGCACACACAAAAAAGTTACAACATGCGGAAACGCGTAATTTTTGAGAAAAAAAAATATTGAAAATCAATTATTCTTGCAATGTTTATATCTAATCCTACCATAAAACTGACGCCATTTAGTAATGTCATTGTCATGGTCAGTAGGGATGTCGATTCTTTCCGAAAAAGGTCGATTTTTAAATCGATTCAAATCGTAAGCTGACGTGTCGATTCACAAAAAATCGATTTCTAAAATATCTGTATTTTTTAATGTTTGCATTTATAATGTAAATATAAATCCATTTTATGAAAAACAAGAAAGACACCATAATAAATGATCTCTTATTGAAATTTGTTTTATTTTAACAGTACCTATTAGGGCAGATAACAAATAAAATAGGTTAGGTTCAACTTATGTCAAAGAACCGAATTGATTGACCCCGACTCCAACTGGTACGAGTCTGTCCTACCCCTAGAGTAGGTTTAAAGAGCCGGAGGCGGGTAGGGGGAGCAGCCTCCGCCTGCTGAAACAAATCATATGCATCGGACAAGCCGGAGCGGCTGAGGCTGGTCGCCGAAGGCGACCAACAAGCCGAAGCTGCGGAGGCGAGGAGAAATGCCTGCGATTTGTTACGCTAAGGCGTAGAGGCTGTTCTTCCCGCAGCGCCGGAGACGTAGCAGTCTCAAAAGAGATACAGAAATCCTTCTGATTCAGTCGCCCTATTTTTTTATGATGAAGGGGATTTTTTTCTCATAAAATGGATTTATATTTACATTATATATGTATATGTGTGTGTATATGTGTTTAAGTATATATTTATGTTTACAGACTATAAATAAAATGAGGAAGACATTTAAAGTAAAGAAAGCTTTGTAAAGTCAGCCGTGCACTAATTCTGTTTTTGTTAATATGTGTATATGGCTCTCACGATACAGGTCTGCGAGCCTAGTGTGAGAACCACTGTTAAATTATTTGTAAAGGTGCTAACTGTCAAATAAAGTATTTTCATTTTTCATTTTCATTTTCATTTTTTTCATTTTCATTATAAATGCAAACATGAAAAAAATTTGGAACCGATACGTCAGCTTACAATTCGAATCTATTTAAAAAAATCGATCTTTTTCGGAAAGAATCGACATCCCTACTGACAATAACAATAAAAAATGGCGTCAGTTTTACGGTAGGAATTGACATAAATATTGCAAAAATAGTTGATTTCAATTTTTTTTTCTTAAAAGTACGTGTCCCCGAATGTTGAAACTTTGCGTGTGTGCTTATAATAATGTAACCTTTCTGTAAAAAATATCAACCCCCAACTCGACGGACGTCAATGGAAAGTCGTACCCATATAACCATATTTGAAAATTATCCACTTTATTCTCTACAGTATTCTGAGCCTGAGAAACAATAACTGGTTTTTCTTGATAATTACCCATAGTAAAAATCGTAAAACTTTTCGCACTAATGCTTCTGCAAAGGGAATATTTCAAATGAAACGAAATACATTATAATTAAACTAACTACCTAAACCTAAATGAAACTGCAGTACACGCAAAATATATTGGTAAATCCAATTGGGCATACCTTAAGCGCATTAAAAAAATTACGTATCACATGATTATACGGAATTATTAAAGTAGTTTAAATACATTTCGACAGCACTATCGGCTTCAACACCCTCGAAAACCATGAAAATGACACCCATGATGAAAAAATTGATACCCATTGCAGCCGCCATCTTGGATTTACATTTCGACAGCACTGTCGGCTTCAACACTCTTGAAAACCATGAAAATGACACCCGAGATGAAAAAATTGGTACCAACTTCAGCCGCCATCTTGGATTTACATTTCGACAGCACTATCGGATTCAACACCCTCGAAAACCATGAAAATGACACCCAAGATGAAAAACTTTATACCTATTGCAGCCTCCAACCTTGGATTTACATTTCGACAGCACTATCGGCTTCAGCACCCTCGAAAACCATGAAAATGACACCCATGATGAAAAAATTGATACCTATTGCGGCCGCCATCTTGGATTTACATTTCGACAACCCTATCGGTTTCGACACCCTCGAAAAGCATGAAAATGTCACCCATGACAAAAAAAATTATACTACTTACTTTTAGTACGTACTACTATTATTTATTATGTGCTTTTAAATATTGTAATAAAGAAATCTCTTATTATTATTATAATAAGTATTTAAGAAATTTGGTTATTCGAATATTGTGTATTTGTACAGCGATCTTTTTGAGCCGCTGAAAACAACCGAAACAATGTCCACTCACGACGGCGACTGAAGCCGAGCTTCCCTATATATAATGTACTCTGTGAGCCGAACTAAACTTAATACAAAGGTACTCTGTGAACTAAACTACTCTGTGGCTGTAGATCCCCATTTACAGAAACAATTTATATACGAGACAACCAAATCAACGAAAATTTCGCCATTTTGGAGCCGAAAAAAATTAATTATAGCTAAACAAAACAAAATTACACTGCCATTTACATTCAGTGGCTTCCCACATGATAGATGAAGAGATTAAAAAATAGATTGAGTTAAACAATTGATATTTTCAAAAGTTATAGTGTTTACAAGCCACAGGGACATGATAAATCCACACCATAAGCCACTAAAACCCTTTTTTTATTTAAAAATAGCAATTAATCGATTTAAAAAAAATATTAATAAGTTCAACAATCATTTATCTTTCTAACAATGTGCTTTTTATATTATTTATATGTATAATCTGATTGCTAGATACGATTTTATTCGATAAAATGTTGGAATTTTAATTTTTAGACGATAGTAGAACATTACCTTGCGCTTTCGCTTAAGGTATGCAATACAAAACACAATACATCTAAAATTACATTCAACTTAAATAATGTAACTTGAATATTCTGAATAAAAATATTCTGCACTTAACAATGCAAATAATACTTTCACATCCATAGTAACTAACCGGATTATTATTTATACATGTAATTGTATTGCATATATAATACATTTATGTTAACACTAAACATAGATTATCCCTTAATAGATACCGCATCATTGAATATTTGTTCCGTTTTGAGTTTACGAAATGTGGCGGTATGTAAGTGTTGGCGGGGGACATGTCAAATGCGCTGTGATTGGATATTTACAGGTCAAACTTAGAATGCACCAAACCGTAGTGATGGATCAGGGTTGGGACGTTGATCGATAAATTTGGGATTTAATGATTATTGGTAAATAAATATATTGATCAATTTTTATTTGATGTATATTAACAAACAAAACAATATAATATATTTACATATATATATATATATATATATATATATATTAATCTTATGTGTTGCCGTGTAGTGGCCGTCAAGAATACCACTGCCCCATATCTTCCCGTGGGTGTACGTAAAAGGCGACAAAGGGAAACAGGCAGGAGATGGGCAGCAGCATCTTCCTGATAGTAACCAAAATTACAATAAAAAAACTGCGGTTGCCAACCCGCTCGCCAAGCGTGGCAACTATGGCAAATATCTCCCTATGAAGAGAGTAACAAAGAGACGGCCCCCAGTCCCCGGCGGCCCCGTTATTCCTAGCTACGGTGGCGACCATGGTAACGGCGGGGCAGGGGGTGCTAAGAATCTCCGGTGGAGGTTCGGTTGCCACCTTAGGCGACTCGACCTGGCAACGTACAACGCACGCACCCTGAGAACTGACGAGAAGATCGTGGAGCTGGAAGAAGAGTTAGAGAAGTTACGCTGGCATATTATGGGAATATCCGCAGTCCGAAGAGAGGGGGAGAACACGGTAATCCTCGAATCCGGCAACTTGGTCTATCACCGGGAGGGCGACCATCTGTCCTAAGGAGGTGTCGGATTCATCGTCCACAAGTCTCTCGTTAACAACGTTGTAAAGATCGAGAGTGTGTCGACAAAGGTTGCGTACCTTATACTCAGAATCATCAAACGGTATTCGCTGAAGGTCATAAAGGTTTAAGCACCAACCTCGGCACACCCCGATGAGGAGGTTGAAGAAATGTATGAGGATATCTCTAGAGCCATGCTAGGCACAAGAGAGAACGGTGAGCTGAAAGTAGGGAAATTTGGAATAGGGCAACGGAACCCAAGGGGCCTGCAGCTGGCTGACTTCATGGAGAAAGAGGGACTCTTTATGATGAACTCTTTCTTCCAGAAGCGGCCCCACAGGAAGTGGACCTGGTCGAGCCCCGACGGTTCGACAAAAAATGAGATTGACTTCATTATGACGACCAGAACACAACTGTTCAGTGATGTCTCCGTGATCGCGAGAGTGAAAACTGGTAGCGATCACCGAATGGTTAGAGGCACACTGAACCTAAACGTTAAGTTGGAGAGGTGTCGTCTAATGAAGTCAACGCTCCGTCCCCCTCGTGCTCTGTCCCAAAGTCCTGAAACCTTTCAGCTCGAGTTACAAAACCGTTTTCAGTACCTAGAAGACTGCTATGAAGTGGACGATATGAATGACAAGCTCGTGGAAACTTTCCATGCGGTCGGAGCTAAGTTCTGCAAGACCCGCCGCAGAAGAACACAAAAACTCTCCGACCACACTCTTAATCGCATGGCTGTTAGACGGGAGATGAAACTACATTCTTCAACAGATTTGACAGCATACAGGCAACTCAACAGACAGATCTCCAAATGCTTGCGGCGGGACATACGCAACTTCAATACAGCTTGTATTGAAGAAGCGATCGAGCGGAACCAAGGCTCCAAAGTCTTTGCCAGAGATCTGTCTGCCAGAAAGAGCTAACTGTCAAGGCTGTACTAGCAAAACAAACTGGCAAGTATGGCAGCATCGTTTCCGAGGCACCTGAGATTTTGAGTGAGATTGAGAGGTTCTATGGACAGCTGTACACATCATCGTTGGAGCCACACGCAAGTGTGAGTAAAGATCCAAGAGCGAGTCTTATCCGACACTATTCCGAAGATATCCCGATCGTCAGTCTGAGCGAGATTAGAATGGCTCTCCAGCATCTTAAAAACGGCAAGGCCCCAGGCGAGGATGGAATTACGACTACAGCGGAGCTTCTGAAAGCGGGTTGAAAACCGGTACTGGAAGTCCTTCAGAGGCTCTTTAATTCCGTCCTCCATGGTGGCATTACACCAGAGCCGTGGAGCAGAAGTGCGGTGGTCTTGTTCTTCAAGAAAGGTGACAACGCTCTCTTGAAGAACTACAGACCGATTTCCCTTCTGAGCTGCGTCTACGTGCTGTTTTCGAGAGTCATTACGAATCGTCTCGCGCGCACACTTGACGACTTCCAGCCTTCCGAACAAGCCGGTTTCCGAAAAGGCTTTACCACCATAGACCACATACATACCCTTCGTCAAGTTGTACAGAAGTTCGAGGAGTACAATTTGCCACTATGCCTGGCGTATGTGGACTATGGAAAAGCCTTTGATTCCGTCGAAATTTGGGCGGTGCTGCAGTCCCTTCAGCGGTGCCAAGTTGGCTGTCGGTATATCGAAGTGCTGAAGTGCTTGTACAGTAGGGCTACAATGGCTATCCGAGTACAGAACCAGAGTACGAAACCTGTCCAATTGCAGAGAGTTGTAAGACAGGGTGACGTTATATCCCCGAAACTCTTCACCGCTGCATTGGAAGACGTTTTCAAGCTTCTGGACCGGAAAGGATGCGGTATTAACATCAATGGCGAGTACATCACTCACCTTCGATTTGCCGACGATATAGTCCTTATGGCAGAATCGCTGGAGGATCTAAGCACCATGCTCAATGACCTCAATAGTATCTCCCAACGGATAGGTCTTAAGATGAACATGGACAAGACAAAGATTATGTTTAATGTCCGTGTCACACCTATGCCGGTAGTTGTTGGGAGCACTAAGCTCGAAGTTGTTGACGAGTATGTTTACCTGGGACAAATAGTCCGACTAGGTAAGTCCAACTTCGACCGAGAGGTCAATCGACGGATTCAATTCGGCTGGGCAGCGTTCGGGAAACTACGACACATCTTCTCGTCAGACATACCTCAAAACCTTAAAACGAAATTGTACAACCAGTGCGTGTTGCCAGTGATGACTTACGGATCTGAGACATGGTCCTTCACTGCTGGCCGTATGAGGAAGCTCAAGGTCGCTCAGCGAGCTATGGAGAGGGCTATGCTCGGAGTTTTTCTGCGTGATAAACTTAGAAATGAGGATATCCGCAGTAGAACCAGAGTAACCGACATAGCCCAACGGATTAGTAAGCTGAAGTGGTAGTGGGCCGGCCATATAGCTCGAAGAACCGACAACCGATGGGGAAGAAAGGTTCTTGAGTGGCAGCCTCGTACTGGTAGGCGAAATGTAGGGCGACCCCCCACGAGATGGAGTGACGACCTGGTAAGACATGCAGGAAGTCGATGGATGAAGGTGGCTCAGGACCGTGTTTTGTGGCATTCCTTGGGGGAGGCCTATGTTCAGCAGTGGACTTATGAAAAGCTGTAATGATGATGATGATGATGATGATGATGATGATGATGTGTATGTATTATTCCATGACACTCTTAGCTAAATCAATGCATGATTACAACTTTCGTGTTCGAATTGGTGATTTTTTATTTCAGGAAAAATATCCTCATTAACAAAACTGCTTAATGTTTGTGTTACAAAACCTGGACGACCATCTACAGATCTGTACCACTTTCCTAGTGTTTTTACAGAGGGTAAACAATATTAAATGTATTGCGTACATAATTATAAGCCTCAGTTGAGTAAAAATTTATAGTGAGTGCAAAAGCTCTCAACTGTAGTGAATATTTTTTTCTAACAATTTTGCCTGATTTTCCTTTCAATATTTGACGACGCATAATTTCACCACATTTGACTTCTAAGTAACTTAATACGTCATTGTTTTCGGCTGTTAATAAATTTTTGTTTCCTAATTCTACCAATAATTACTTCAAAGAAACTATTTATCTTTCTTATTATCTACATTTGTACCCATCTTTAAAAGAAATGTAAAAGTCCATACCAAAACTGGCAAGTATAGAAATATATATATATATATATATATATATATATATATATATATATATATATATATATATATATATATATATATATATATATATATAGCGGAATCCAACAGCCTTCTATGGTTTTTCATAATATGAAGATCGTCGTCTGTGAAGTGTCTTGAGCATAGCACACTATTTTTGGTGGGAAACTATTCGCTCCTCGACAAGTTCCGTTGATCCACATCTTTTTCCTTTCAGGGCATTTAGAAAACCTAAAACATATATGTAGGTACCACAATGATACGTCATTATTATAAATTCGTCAAAATATAATTAAACGATGCCCAAACAAATATCGACTTAAAAATCACAACATTATCGATGCACGTGTTGTTGTTAGACAAAGACAACTATTGTAATTTACGTAACGAGTGGAAGGGACATTTCCAAATAGTGTAAGAAATAACCGATTGTATTTTTGTATAATAAACTGTTACGGCCAACAGCTGCCTATCCCAGGAGTAGAATCCTCCGCGGCCCATAGACGGAGAAGCTACAAGCAGATGCTGGTCGGGCGTCCTAACGCCAAGGGTTAAAAGTTTCTAATTACATTAAACGATTCGGGGGGAGCGTCACACTATAATAAAAGGGAGCTTACTTACAACATATGCAGCAGCATTTAAAGGAGTATTTTAAATTCAATTCTTTTAATCACAACCGCTACAATTTGAATTTCGCGGAAAACCCAAAGCATTTCAATTTTAATTCAAAGAATTCTTAACTAAGTGCTCGACCAAACCAAATCCAATACCCCTCGAGAGCGTGATTCAACGCTCCAGGGGGCCCCAATCCTCCCACCACCAAGTGGATGCCACACCGCGTGAACCCGAGACTAACAGAGCGCAACCGCTAACAGTCGCCACTCGGGTTATACGCCCTCACTGAGGCCGTCGGCAACAGAACAGCTTGACAAGTGGACTGTTGACGGCTTAAGGCTCAGTAAAGGCCGTGGTGGGAGCTAAGGCGGCAGCTAGCTAGGGCCGCCTCCATCAAATGGGGTACAGTGGTACACCAGTCGCGGCCACTCAGCTAACGGGAGTGAGAAGGGTCCAGTGGACCGATGAGTGGCCGTGAAGTTCCTCTTCGCACGCTGAGGGGGGGGGGGGTGATGACACCCCCGCCCCTGGGGGAATTACCCCCCGACTGGTCGAGGGAGGGACCCCTTTCAAACCTAGGGGTCTGTTGGCTAGCCGGCGGGCGCCGAGCGTCGCCCGTCAGAGGGCGTGGCGGAGCGTCCCCGCCCGTGGGGGTCGAGGGCCTGGAAGCGCCCCGAGAGGAGACGCCGTTCGCACCCAGGCACAGTACGGCATGGTGATTGCCCTGGCAATGCAAACAGGGACGCCGGTGCGGACAGTCACGCTGGAGGTGCCCTTCCACACATGAGTAGCACCAGCGGCGCTCCTTGGCAATAGTTCGCCTCGCCGGAACCGGCTTACTTAATAATTTCGGGCAAGACGTTACCCGGTGATCAGATGCTCTACAATAGGAGCAGGGGGGGGGGGGTTGAAGACGACTTGCCCGGCGGATTCTGCCTCTCACTGGGCACGGCTCGTAAGTCGTCAACGGTGCCCGCCGCGTTCTCAATCTGCCGGCACTGCTCCTCCAAAAACCGCAGCAGGTCATAGAAGGGCGGAATATAGGAGGCCTCGTCCCCGCCGTACCTCTCCTCAAAAAGTATTCTAAGGTCGAGAGGTAGGCGGAACAGCACGATGCGGAGCAACAAGAAGGCCCATTCGCCTACTGGTAAATCCAGCCGCCTCAACGTATTACAGGCCACCAAGACTGGATCCAACAGGTCCGGACGTAGTCTGGCCCGGTCACTAAGCAGCGGAAGGCTTAGAAGCTGCTTAACATGTTCGTCTGCAATTCGCCGGACGTTGGCGTATCTTCTGGCTAGGAGGTCCCGAGCAGTCTGGTAGGCGTCGTCCGACAATCTGAAATGGCTGACAACGCCCAGGGCCTCCCCCTCCAGTGAGGCCAAGAGGTACGCCATCTTCTGGCTCGGGGTCAAGTCACTCCGGGCGTCCACTAGGCCGTTGAAAAGACCAATGAAGGTCAGCCATTCGGAAAGGACCCCGGAGAACCTTGGCAAGTCCAGAGTTGGGAGTCGTCCCAACAGCTCCGGCTGAGGCTGCTTCCAAAAGGACTCGGGCAGGCCACTCGTCCGAGCTTCACGCGCCTCCTCGGCATACCTGCCTTCAGCCTCGATCAACTCGTCCGTGAGCGAAAAAAACTGCTCGTAGTCTGCGAAGCAGGAGTCCAGGACTCCCTTTTCCACATCCGAATCCTCGAGCTCAGCGTAAGCCTCCTCCACTGCAGCCCTTCGAGCATCGACTTGCTCGAACCGCTTCATCAAGTTATGGACCCTATCCGGTCGACCTATCAAAGCATGGGCGCCCAGCGTAACTCATACCGCAGGCAACGAATTAGCATCTTGGGCGAGGACATCACTACTAAATACAAATTACGACGCGGCTCGAGCACAATTACAAAAATGACAAATAACAAATACAAAAAAAATTAACAGCTAACAAATGCAGTTCCTATCAAATCGAGTTGAATAGATAACAAATAAGAACCGCTACTTATCAAATCAAATACAAATTAGTACAAAAGAAAAGACAAATCAAATTAACAATAACAAATACTAGTGCGATCAAATCAAGTTAAATTCAAATTATGTAAATACAAATTACTACTCTTTAGTTCATATACAAATTACAATACGAAAGATACATAACGAAGACACACATCAACAAAAAATGCCTATCTCGCAAATCGACCCTTCGATAAGTAATCCACTACAACTATCCGACAACGATAATTAACCGATTATGTAAAAATAACAATATACCTACATGACGCAAACTCCCGCTTGCGCGCCAACCGGGCGCGGCTTTTCAAATTTACCCGCTAACAACAAAAAAAAACAGCCACCAAAGAAAGGAATTTTATTATTACGTATATAATAAAAAAAAATATTTTTACGTATTACGGACGGGCGTGATTGTAGACACAAAATTAAACCAATCAACCTAACGCCATCAAAATTGTTTAATTTTTATCAAACACTATGGTCGGTGGATCGACCGGGAATCGATCCCAGAATCGCGCTCTGCTACCAAATGTTACGGCCAACAGCTGCCTATCCCAGGAGTAGAATCCTCCGCGGCCCATAGACGGAGAAGCTACAAGCAGATGCTGGTCGGGCGTCCTAACGCCAAGGGTTAAAAGTTTCTAATTACATTAAACGATTCGGGGGGAGCGTCACACTATAATAAAAGGGAGCTTACTTACCTCTATCCAAAGCGACTGGTCCCTCAGGATTCGGTCAGGTCGCGTGTGGATGTATAGTGCTAGGAAAGTAAGGGTCAGTGATGTGTATCTGGGTGTGGCTGGTAGTGTTTTGATTTTGATTGACCTTATTAGACCGTTACCATCTGCAGCAGTTCGGTCCTCAGCACCTCTCCAAACTACGGTCTCCTTCCGCAGTCACTTTCTTCGTTTTCTACGATGATAGTTCTTTAACTCTGTCGTACGATTAACTACCTTACAGAAGCCACTAACTCTCGTTTGTTATAACGCCTGACTCGCGAAATGAACACAGAACGTACGGATCAAAGGTCACCGTTATTTCTAGAATATCAAATACCGCACTAGTAACTAATACGGTCGAATCCACTTATACAGATTCTGAATTAGACACTAAGTCCCGGGGTGAAGCTAACAAAACAGGGATGCGCGTTACAATTCCCAGTGGTATATTTACTATACGCGCCTATCATATTCCGCTTCCGACTTCCCGACAAAGAACGCGTGTTTATCTTTCTTCGCGATGAACTGGACTCCCATTTTTTCTCGCGTGTCTTCGAAACGACCAGACGTCAAAAACCGGTATCGTATAGGCGCACGCGCCCTCTGACGTCCATTATTGACATTAACGCTTTTGCGCGAACATAAACATAAAAAAAAAGAAATTTTTTGACGAATTTAACGGTGGTAGAGCCACGCGGCAGTTTTTGCTGTTGCACGTGTGGGACAGCTCGAGCCGGGTTGGTAGCTGCCCCGCGTATTCTGGCGGGGGGGGGGAGGAGGGGGCAAAATACCGCTCAAAAACATAACTGCTCGGGGTAAACTGAGCAACAATACCAAGGCGACCCCTGCCACGTTATCCGTGGATTTCTGCATCATCAGGGGACTTCACTCAAACTAAACGCCGTCCACTACCATCTCGAGACAGCGAAGCCGGCCTTGCTCTTTCTGAACGAGACGCAGGTGTCCTCTCCGGCTGATACTTCGTATCTCTCCTACCTGGGGTACAACCTGGAGCACTCCTTTGTGCCTCAGACTGGAGTTTGCGTATATGTCAGAGCGGACATCTGTTCTCGACGCCTCGGCAGTCTTGAAGGTTCGGACCTGTCCATCCTTTGGCTACGCGTAGAAAGTGACGACCATCCGCGCGTCTACGGGTGCCTCTATAGGTCCCATAGCGGTAATGCCGAAACAGACCGACTCATCGACCACGTCCAAATGGCTACAGATTCCTTGCTACAACAGGTCCCATCCGCAGAGATCGTGATCCTTGGCGATTTTAACGCCCACCACGCCGAATGGCTCAGTTCACGTGTAACCGATCATGCGGGGAGATCTGTTTATGACTTTGCCTTGGTATGTGGTCTAACACAGCTGGTTACATTGCCTACGCGGATTCCAGATGTGGAGGATCATACACCTTCCCTGTTGGACCTTGTGCTGACCTCTCATCCGGACGGATATCAGGTTTCCGTCGATGCCCCTGGCTCTTCGGACCATTGTCTGATCCGGAGTGTGGTGCCACTCACGCTCCCCTCGCGGTTGCGTTCTGCAGGTTGCCGCCGTGTTTCGCATTACAGGTCGGCGGATTGGGACGGAATGTGGTCTTTCTTTGCATCCTACCCATGGGGGCGGGTTTGCTTCTCGCCGGATGATCCCAACGCTGTTGCTGACTCTGTCACTGATGTGGTGCTACAGGTAATGGAACTATTTATTCCATCATCTATAGTACCCATCGGTGGCAGATCTCAGCCTTGGTTTGGTCGCTCTTGTAAGACTGCATTACGCAGTAAGCACGAGTGTTATCAAGTCTGGGCTGCGGCTTCGGCGACTCGGGATGTAAAAACCAGCATACTTAAAAAGAAGTATAACTTCGCCTCCAGGTCCTTCAAAAGAGTTATTGCCAAGGCAAAGTCAGAGTACATAGGCAGAATTGGCGAGAAACTAGTTCACCTTCCTTCGGGAACCCGTGCATTCTGGTCTCTCGCCAAGGCTGTCCAAGGGAATTTCTGTAAGCCATCACTACCATCTCTGCACAGGGAAGACGACTCACTGGCCCAAGGCGCAAAAGATAATGCCGACCTTTTGGGCTCCCTTTTTGCGTCCAACTCGACTCTTGATGACGGGGGGGGGGGGGGAACACCGCCGACCATCCCGCGCTGTGAGTGCTCCATGCCGGATGTGCGATTTACACAGTGCTCGGTTCGTAAAGCACTCCTCTCCCTGGACATCCAGAAGTCGTGTGGGCCTGACGGAATCCCCCCAATTGTGCTGAGGACGTGTGCTCAGGAGTTGCCACCAGTCTTAACGCGTCTTTTCCGGTACTCCTACTCCCAAGGCGTAGTCCCGAATTCATGGAAGACAGCTTTTGTCCACCCGATCCCTAAAAAAGGCGACCGCTCAGACCCGTCCAACTACAGGCCTATCGCCATCACCTCCTTTTTCTCCAAAATAATGGAATCCATTATTAACTGCCAGCTCATGCGGTACCTTGAGGATCACCAGCTGATTAGTAAACGCCAATACGGTTTTCGTCGGGGTAGATCAGCTGGTGATCTTCTGGTCTACCTGACTCATAGATGGGCGGAGGCAGTAGAGTCCAAGGAGGAGGCGTTGGCCGTTAGTTTGGACATTGCTAAGGCCTTCGATCGGGTTTGGCACAAAGCGCTTCTATCGAAGCTCCCTTTCTATGGGCTTCCCGAGAAATTGTGCAATTGGATCACCAGCTTCCTTGCAGATCGGAGCATCAAGGTCGTTGTAGACGGTGCATGCTCCGACTACAAGTCTATTAACGCTGGTGTTCCACAAGGCTGTGTGCTATCACCAACGCTGTTTCTTCTGCATATCAATAATATGTTGCTAACTGGTAACATTCATTGCTCTGCAGACGACAGCACTGGTGATGCCTTATATACCGGCCGTGCCAATATTTCTCGGGAAAATGTCGCCGAGTACCGGAACAAACTTGTATCTGAAGTCGAGTCTTTGCTGAACAAAGTCTCGGACTGGGGGCTACTAAATCTAGTCCAGTTTAATCCTCAGAAGACACAAGTTTGCGCGTTTACCGCTAAAAAGAAACCCTTTGTCGTGTCTCCTCAGTTTCAAGGCACTCCCCTTCTTGCCTCAGCCAGTATCGGAATCCTTGGAGTCGACATATCGAGTGACGTGCAGTTTCGTGGTCACTTGGAAGAGAAGGCCAAATTGACCTCTAAAAAGCTTGACGTGCTCAGCAGAGCGTGACAGTATTTCATGCCGACACACCGCCTGCAACTTTACAAGGCACAGGTTCGGCCTCACATGGAATACTGATCCCATCTCTGGGCAGGGGCTCCCCAGTGCCAGCTCCTTCCACTTGACCGCATCCAGCGCATAGCGGCTCGAATCGTCGACGACCGAGTCCTTTCCGATCGGCTTGGTTCATTGGAACTGCGAAGAGATGTTGCATCCCTTTGCATTTTCTTTCGCATTTACCACGGGGAGTGCTCTGAAAAATTGTTCGGATTAATCCCAGCCGCCAAATTGCACGAACGCACATCGCGGCAGCACTCCCGATACCACCTACACCATCTGGACGATTGGCGGTCCACCACTGTGCGATTTAGAAGATGTTTTCTTCCTCGCACGACTTCCTTGTGGAATCGATTACCATCAGCGATTTTTCCGGATCGATACGACTTAGGGACCTTCAAGAAAAGAGCCTACTTCTTTTTTAAAGGCCGGCAACGCATCTGCGATTCTCCTGGTTCCTCTGGTGTTGCAGTTGTTCATGGGCGGCAGTAGTCACTTACCATCAGGTGAGCCGCATGCTCGTTTGCCCCCTCTCCTATAAAAAAAAACTTCACAGAGTGCTTAATTGTTATCACTTTTTACCATTAACTTACCAGTATAAGTTGATCTCCGGTGCATTTGAAATTGGTTATCGTGATAAGAATAGAATTTTGCCGATGAAATGTTATGCCATCTTTTTTGATAACTAGATATCTTAGCTGACTTTCCACATCATTTTACTGCACCGGAAGGCATTTGTAATGTATTTTGGATACAAAACTATTTTTAAATTATCAAGAACTCGGTCACAAACTTAGTCGACACTGATGTCGTGATTCTTAGCGTCACTTCGTATGCTAGGTGCTAGCTACAGCAAGTATGTGTTGCGCGCGGTTGTGGCCCTGTATGCGGAATCTATTAGGGGGTAATCTGTGACTTTAAATTATATTAAATCGTGAAGGTAATATAACAATGCTACCACTCCGCGTTGCGTTTACACTTATCGGGTTGTTAGGGCCGGGTGGCGACGACGTCACCGGCGTGGGCGGCGGTAACGCGAACCGTTCATGCGCAGGCACTACATCCGCTGCGTTGTCAGCGTTACTGCTGCTTTGGCGTTGTTATGTTACCATCGCATTCCTTTAATACATATGCAGGCTTTCATCGGTCAATAGAAATATGTACCTGCTGCCTATCGGGTAATTGAATTAGGTAAACTTTTGAAGCCCTTTTTATCACGCGATATGGACCGTCGTAGGGTGGTTTCAAAGGTTTACGTATTGAATCTTCCCAAACAAAGACATTCACAGTTACGTAAGTCTTTGTGCACAAAAAAACTTTGACAGTTATGTGAATTGATGTAGGCTTATAACTACGAAAAGTATCTCTAATCTTTTCTACTAAACAATAGTCGTTGACGTTACGGTTGTTCGAAGAGCTGTCATAAAAGTCTCCTGGTAGACGTAAATTTCGTCCGAAAGTTAACTCGGCGGCGCTAACCCCTGATTTGCTGCGGCCGGCCGCGCGAATCCCCAGTAATACCGTGGGTAGCTACCCACCAAGATCCATTTGACAGGCAAGCCCAAAGTGCTGTCTTTAAAGAACGATGCCAATGTTCGACTGCGCCATTGCTTTGCGGGTAATAAGGAGTAGTTCGAATTCTATTAACCCCAAAATTCTTAACAGCTGGTTAAAAAGACTACTCTCAAACTGGCGCCCTTGGTCGCTAGTTAACTTCATCGGGCAACCGTAACGACAAATCCAACCCTCATATAAATGTTTGGCAACAATTTCTGCCGTAATGTGGCGTAACGGAAAAGCTTCGGCCCACCTAGTCCTCCTATCAATTATCGTGAGTAAGTATCTATAACCATCTGGTAAAATCTCAAGAGAGCCAATGATATCGATGTGCGATGTGCACATGCTCAAAGCGATCTACTTCCGGAAACTTAGTCAAATTCGATACCGTATGTCTGTTAACTTTAGAACGTTGACATTGTATGCACGTTTTTGCCCATAAAGAAACATCACGATTCATACTCCGCCAGAAATACTTTTTAGCTAACATCTTTCGTGTAAACCGAATTCCAGGATGGCTCAAATTATGTACGGATGAGCTATATCGGTAGACATTTCACAAAAAATAGGCTTATCTAACATAGGTATAACTAGTTCCTTCACCAAATATTATCGGTATTTAAACCAGACATAAAATTCGTAATATAACTATCGCTACGCTGTGCATTTGCAATGTCATCGAAATTCAACGCAGTTTGCATAATCACGGCTTCGACGCGTGATAAGGTGTCGGCTACAATGTTATTCTTACCGGTTATATGTTTTATATCTGTAGTGAACTCACTTATGAAAGCTAAATGTCTCGTTCTCCGAGGCGTTTCGCTTTCATCGCGTCCTACCTTTTGAAATGCAAAAGTTAAAGGTTTATGGTCCGTATACACAGTTATTTCTTGAACTTCAAATAATTTCCGAAATGTTTTATAGCTAAGTATATAACGAGCAACTCGCGATCGTAGATGCTATATCGCTGTTGGGTCGTGGTCATTTTTTTTTTGAGAAATAACCCAATGGTTTCCAGCTATCTCCTTCTTTTTGTTGCAAGACTGCTCCCACGCATGTACTAGATGTGTCAGTCATTAAAGCAAGTGCGGAATCCACTCTAGGGTACGTTAATGTAGCGACCTGTGTGAGACCTGCCTTACATTGCGTAAATGCTTCGTTCGCACTATCAGTCCAGACGATAGGAGTTTTATCATTTTTCTTTGAGCTTTTAAGATATTTATTTAATTCTGTTAGATATAAAGTAGCATTGGGGAGATGAGATCGATAAAAATTACCCATGCCGAGAAAACGTCTTAGCTCTGAAATAGTTTTCGGCTTCGGAAATTCCACAATTGCCTGAACCTTATCTTGCAACGGCCTGACAGCTTCGGTATTAATTTCATGTCCCAAAAATTCTAGTTTAGTTTGTCCGAAACAACATTTTGCCAAATTAATTGAAATTCCATATTCATTAAACTTTTTAAAAATTATTTCTAAATGTTGCCTGTGTTGAACTTTGTTGTCACTAGCGATAAGTAAATCGTCTAAATAACAAAAGACAAAATCAAGCCCTTGTAAAATGGAATTCATAAAGCGCTGGAAGGTTTGCGCTGCTCCCTTTAAACCGAAGGTCATTCGGGGAAACTCGAAAAGCTCAAATAATGATGATATGATAGCGGTTTTCTCCATGTCACCTAGCGCGACAGGTATAAAATGATAACTTCTGTTAATATCTAATCTCGAAAATATCTTCTGATCCGGAAGAATATAATTTAAAATTAAAAAATTTGTACAGCCGACTTCAATATAAGTTATTAAGAATAACTCAAAAACTATTGGTCTGACCTTGATCAAATTAGGAGGAATCGGGTATCTGTAGGGCTTTGTTATCGCATTCAGCTGGCGATAATCCTCACAAGGTCTTATATTACAATTTTATTAGGAACTACATGGAGTGGACTAGCCCACACGCTCTTCGAAGGACGACAGATGCCCAGTTCCTGCATGATGCACAACGCTTTCGCGTGCACGGGCGGACCAGAGGTCTCGATATGGTGGACGTCATCGTGTTTCGCAGTTTCTCGGAATGACGCCGGTTTAGTAATGTCCTGGTACTTTAACAATAAATCCTGATACGGATGATTCAAATCAATAGTTTTAATACTAGGTTGAGATATCTTGACAACAGATGCTGAAACATTCAATTCTGTGGTTTTAATTATTAATTTCATCATCATCATCATCATTACAGCCCTTCACAAGTCCACTGCTGAACATAGGCCTCCCCCAAAGAATGCCACAAAGCACGGTCCTCAGCCACCTGCATCCATCGACTTCCTGCATGTCTTACCAGGTCGTCACTCCATCTCGTGGGGGGACGCCCTACACTTCGCCTACCGGTATGAGGCTGCCACTCGAGAACCTTTCTTCCCCATCGGTTGTCGGTTCTTCGAGCTATATGGCCGGCCCACTACCACTTCAGCTTACTAATCCGTTGGGCTATGTCGGTTACTCTGGTTCTACTGCGGATATCCTCATTCCTAAGTTTATCACGCAGAGAAACTCCGAGCATAGCCCTCTCCATAGCTCGCTGAGCGACCTTGAGCTTCCTCATACGGCCAGCAGTGAAGGACCACGTCTCAGTTCCGTAAGTCATCACTGGCAACACGCACTGGTTGTACAATTTCGTTTTAAGGTTTTGAGGTATGTCTGACGAGAAGATGTGTCGTAGCTTCCCGAACGCTGCCCAGCCGAGTTGAATCCGTCGATTGACCTCTCGGTCGAAGTTGGACTTACCTAGTCGGACTATTTGTCCCAGGTAAACATACTCGTCAACAACTTCGAGCTTAGTGCTCCCAACAACTACCGGCATAGGTGTGACATGGACATTAAACATAATCTTTGTTTTGTCCATGTTCATCTTAAGACCTATCCGTTGGGAGACACTATTGAGGTCATTGAGCATAGTGCTTAGGTCCTCCAGCGATTCTGCCATAAGGACTATATCGTCGGCAAATCGAAGGTGAGTGATGTACTCGCCATTGATGTTAATACCGTATCCTTTCCAGTCCAGAAGCTTGAAAACGTCTTCCAATGCAGCGGTGAAGAGTTTCGGGGATATGACGTCACCCTGTCTTACACCTCTCTACAATTGGATAGGTTTCGTACTCTGGTTATGTACTCGGATAGCCATCGTAGCTCTACTGTACAAACACTTCAGCACTTCGATATACCGACAGTCAACTTGGCACCGCTGAAGGGACTGCAGCACCGCCCAAATTTCGACGGAATCAAAGGCTTTCTCATAGTCCACATACGCTAGACATAGTGGCAAATTGTACTCTTCGGACTTCTGTACAATTTGCCGTAGGGTATGTATGTGGTCTATTGTACTAAAGCCCTTTCGGAAACCGGCTTGCTCGGGAGGCTGGAAGTCGTCAAGTCTGCGCGCGAGACGATTCGTAATGACTCTCGAAAACAGCACGTAGACGCGGCTCAGAAGGGAAATCGGTCTGTATTCTTCAAGAGAGCGTTGTCACCTTTCTTGAAGAACAAGACCACCGCACTTCTGCTCCACGCCTCCTGTGTAATGCCACCATGGAGGACGGAATTAAAGAGCTTCTGAAGGACTGCAAGTACCGGTTTTCCACCCGCTTTTAGAAGCTCCGCTGTACTCGTAATTCCATCCTCGCCTGGGGCCCTGCCGTTTTTAAGGTGCTGGAGAGCCATTCTAATCTCGCTCAGACTGACATCCGGGATATCTTCGGAATAGTGTCGGATAAGACTCGCTCTTGGATCGTTACTCACACTTGCGTGTGGCTCCAACGATGACGTGTACAGCTGCCCATAGAACCTCTCAATCTCACTCAAAATCTCAGGTGCCCCGGAAACGATGCTGCCACATTCGGTCTTCAGCTTTGACAGTTGGCTCTTTCTGGCAGACATATCTCTGGCAAAGACTTTGGAGCCTTGGTTCCGCTCAATCGCTTCTTCAATACGAGTTGTATTGAAGTTGCGTAAGTCCCGCCGCATGCATTTGGAGATCTGTCTGTTCAGTTGCCTGTATGCTGTCAAATCTGTTGAAGAATGTAGCCTCATCTCCCGTCTAACAGCCATGAGATTAAGAGTGTGATCGGAGAGTTTTTGTGTTCTTCTGCGGCGGGTCTTGCAGAATTTAGCTCCGACCGCATGGATAGTTTCCGCTGATGGAGCTTGTCATTCATATCGTTCACTTCATTGCAGTCTTCTAGGCACTGAAAACGGTTTTATAACTCGAGCTGAAAGGTTTCGGGATTTTGGATTAGAGCACGAGGGGAATGGAGCGTTGACTTCATCAGACGAGACCTCTCCAACTTAACATTTAGGTTCAGTGTGCCTCTAATCATTCGGTGATCGCTGCCGATTTTCACCCTCGCGATCACGGAGACATCACTGAACAGTTGTCGTCTGGTCGTCATAATGAAGTCTATCTCATTTTTTGTCGAACCGTCGGGGCTCGACCAGGTCCACTTCCTGTGGGGCCGCTTCTTGAAGAAAGAGTTCATCATAAAGAGTCCCTCTTTCTCCATGAAGTCGGCCAGCTGCTGGCCCCTTGCGTTTCGTTGCCCTATTCCAAATTTCCCTACTTTCAGCTCACCGTTCTCTCTTGTGCCTAGTTTTGCATTGAAGTCTCCCATTAACACCGTATATTGGGTTTTGGAGGAATGCATGGCTCTAGAGATATCCTCATACATTTCCTCCACCTCCTCATCGGGGTGTGCCGAGGTTGGTGCGTAAACCTGTATGACCTTCAGCGAATACCGTTTGGTGATTCTGAGTATAAGGTACGCAACCCTCGTCGATACACTCCCGATCTTTACAACGTTGTTAACGAGAGACTTGTGGACGATAAATCCGACACCTCCTTGGGACAGATGGTCGCCCTCCCGGTGATAGAGCAAGTTGCCGGATTCGAAGATTACCGTGTCCTCCCCCTCTCTTCGGACTTCGGATAATACTATAATATGCCAGCGCAACTTGTCTGTCTCTTCTTCCAGCTCCACGATCTTCTCGTCAGTCCTCAGGGTGCGTGCGTTGTACGTTGCCAGGTCGAGTCGTCGTTGGTGGCAACCTAACCTCCACCGGAGATTCTTAGCACCCCCTGCCCCGCCGTTACCGTGGTCGCCACCGTAGCCAGGAATAGCGGGGCCGCCGGGGACTGGGGGCAGTCTCTTTGTTACTCTCGTCATTGGGGGGTATTTGCCGTAGTTGCCACGCTTGGCGAGCGGGTTGGCAACCACAGTTTTTTTTATTGTAACTTTGGCTATTATCAGGAAGATGCTGCTGCCCATCTCCCGCCTGTTTCCCTTTGTCGCCTTTTACGACACCCACGGGAGGATATGGGGTAGTGGATATTCTTGACCGCCACTACACGGTCTATTAGTCTATTAATTTACGCGCTATTATTTATTTTATCTATTATTTTAAATCAACTAATAACCTGTGATACGCTTATGGAGTGTAAAGTACAAGGAGGACCATCTCTATATAAGAAAAGTGTCCCTAAAAACGCGTCCAATAAGGGTGGCGCTGCAGTAGCATAGGATAAATTAAAAAAAAAGCGCCAAAATTAATTAGAATAAGATGGAGAAATAAACACGGACCGACGAATCCGCTTGGCTTTGTACTACGTAAATAGTTGAGATTTTGTATACTTACTGGCATTTTACTATTCTATATATAATATGTAGTCATGAATTTTTTAAAATATTTGAATTCAGCTGACTTCACTCCGTTCACAACAGCTATCTTCATATCGTAGTTTTTCAGACGCCAGCGCTATTATGGTAGGTTTTGGAACCTCTATTTTCAGTAAATAGCAGGACACTTTTTTAACTTTCGCCCCTTATAAGATGGTTCTCCTTGCACTCTACACACCATAGTTACGCTAAAAAATCTGCGCCCAAAATTGGTTGTTTGACATCTGTTACCACGAATTCCCAACGATGAGGTCGATGTAAGTTTAAGTTTAACACTAGTGTCTTGGTACCGTAAGTTACGATTTCACTACCGTTAGCTGCGTATAATTTATATTCACTGCACCGATTTTCACGACCTTTTCTCACGGGTGGTAAAACAGACACATTGGCACCCGTGTCGACTAAAAATCTAAGCCCAGAGTTACTATCTGACACACACAAACGATTAAATGGAATAATAATAATAATTTATTTCAAGAAACTGTACAATTAATTCAAATAATGTCTTAATTTAAAATAGTCTACAATAACAGGCACCTGAACTAGGATAAACCTGTGTCTCAGGTGTATGTGCTAATAGATACATTTACAAATATTTTCTGTTTCTTATATAAAATGAATAACTTATCGACTAATTACGGTTAATTCAGTAAAATATATCATCATTAATTTACTTAAGATTTTAATTAGCTTAAAACAATCAGCAATTTTTCGTATCATCGTATGATAAACTTTGTACCATGTCCGAATTTAATTTTTACAATCTGCCATTTTTAATGGATACATGTACAAAATTGCATTGACTTGATTATACAGAAAAGGGCCAAGGAATGTAAAAAAATCTATGCATGAAAGAATGCCTTATGTTTATTAATATTAATATAAATATGTGTTATTAATGTTAGTTTCCAAGACTTTATCTTTGCGTCTTTTATCAGTGACCTCTCTTTTGTAGGGCAATTTTAAGTGCTGTTTTAGTAACGTACTCATAACGAATAACTGGCGCACTGAGAGGATATTATAGGATTTATATAAGAGATGGGACGGGAATAGGATACGGCGAAATGTTGCGACTTTTAATACGGCTCTTTGACCGCGTTCCAGTGGTAGCAGTATAGTTTTAGCTGCTCCTCCCCATGAGGTTATACAATAGGTGAGAGTTGATTGGCATAATGCGAAATATACTTGCTTTACTACCTTAGTATCAACAAAAGAGTGAATCTTTTTAAAAACAAACATTAGTTTACGGACTCTATTGCAGAGGTGGTCCATGTGATTTTTAAATGTAAGAGTAGAATCTTTAATTATTCCAAGGTATTTAATAGTTTTTGTATTAAAATAACTGGGCAGTTACAATTAGACTCTGCTTCTGAGCAACATTTATATGCATAAATTTCTGGAATGGTTACCTATATGCTGTGTTGAGCTGCGCATAGAAAAATGAATATATTTAGTTTTGTCCGTATTCAGTGTTAATATGTTTTGTTGGAGCCATTTATTAATCCTGTCAAAACCTTGCTGTGCACATAAATAAACCTTGTCTATTTTATTTGCGGAAAAAGGAGCACGGTATCATCTGCGTAAGATATTCTTTTGCCCGAGTTAAGTTCAAGATTGCAAAGGTCATTTATATATATCAAAAATAGGGTCGGTCCTAATACACTTCCTTGAGACACACCAAAATGAGTATTTTTTTGTACAGAGCTAATAACCTTTTCAATTTTATGCATTGATATCGATTTTCTAAATAGTTCGCAAAAAGATGAAGCTGCTTACGTCGAATACCTATGCTCTCTAGCTTATTTAATAGGATGGGAATAGAAACTGTATCAAAAGCTTTTGCTAGGTCAAGGAAAATGCCAATTGATTGGTTGTCTTTATCTAATTCTTGAGAGACGTAATCAATCATTACCTGCACAGCATCAGCAGTGGACAGTTTTGGTATGAAACCATATTGCATATTCGATAATATGGATTTACTTTGTAAATAATTCATTAATCTATTGTTAATTAATTTTTCTAATATTTTAGACGTAGATGAGAGTATTGAGATAGGCCGATAATTGGAAATGTTTTTTTGTCCCCCGATTTATGTACTGGAACTTCAATGGCTTTTTTTAAGCAATCTGGGAAAATACCTTCAGAGAGGCAAATTCGAAAAATATGAGTTAATGGTGGTACTAGAATTTGTCTAAATTTTCTTAATATACTAGTGGGTATGCCATCCCAACCAACCGCGCTTGTTTCTTTCAGTCCCATTATAATACTTTCTACCTCAGTAGCGTCCGTATCTAATAATGCGAACGAGCTTAATTGGCTGTTTCTTTGAGTTGAAAAAGTGGCCCTGCATTCATGATCATTGTTAGAATTGTTAATTATCTGTTCTGCAAAATTTTTACCGACGTTCAAAAACTAATTATTTGCTTTATTTGCTGTTATAAGCGGCGAGGATATATTTTGTAATAATTCTGCTGAAGATTCATGCTGTTTGGATATAAATGCAATATCTTTTACATGCCGTGAAAGCTTTTTATTATCTTTTTTTTTTATAGGATAAGGGTGACAAACGAGCACACAGTCCACCTGATGGTAAGTGGTTGCTGCGGCCCATAGACATCTACATCTATCCTCGTTTGCGAATCAAAATGCAGATGCGTTGTCACCCGTGAGGACTTTTTTTTTATAGGATAAGGGTGACAAACGAGCACACAGCCCACCTGATGGTAAGTGGTTGCTGCGGCCCATAGACATCTACATCTATCCTCTATTACAAATCAAAATGTAGATGCGTTGTCACCCGTGAGGACTAAGATGGAACGCCTCATTACCAGTAAAAAGGGCCTCCGGCCACCTGCACTCACCAAGCGTAACGCAGAGGTAAACCTCTACTTCACGCTGGTTTTCTGTGAGGTCGTGGTACCACCCCGGTTCGAGCCGGCCCATCCGTGCGACAGCAAAAGCTGCCGCGTGGCTCTACCACTGTTAAATCTCTCTACCAGACTCTTCCAGTAAGTTGGTAAGATAATTATACTTCAACTTTTTTAATAAATTGTTACAAAATTCCTATATCTTTTATATGAAATGTGTAAGATGGAATTATCTGAAGATTTTGCCATCAGGTGTAGTTTGTCGCTATGTTTCATGCACCTAATTAGACCGGGTGTAATCCAAGGCTTGAAGTTATTATTTTTTTAACTACTGTGGTATACGAAGTATTGCTAACGATAGTATTTCGTACGTTATCAAAGAAATGTTTACGTCATCGGTTTTATAAACTGGGCTAAAGTCAATGTTTTGAGTTGCATGTTCAAGGTTTTTCATATTAGTTTTAGGAATGGAGTATTTACACTTCGGTTTAGGTACTTTAAGGCTTAAGCTAAGAATGACGGCACTATGATCGGTCACTATAGGATTGGTGACAAGGGTTATAGATGGTAATTTAGTTTTTAGTAAAGTGTGGTCTAAACAGAAACCGCTTAGATGAGTAGGGAGCAAATGTGCTGGAAGCAGGCCCTGGCATGCATATTAAGGTAGTCTGTTGCCATGACTGCCTTTAGGGTTGAGATCTATATTCATATCACCCGTTAACACTATACTCGTATTTTTGAATGGCGACAGTTGCCTATTTGTTTAAAGCCACAAGGTCTGTAAACAGCAAGGATAGCAGTTTCATGGCCCACTTTCACCAATAACCTACTACAATCCAGCATATCAGGTTCTTCGACTGATACGTTTATATTTTTTTTCGCAAATACTACTACACCGTCATTTTGGTTATATACAGTTTTACTACTAAAAGTATTGTATCTTGGCAGTGATGGCAGGTTGTTTTGGCTTTTAGATAGCCAGCATTCTGTTAATATGATAACGTCGCATTCAGTGTCCAATCTTCGAAGGAGTATATAGAAATTATCCATGTTTTTATTTACACTACGAATGTTCTGTGTTAAAATAGTAAGAGAGTTCGCGGCCTTGAAGAGATATTCCTTGCACGTATCAATTTCACATGTTTTTGCCACTGATAAACAAACAGCATCGATTTCATTACTTAACTTATCCATATTATTTTTCTTAATCAGTAATTACTTAACAACAAAAGAAAATAAAGAAAAAAAAATATACACTAAATTAAATTAGGGCAATAAGATTAAGATGAACGGTGGCGCTCTTAGGCGCCCTCATTATAATCTATGGAATTAATGTACCTAGTTTCAGCCATCTTCTTAGCCGGGCATTCAGGGTCACCTGTTTTGTGGTTGCTCGGTTTTTAAAACGCAGGCATGTTTCACACTTTGCTGGATCAGCTTTCTTAATGCAAAAATTTGCCTGATGTCCTAATTCACCACAATGTCCACACGTGTTGATGGTTTCCCGGCAAGTTCTTGCAGCATGTCCGTACTGTTGACATTTGAAGCACCTGGTCACAAGTGTGAAGTCTCGAACTGGGCACGACGTCCAATTTATGAATACTCGCTCCTGGTTGACAAGCGCCTTTCTGATGCCAGCTGGCACTTTCAAAATAAAGTTGCATGAATGTGCTTCTTTTTTACCCGATTTATGACTTAATTTAATAGAGGACAAAAAAGATTCCCACGTTAAGTTAGGGACCTTATCGGCTTAATTTTGTTCATAAATGCAATCAAGCACTTCTCGTTCGCTAAGGCCGGCAGGTATACTTAAGACAATAATCCGTGGTCTTTTTTTATGGTGCTCTTGCAACTTTAGACCGGAACTACTAAGCTGGGTAGATTTTTTAGCTTCTCAATGTCGTCTTTTGTTTCAGTGCTGATAATAACGCCTCCATTTTTAGTTTTGCGTAGTCCTCTTACGTGTAATTTCAATTGTTCAGGGTATATAATTTTTTGGACAAATGATTTTGTGTCTTTACTAGTTTTTTGTTTATTCTCCGGGTAAATTGCAATGGAACTGAATGTTTTGGGGCGCAAATAATTATTTTTGTTTGTCTTGACCATATCAGCAAAGAACATTTTTTTCTAATGGTGGTTTGGTGCAGCTTTCTTGAATAGAATCCATAAGAGATTTTCTGAAATCATTTAGGCACTCTATTAGGTCTTGTTTTTCTTGCAGTGCTTCAAGAGAAGTGTGCATTAAAATAGCCTTTTGCTTCAACGATTGGTAGAATACTCCCATCTAAGAGGCTGTATTACCGACCTTTCGCGATAGGGAATTAATTCTCAGCTTTTGTTCCGAGTTTAGTTTTCCCTTCTGGGCAATATGGCAAACTTCATTAAGGCAATGTTCGATTGAGGTTATCCAATTTTTAATTTCACTGGTGGCTAAAAATTCAATGGGGTCTGCAGCATCACGCTGAGATGGTTGAGGCGTGCTGGGCGGATTCCGAGGTGTAATGGTGCTCCGGTTGAAAGGGCTATTTTCGTATGTATTCGACATAATTTCTCTCAAATGTTTTTCATTATAATTTGTTATTCACTACTGTAAAATCACAACTTAGCAGAAATTGTCCAATGGCTTATCTAGGTCACAATTTTATTGAAAATATTTAAACACTTGTATAATTGCTAATAGGCACGACTGCTCGATTCGAGCTACGTAAGCGTATTGACAATGGTACAGACCTCAAGATCCTCGGACTGTACCTCGCCGCTCAGTTTTCCGGCAGCTTTGGTTTCCACGCGCACGGTTCCGTACACTTGTTGGCCTTATCCCTAAATCGGTAGTGGTAGAAGCACAAGTAGTTCTTCCGGGGACGGCTGGAACTGCTGCGGCGCCGGGACTACGAACGATGACGGGTGCGATCAGGGGCGCGAGACCACGACCTCCGCTGATGCATCTGGTTCACGGTAGCCTTTATTTTAGCCACCTCAGCCCTTAACAATGCCAAGTCAAGGGCAGCAGTAGATGCCGGCGTAGCGTAGGTAGCGGCGGCGGCATAGGAAGGCCGCACACAGCCTCCATGACGTTATCTGCGACTGCTGCTAAGTTGTCCAAGTTCTTGGAGTCAGACACGGTAAGTACGGCTCGTATCTGTGTCGGAAGACGATTCTGCCACAGCACGCGAAGAGTTTCATCAGGAACCTTGTCAGTAGCGAGTTTGCGCATCCGACGGAGCAGCTGGGATGGTTTCTGCTCACCCAGCTCTAGCTCGCTCATAAGCTTCTCGATCTGCCTCGACATTGACTCCCCATAGATATGGAGCAGCCGAGCTTTAAGTGCGTCGTACTTGTGGGTAGGAGGCGGATTTAGTAATATGTCTGTCACTTGCGCGATGACCTTCTTACTCAGCTTTGACACGACCAGGTCAAACTTCGCCTCATCGCTCATCCTCTGCGGTGTGAGGATAACTTCTCTGCGTACGAACCACACGCGCCAAAAGTCCGAGAGACGGGACTGTAGAGACATTGAATCTACATCTGGCGCCATAATGGGCGGTGGCGCGGGCGGCTGGATGTTTTGGACAAGTGGCACGTTAACAAGCGGCATGTTCTGTGGCGGTGGAGGAAGCGGCACACTCATGTTACTATTATAAATTGTCCGTCCGATCACAACACACGCGAAAATTGCCCACTACTGTGTTAATATCACGTCACGTCGGTCACGTCGATCACGTCGGTGTCACCAGCTTAGGAGCTGACTCCATATGGGTCCCCACGGGTGACCATAATGAAAGATTGCATAACTTTATGACATATTTATTATAGAGGAGCGTGTAATACAGTTGATGGGCAACTAGCTACTGGCTACTTAGTACTAAGTAAAGCGGTACAATATTATTAAGTATACATATAATATATGGTAGTTAGGTACAACATTACTGTAATACATTACTGTATACTGTATAACATTAATTATACATGTGTGTGTGCGCAGCACACCTACAAGAGCAAGGCCGGCTTCGCCGTCTCTAGATGGTAATGGACAGCGTCAAGGTTGGAATGAAGTCCCCTGATGTTGCAAAAATTCACGGATAGCGTGACAGGGGTCGCCTTGGTGTTATTGCTCCGCTTGCCCCGAGCAATTTTAGCCACGAGCGGAATTATGCTCCCCCCCCCCCCCCCAGAATACGCGAGGCAGCCTGAGCATCAACGCTCAGGAGTGGAGTAGTTTGGTCGTGGATGCTCGGTGAGGGATTCTCCAGGGGTGCTGGTACCCTCCTGGGGTAGTCTTTTCTTTAATTCCGATTCTATGTTGATTGGGGGCGAGGGGATTGGGCCTTGTAATAGCGGGCATTATCCATCACCACTACGGAATTAGGTTTTAGTTTGGGCAAAACTCCACTAAACCACTCCTCAAAACACTCGGCATTCATCTCTTGATGGTAATCTTCTTTTCCTTTTTTAACCTCAAACACAAGTAAGCTATCTTCTACAAATCCTTCTTCCCCGCCTATATGGTTAATAAATAGTCATTTGTCTTTTCCTGAAGGCCCTTTCAAGCCGGTGGTCAACCCTTCTAAGAATGCCTGCCGGGACGATTGTACAGTCTGGTCATTCCATTGCTTCTTCGGTATTCGAGAAAATGAAAAATACCAATTACTCATTAAATTCGCCGGTCGCATGCAACACCTACACTGTAATAGATAAATAAAACAGAGAAAATTTTAATTACCTTCGTTGATCCAGATTTTATCTTGGTAATAAATGTACCTTTCTTCCCTGCGATAATCTTTAATTTTTTGAAGCTATGGCTGGCGCCACAAAACAATATCGTGTAAATCTATTAGCACGCTTTTTCTTGATTTTGTGGCGTATTTGAAATTTAAGTGTTTTAAAGTTTTCCTAAAGGTGCTCCAAGAGAAGTTCGGTAAATCTGGGTCATCATTAAGAATCTGTAATTTAAACAGATTATGGGTAAGAAAGTCTACACAATAGAAAAAAGTCAAACAGAACCTCAAAAAAACGCTTTGTGTGCGTGAGCGTGTTAATATACAGCTTTGATTTGTGTGATAGTGACGCGATAGTCGTCGCTCGTCTTCACGCAGACTGTATCTATAACAAGCTTTACGCACACATGGCGCCGCGCGCAAAGGTGTAAAAAAATAACACTACCTAAGTTACCTTTGCAATGGTGTCTGTCTCATATGCATAAAAAAACGACGGGTTGCACTCCGGGAGTGCCGGCAGAAGTGAAAACTTGAATATTAACGTTGTGCATTTTTGATATTTTGGAATGGTTAAGGAATAATTTTGCACGAATTGCTTTAATTATCAGTATAAAAGTACTATCATTTATGTGGTAGAATACAATATTTATTTATTGCGCTATCGTACACAAACATGACAATTTATAATACATTAAAAAGTTTATCTCTCCGAAAAATCACACACACGAACGTTCGCGCAAACGCCGGCTGTCTACTCTCCGTCCGTCTCACGAATTTTCGATCAGGTCACGTGTTCTGACGCGAGTTTAACATTTTTTACCCATTACAAAAAAAGTGCACAACGCCGCTAAAGAAGTTTTTACTTCAAAAATTGGTGTACTTTTCGCCTTATAGCCGCTAAGGTGAAATAGTCTAATTTATTCTTAAAATTATGTTTCGGTCCAAGTTTTTCAGGAGACTTATATTGCTCGTTTTGTTTGTATTATTTTAATACACTGAACACTGTGGTCATACCGATTCCCAAAATTTCAGCCGTCTTAGAAACACATTATTTTCCCGGTACTGCTTCGGTAGGTAGAGATAAATTTAAAGAAATAAATATATTAACTTTGGCCTCTCAGTATATTTACGAAAATTTAATGTATGTTCACAAAAACAAAGGTAGTTTTAGTAAAAAAAGTGATGTGCATTCTGTAAACACTAGGAACAAACACAAGCTAGTGATACCAGTTTCTCGACTCCACAGAGTCAGTAATTCATTCTTGGGGCAATGTATACGCTATTACAACAAGGTCCCGGAAAGTGTACAGGCTCTCTCCATTAGCAAGTTTAAATGTTTTGTTAAGTTGAAACTGTATAAAAAGGGTTATTATAGTATAAATGAATACATGGTTGATAATAACCCCTGGGAATGAGGTGATCGCTTCCAAGCTGTTTCTAAAATAAATTTTGTACTTATATAGTTAGTACAACCATTATTGTAAAATTTGCTTTAAAAAAAAAGTCCCGCTGGGTTTCTTGCTGGTTCTTCCCAGGACAGAGGTTTTTTTTCGAACCAGTGGTAAAGTAAAAAATGACTTTCAATAAGTATTACACATGTGATCTATATTGAATAAAAAATTATTCTATTCTATTCTAATACCGAAGCAGTTTCCTGCTCAAATACGTATTTGTAGACATTGCGTACCATAAGCTTTTCGGTAACGCTAAGAGAAGCCCATGGTCTCTTCTTTTTTGGGGAAAAAGAGCTTTTGCTCGACGTGCTTCGTTGAGGTTCCATATTGTTTGTACGAAATAATATAAAAACACAATAACTCAACAATAACACACAACACAAACACAACGTAACAAAAAAACTTAACAAGAAACTAAAGAAAAGCAACAGGTGAACAGCGCGCAGAGAAAATATTCGAGCGATCAGACCAGAGCACAGAACACAATTACTCTTTATCAAGAGAAGAACGCCAACTTCATACTAAAAAACGGAAACACGTGTTTATGTGTGTATACGAAAAGCGCTACGGTGGACGCCCATATAACTTTTTTAGCGGGAATTTCAAACTTTTGTATTCTGTAACTTTAAACTTTTTATTTAAGGCTTATTCGAGTAATTTTGGCTCAAGCCTCACAAACCTATGGGGTAAATTCCCATATATTTGAGAGGTTGCACCAAAATTACTCGAATATAATTTAGATTAGTATGTGGGATAAAATAAAACTATAGTATGTGCCATATCGATTGAGAAAAACGGACAATGACCTCAGATATGAGCCGAGTGTCAAAAGGCGTAACTTACAAAATCTCAATTTAGATGTGATAACAATATTTAAATATTGATATTATTCCCACTTCTAGGTCAGCACATATGTTTTGTTTTTTTGTTTCTTAAATAATATTGTCTGTGGTTCCTATAAACATAGTAAAATCTTACGGTACATCGCGAAAAATGTGTTATATTTTATATTTCAATTTATGGTAAGTAACGCAGCAATTCATTTAATAACAGTTTCATATTAAAAAAATATTTGAAGCAATATAATCACCATATTGAGCTTTTGCAAATTCATCCCTTTAAAATAAACAAAACGCGCGTTACGTCAGTTCGTTCTAAAAGAAACGTGACAATGGCAGCCAGAGATGCGTCACCTTTTTTGGGCCGGTCCGCGATTTTGTTTTCATTCGTGTTCGGATAGCGCTTGCGTGTGTACGTCTCGGGTAATTCATAGCATTCATTGCATTGTTTTAGTTGAGTTTTTACTGTTAAATTTGTTATATCGTTAAGTTTTTGTTTTTTGAATCTGTTATATTAGTTTTACTGTGACGGTCGTTACTAAATCGACATGAGTTCAGGAGAATTTGGTGAAGGACCCGGTCCTTCAACATCAAGTGGAAAGAGACGTCGCCGACCCATAATAAACGTAGCAGGTACGTACAAATAGGTACAAATGCGACGACGTAGCCTTTCTATTTCTTAAAGCGCTCTTTTTATGTGACCATGTGGTATTTATTTTCTAAAACAATATGTATTTATGTGATGTAGTACTATGGTAGTATATTTTTGTCATTTATTTACAGGCCCATCTTCTGGAGCACCTTTAACGTCACCAGTAAAAAAGAGAAAACCTACCACTTTGTCGGTCGGGGAACAAGAGATTATCATTAATGTATACAAATATGTCAAAAACACCTGGCCCGAAGACGTGTATCCTTCAAACGTTAATATGGTAGAAAAGGTTTCGGAGATCTCAGGAGTCAGCAAGAGCACTATATATCGCGTATTAAGCGTGTATAGAGATTCCCATAAAATACCAGAAAAGGGAATAATTAATAAAAGAAAAAAGTCTGTAATTGACAAGTTGGACGATTTTGATAAATCGGCTATAAGAGCGAAAGTGCATCAGTTCTTTCTTGCAGGAGAATTACCGACTTTAGACAAAATTTTGCTCAGTATAAATCAAGATGACCAGTTGCCAAACTTGAGCAAAACTTCCCTGCGACGTGTGTTGCGCCATTTAAAATTCAAATATATAAAGAGAAACAGAAAAAGTGGTCTAATAGATCGCCCAGAGATAGTTCTGTGGCGTACCAGATATTTGAGAGAAATACAAATATTAAGAAACGAGGGACGTAACATTTTTTACCTTGACGAAACATGGATTAACGCAGGTCATACTATGGGAAAGGTATGGGAAGACACCACAATTGAATCTTCTCGTCAATCACGGTTAGAAGGCTACTCTACTGGCGCGAAAGCCCCTTCGGGTAAAGGAAAGCGATTAATAGTTGTACACGTTGGCAATGAAAATGGCTTTTTGGAGGGATGTGATTGGGTATTTGAATCATCATCTACTGGTGACTACCATGAGAGTATGGACGCTCTCCATTTCGAGGACTGGTTTAGAAAAGTAATAGAAAAACTGCAAAGCGGCGATGTCATAGTTATGGATAACGCTAGTTACCACTCCAGACGTTTAGAAAAAACCCCAACAATGTCTTGGCGGAAACAAAATATGCAGGAATGGCTAGAATCTAAACAGATCGCATACGTGCCCTCGGACACAAAGACCCACTTAATGGAAAAAATAAAGGCAGTTAAAGATAACTATCGAAGTTACGTCACCGACGAGATGGCAAAAGAAAAAAGCATCACAGTGGTAAGGTTACCTCCTTATCACTGTGAGCTTAACCCCATTGAACTTGTGTGGGCAGATGTGAAAGGGTACGTTGCACGAAAAAATACAACTTTCAAGTTAAAAGATGTTAAAAATTTACTTAAAGATGGTTTAACTCAAATCACGCCAGATAAATGGAAAAACTGTGTTCAGCATGTCCTTAAGGTTGAACAAAAAATGCGTGGCATGGATGATAGAATTGACCAAACTGCAGATCGCTTTATAATTAATGTTACAGATAGTTCATCAAGTGAAGATACGAGTGATGATTGCACCGAATAAAAATAAAGTTCTTATATAATATTAAAAATAAAGTTTTATCTTTTGCATAAGTACGTACGTATTCGGTGTCGTTATCACTCGAATCTTTATATGTGTTATAAATTAATGTTTTTTGTTGTTAAATGAATAAAGTACTTTATAACAATAGATGATTTTTCTTCTACAGCGATCTTTCACATAACTTTTTAATAATAGTTAATAAATATATATTATATCAATCATTATAAAAAAATCATTATAAATAAAGAAAGTACTACATATAAAATGTGCCTATATATTGAAGGTTTGTAACCCCTGGTTAAACGACCGAAAGGTCATTGTCCGTTTTTCTCAATCGATTTGGCACATACTATATAAATAAGTATAGTTATGTAATTTTATTTTCTGGAAGACAGATTGTTTTATAAACTACACATTATTATTGATGTTTTTTTTATTGCTTTTGCACGTAATATTTCCACGCACGTTACTAATATATAACACATGTTATTGTCAGAGAGTTATTCTTCACAGAAAATTAACGTAAATTTAAATCAGCAAAATTCTCATGATGAAAACTTTACTCAGCCCAAATACGTGATCTGAAACACATACAATTCGAGTCAATATAGTTATAAACCCTACAAATAACGGCCAATAAATTCGAAATGTTTATAGCCTTACCACAATATTGTCATAAGTTTTTCTTTTCCTATCATAGGAAACTTGCAGTAAGTGATCAGATAATTTTGTGCTTTTTATTTACACAACACTTAACTTACTTTCGATGATGATCACAAATCGTGCATAAAACTTTGAAATAATGAATTCATTTATAGTCAATATCTTATACAGAATTAACATCTCACAAAAATCTTTACTGTACATTCACGACGATATTATGACAGTATATTTACGTACATACGAAAATGAAGTCCATCTAACTGAATTCAAGCAAAAATGAATAATAAATATTAAAAACTAAACCTATGAAATAAATTTTAATAAATTTCAGAAAATATTTTCAATATGAAAGACGTTGACAAACAAATGTCATTTTTTTCTTCTTCATGGCTTCTTTTGATAAAATTCTGCTAATATTTAATAATTTTATTTAAATCAATTAATAGGTAAACTAATTGTGCGAATCTCAGAGTAATATGTATGTAATTATACTTTAAAAAGCAAACCAATAAAAGTTTAACACCGAATTAATATTTTTATTTTCTTTCCATATTATAATATGAATTTGTTTATTTAATTTTTAAAATGGCAATCTAAAACAAAATTAAAGAAAGAGACAGCGATATTTTATCTCGCTTTATTTTAACAAGCCCAACACGCCTATTGACAAAATCATGATTGTGTGCAGATTTTTCAGCTTTCATACAAAGTTGACCAGAGGTTAGAATTAGGGATGCAACGATATATCGGAAAACCGATAAATATCGATATATCGACACCTAAAAATATCCATAGTTATCGATATCGATGATATAGCGATATCGATAATTCAATATCGTAAAAAAACGCGATATATCGAACAGGACATATCGAAACAAAATATTGAAAACCAGCACAAATTAAAATATTCACAAAACCGGGTAAAATGCTATTACTGACATGGCAACACTGACTATGTTACAAAGTGATTCTGTTCTCTAATCTATGGTAAGTGTGTAAGTCTGTGGCTGTGGTAGACTAGAGTAGGCTGAGCTGAGCTGTCATTGATTGTTATTTTTGCATTTATTTACTGCTAGACACTGGACAGATTATCATCGATTTTGGAATGGTTAACACGTACTTGTGAGTGCTTTCCGGTATTTGGTTAATTTTCCTTAATTCCTTTATTTTGTGGTGGTGGATTCCTCTGTTGTAAGTAGATTACGTTTATAAGATATAGTTATTTCGAACAATACACTCAATTATGGGTGACGAAACGGGGTCTCCCCGTGAGAAACCCCCTGACCCTCCCGATGAAGACATGTGCTTTGGATTAAGTGATAATAATGATTGTGATCGTGGTAAAAAAAGACATGCTGAGACTCGAACATATGATCCAGTATTATATAAAAAGAATTCTGTAGTTGATTTAACAGCTTCAATAAATACTATATATAAACATCCCTGCCTAGAACAAAATCTTAGAATGTATGGGCCAAATGATCAAGGCCCTTTCATTGTCCACATCTCCCGGTCTTCGACAGACCCTAGAATAGGGCTATCACTTCGACCAATTAAAATAGGTTTATGCTTGTCTAAAAATAATATAGGAAACATTAAAAAAGGAGGAGTCAAAAGTGTTGGTAGAAATCGCATCTCCATTGAATTCTGCTCAGCAGATGAGGATAACAAATTCCTTAATAATCCAATGCTCGCAAAAGAAAAATTGATTGCTACTATTCCATCTTATAATGTTTCTCGAATGGGTGTCATCCGCGGTGTCCCTGTGGATTGGTCAATGGAAGAACTTGCAGAAGCTATTGAGCTTCCCCCTGGTTGTGGTAAAATCCTAAAAGCTCGCCGTCTTCAGAGAAAAACTTTTACTGAAGGGTCATCATCCCCAATTTGGGTTCCTACTCAATCTATTGTTTTGACATTTGAAGGCCAGATACTCCCCAAATACGTATATGCATTCTTCACATCCCTTGCTGTTGAAACTTATCAACTCCCCACCATCCAGTGCAAACAGTGTTGTCGATTTGGCCACGTAGCTGATCAATGCCGCTCTAAACCACGCTGCTTCCGTTGTGCCCAAGAGCATACTGGAGCAAGTTGTTCTGTTCCTGAAAGCGAAGCCACTTGTCTGTTATGCTCCAAAAATCACTTTGCTAATAACAATAATTGTCCAGAACACCATAGACAGAAATCTATCAAAGTTATGATGTCAGAACAAAATATATCCTATATAGAAGCGTCAGCCAAAATCCCATCTATTCGTTTGAACAATCTTCAAAAACCATATTCTGAAGTGGCCTCTACTCAGCTTTCACCTACTTCTACTACCTCCTTCAACCTCCCCACCATGTCACAGGCATATAGAAAAACCGTTTTCAAATCTCCCCGCCCCATCCCTAGAATCCCCAAGGGATATGACCAACAAGCCCATCAAAGAATAGTTGCAGACTGCCCATCTTCTACTCCAAATGGATGCGCATTATCCAATACACACAATCAAATATCTCCAAATGAAAATCTTGTTGAATGCCTAATTTCTCTCCTCAATAATTTAATCTTGAAAATGTCAGACTCACTACCGAACAACGTTGCAGAAAAAATTTTTAATCTCGCTAGTTTAATAGATAATATAAATGACTCAAACAAAAGACCTCCATCTTCTACAGTGGAACTGTAGAAGCTTACACCCTAAAAAATCAGAACTCATCTTCCTAATAAATAAACATGCAATTTCGGTTGCTTCTATTTCTGAAACATGGTTCCTTCCTGGCTCCAAATTTCGCTTGCAAGGCTTTACCTGCCTCCGTGAAGACAGAAATGATGGTTATGGTGGTTGTTGCTTACTCATAAAAAAATCCGCTACCTTTTTCCCAAATTACACTCCCTCCTCATAGCCAAAACATCAATGCCGTAGCTGCAAAAGTTGCAGGAATCAACATTATTTCAATATATATCCCTCATCCAAATACTCACTTAATTCATGAACTATCCTCTCTCTTTTCTTTGTTACCTCCCCCTTTTATTATTACAGGTGATTTTAATTCACATCATGTATCTTGGGGGTCACATTTTTGTGATGTATACTCTTCAGAACTTATTCAAATTTTTGAAGATATCAATGCTTGCATCATCAACAATGGTTCACCTACTCATAGAGTATATCCAGGACTAGACCCTAGGTCTGCTGTCGACCTAACAGCTTGTTCTTCTAGTCTAGCCCCTCAGCTTTCTTGGAAAACTCTCAATGAAACATATGGAAGTGATCACTTTCCCATTCTTATTACCAAACCCTATGCGGTCATTCCTTTTCCCTCCACCACGCCCCTCCTTAAATATAAGCTCCAAGATGCAGATTGGTCTAATTTCACTAAATTTTTAGATACTAAATTTACCCTAATGCAGGTTGACTCCTAAACCAACCCAATAACTTCTTACTCTTTATTGGTACAATTTATAACTGAAGCAGCTGACTTATTTATCCCAATCAAAAAACCCTACAGCAAGAACCTATCCTCCCCTCCATGGTGGGATGCTGAATGCACCACTATGATTAAAAAGAGAAAAGCTGCAGAAAAACTTTACAATCACTGTATGACAACCGATAATTTTATACTATTTCAAAAAACCTCTGCTCAAACAAGGAAACTTCTTTCCAAAAAGAAAAAAAGTGGATGGAAAAAATTTTGTGAATCCATGTCCCCTAATACACCAGTAACAATAGTTTGGAAAAATATAAAAAAATTTCGTGGATCTCTTCTTTCTGATAGCAACATTTCTGATAACTCTCTATCATGGTTAGAAGTTTTCTCTGATATGCTAGCTCCTCCTTTTGTTCCTAATGAAAATGCAATATGCCCACCGATTCCAGTCCCGTCTAACATCAACAATAATGAGATAATCTTCTCATTGTCCGAACTACAGTCTGTGTTATCTGGCCTAAAATCCTCTTCTCCAGGAGAAGATGGCATACCCTATGCATGTTTATGTAAATTAAGTCTTAAGGGAAAATTAATTCTTCTTCAAATTCTAAACAATATCTACATATCTTCTAATATTCCTCTGTCTTGGTCAAACCAAATTGTTATACCTATCCTTAAACCCGGAAAAGATCCTAAAGAAGCTTCTTCATACCGTCCAATTGCTCTTTCATCTACTCTTTGTAAAATTTTAGAACATTTAATTAAAAACAGACTTGAATGGTTTTTGGAACATAATAACATCCTTGCAAAAAGTCAATTCGGTTTTCGAAAAGGGAAAAGCACATTAGATAGTTTGAGTATCCTAACTACAGATATTAGGTTGGCTTTTTCTAAAAATGAATACTTGGTGTGTTGTTTCCTTGATATATCATCTGCCTATGACAGTGTTCTCCTTCCGGTGCTCAGGCAGAAAATGCTTCATCTGAACATCCCTGCGAAGACTGTTCACTTCATTTACAATCTAATCATGGGACGATCTATCAAAATTCGCAATAAAGGAATCTTAAGCTCGCCCAGAACAATTTGGAAGGGTCTACCACAGGGCTCGGTTTTAAGCCCTATTCTTTATAATATTTACACATATGACCTGGAACATTCAATTTCGTCTTTCTGTGACATATTACAATATGCAGATGATCTTGCTATCTATGTAACGGCTCCTGATATCCCAACTGCCTCCCATCATCTTAACAGAGGCTTATATTATCTTAATCAATGGCTTACTGACCATGGCCTCTCTCTTTTACCTTCTAAAAGCAAAATAATAACATTTAGCAGAAAACGTGTTATCCCTACTATTGATATTTCATATAATGGTGAATCTATTCCAGTTGTTAACAAAGTTAAATTTTTAGGTATTTACTTAGATTGTCATATGACCGGTACTGCTCACTTTAATTACATCAGTGACAAATGTGAAAAAGGTGTTAACATTCTTAGATCTCTCTCTGGCGTATGGTGGGGTTCTCACCCCATGTGTCAAAAAATCCTATACAATGCCATCATCCGTAGTCACTTCGACTATGGTTCTTTTCTCCTGGAGCCCTGCAACAAATCGGCCCTTAGTAGGCTTGAAGCTATCCAAACAAGATGTTTACGTGTTATCACAGGCGCAATGAAATCAACTCCTAAAAATGCCTTACAAGTAGAATGTGTTGATCCCCCTCTCTCTTTACGAAGACAGTTTTTAAAAATAAAAATTAAATTAAAAAAAAATATAAAAAAAATATAATAAAAATTCTCCAACTGCAAACAGAACTTTCTATAACCTAGTGGCAAAAAAATGGCCTGATTGGCTATATATTTTTACTGATGCTTCCAAATTGTCTTCATTGAAATGTGTCGGTTCTGCAGTCTGGATTCCCAAATATAAAATTGTCCTTAATTATAGATGCCCTCCTCAGGCTTCTGTTTTTACAGGGGAAGCTGTAGCCATATATGAGGCTATATCCTATATTTTTTCCCATAAAATTCCTAAATCAGTTTTATTTACTGATTCAAAAAGCTGCCTAATGTCGTTACAAAGCAATATATTTAAAATGAAATCCATCTCCCCATTGATACTGAAAATTAAAGAACTCATACTAAATTGTAATAAGAGTGGGCTTGAGGTAGAGATTGTGTGGATTCCTAGTCATTGTGGCATAGAAGGAAATGAACAGGTTGACTCCTGGGCCAAAGGAGCTGTAGATACTGGCTGTCCTTCTCATTTAATGAATTACTCTTATGATTTAATATCATTAGCTCAAATTGAATTAAAGAATTCTTGGGACAGAGAATGGAACATATCCAGACATAGTAAAGGTTTCTACTTTGGTAAAATCCAACCCCAAATTCCTCCAAAACCTTGGTTTTTCAAATTTAGGTTTCTGAACAAACAAATCACATCTACAATCTGCCGTTTAAGGCTCGGGCATGTCTGCACTCCTGTATTTCTTGCTAAAATTAGAATCAAAGATCATTCCCTCTGTGAATGTGGTCTAGATGAAGGTACCCCAGAACACATTTTCTTCAGTTGTCAAAATCACCCAATTTCTTTATATGACATCCTTCCCAAAACAATCCCTCGTCCAGTTAATATCAATTCTTTCTTAACTATCCCCGATTCCATATATGTCAATACAATCTCAAAATATATTCGAATGTATAATATTAAATTATAATTATTGTATACTAAATTTAGCTTAACCTAATTCTATATTCCCTGCCCAGGCTAATACCCCCCTATAACTAGATTTTTACTCTATATTGTGTGGTCCACAATTCATGTATTTAGTTTCTTTGTTTTTTTCCACATTTTCACCTAATAACCACTAACTCCTTTTCCACCGGAAAGCCTCAAGACAAGGTGTGACAGACCGAAGACCGGACATTGGCAGAATTATTGTGACATTATCACAATACCAAGGGCCATACAGTTATAAAAAAAAAAATACTGCTAATTTAAATATGAAAAGAAGTAAATTGTGGTCTTATTTCAAAAAAGAAGGAGACGGTAATGTTATTTGCACTATTTGTAACAAACGAGTTAAAACTTCTGGAAATACAAGCAATCTAGCATCACATATGAAACACAAACATCCAGAAGATTGTGATGTGGACGATAAATCCTTGGATAAATCACAACGGTATGTCGCTAGTTTCTCAGTTAATAAACACAAAATACTATGAATATACAATTTAATATAATTTAGGTTACATTTGATGGAAATATTTAAAACAAATTTTTAAGTTATCATTCGTTTTATCTTTAGTATTATGTGGACTATCGACGATTGAATATATCAATATCGGTATAAGCGGATACATAACGCGAATATATAAACGCATATATTCTTTTTTTTGACAAAATATACCTAAGCATGCAAATGGTTGTATAAGACAAAAACAATTATTTATTTAGTCTAGCAAAATAAAAATAAGTATCGTTGTTTTTTTTTTCTTTTTCAGTAAGTTGACTGAATGTGGTGGTACTTCTTCTAGTTTGTCTAGAAGTGCTGGAGTCAGCGTTAATCTTCAAACATCGGACGAAAGTGCTAAACCCCCTGAAACGTCAGTTGATACTGTTGAAGCTTCTTGTTCGTCTGATGTGGTTGTGTTCCCTACAACTAAGCCCGCTACTCCTAATACATCTGCAAACACTCCAAAAATAAAACAGGCTTTTGAAAATGTGTATCAATATTTTAAAGGTGGTGCAAAATACGACCGGATAACAGATGCTATTGTGTATTTTATTGCAGTTGATAACAGGCCGTTTTATGCGGTTGAAGGAAAAGGTTTTCGACATTTGATTAAGGAACTAGCCCCTTTGTATAAAGTGCCTTGTCGGGAAACAATTAAAGCAAAGATTGATAAAAAGTATGACACATTATCAAAATTTGTGGCGGATAAATTGAAAAATGTGGATTACTTTAGTTTGACTACAGACATTTGGACAGAGGCATTGACTAACACTGGTTATCTGGGACTTACTGTTCATTTTTTGCAACAGAATGAATTACAATCTGTGACTATTGGAGTTTTCGAATTAGAAGAAAGTCATACTGGCGAGTACATTGGACAACAATTGACAGGAATATTAAGAAGTTGGAATATAGATACTGAAAAAGTTATGGCTTTCGTTACAGATTCTGGTGCAAATATGGTTAAAGCAATAAGAGAGACGTTTGGGGCACACAAACACATCCCATGTTTTGCTCACATGATAAATAGAGTTGCTGAAGAGGCCATAAGAAAAACTTCCGGACTGAGTGATATAATAGAGCATGTTAGGAATATAGTAAAATAAGTAAAAAAGAGACAAGACATGACATTGGAATTAAAAAGAAAGCAAATAGAAAGTAAAATACCCGATGAAAAAGCTCTTAAAGTGATACTTGATGTAAAAACGAGATGGAATTCCATGTACTATATGCTTGAACGATTTTTGGATTTGGCGCCATATATAAGTGACATAATTTTTTGTAAAATAGATGCACCTACAATGTTGACAGCAGTTCAGCTCAACACTATAAAAGATGTTGCTTATGTTATGCGTCCACTGGAAGCTATGACAAGAGAGGCGTCTGCCGAACGTTACGTCACCATTTCTAAAATTGTACCCATGGTGAGTTGTGCAATTGACCAATACAAGGAATTGGGGGTGACTTCGACTATTGCTGACGAATTGAAGAGAAATATAACGCTGGAGATAGAAAAGCGTTTCGGCCATCTTGAATACAACATGTTGTTAGCCGTTTCTACATTGCTAGACCCGCGTTTCAAGAACTTGCATTTAAAAAAAACCGGAAGCTTGTGCGAAAGCAATGTCTCGAATTAGAAAATTCATTTCTGAATATAAAACTGCCGCAACGGCTTCGTCAACTTCTTCAGAAGATGAAGAAAAAGTTGAATTTGATTTTTGGAAGTACCACAAATCTTTGGCTCACACGCAGATAAAAAGAAAAAAAACTGACGGTGACGATGAACTCACGTTATATCTCTCTGCCCCTGTAAATACTTTAAAAGTAAATGTTCTTGAAACATGGCAAGAGATGCAGGGTGTATATCCGAATCTTTTTAAATTGGCAATGTGTCATCTACCGATTGTAGCAACAAGTGTTCCATCAGAACGTCTTTTTTCGAAGGCAGGAGCTACTATAACCCAGAGCCGAAACTGGCTACATGGAAGCAGACTTTCTAAGTTATTATTTTTAAGTTCAATAGCTGGTACAAAATACTGGAATTAATTTTTTTTTTAATTATATATTAAAGTAATACATTTTTTATTTCCAAATTTTCGTTTTATTAACCTTAACCCCTAAGGTACCGTTGACATGAATTCATGTCCGCATTACGTGCTGCTATTTTCGTGTTAATTGATATAAAAATACAGTATATTTTCAATTGAACACTATTTCATTCGATTCTGAACGAACTAAAGAGTATTCTCAAGTATTAAACTCACTTGGTTACATAGACGAAATAAAAAATAATAGGCATTCACTTTCGCGTTGTTGGTGTTGTAAGTTGCGTAATTGTTTTCTTTTTGTGTTTGTGATTTTTGTTGGATTTTATTTTAAAAACTGGTAGGAAATGTTAATGATCTTTACTAGATAATGTTTTGGAATGACTTAAGTTACAACAACAGTAAATTTTTGTGTTTCAATTGATAAAAAAGGAAAAACAAAACACCTTTACGCGAACAATTTATAACGGGTAAGATTTCAAATAAGATCTACCTTCTGAGATATTTAGCCTTTTTATAGATAGTTTATTGCACGTATGTAAATTCATAAAGACATATTATTCCTAAATATTATATCTATATGATTGTATAAGAAAAATTAAGGAAGACGCTATAATATTTTCACAAAAAGGTTTTGAAAATGAGGTTACAAAGCGTGCGCAAACTGTCTATTGTCGAATTTTTAGCAAATGTTTGCGAGTGAAAAAGTAGAATTATTATCATGGTTATATGCATAATTTCGGTTTATTTTAGGAAGACTATTTTGTATTGATTGTGAAGACATAAAAATAAAATAAAAACTTACGCTTTTTCATTGATAAAACCAAATTTATTGGCAGTAAATACACTTTTTCAAGATCCTTTAGAAACAAAGAGCTGTACAAAACTAATTAAACATCCAAATGTTATTGTTATTGTTTCTACTTATCGAAAATCTTATCAGCTTTAAAGAACTGTAACTCAAGCTTCTTATAACATAAACGAACAGTCGTGAAAAACATAAGTGTTGAAACAAGTGCCGCACGCCGTTTTTTGTTAGAGTGGGCGCGGTACTGGAAGGGTTAAAAAAAAAGGAAAATATCAATGAAATATCGATATAACGGCGTACTTGACCGATATATCGATATATAAATATCTACTTCATTCAATATATATCGATATCAATATATCGACATTTTTAAAAACTTTGCATCGCTAGTTAGAAGCCGAATGAATGACAAGACAAGACAAATGACAGTGACACACAAAATGGCGACCGACACGGCGGGCGCAAGGTGCGTTCCGATAGTTAGAGCGCCCCCTCGAGTCACAATAGTATTAAATTATTATTCTTACTAACAATATTTTTTCTGTTTATTTCAATGATATAATATTTGTCAACAAGTTTCACAATGTCGATCAAGATAGGTTAATTTAATTTTAGTCATAATCATCAAGTCATCGTATACTAACTGACTGACTGAACGCCTCACTATTACGATGAACCTGGCAACATTATTTCACAAAGTGACATTTAGCATCTGTCAGGCTGCTTCGCTTAGTTAAAAATACCATTTTTTTATAAAAGTAAAGTTTACTAGCTCGCCAGGCAGACGTTGTTCTGCCCTTTCCGACGACCCTTCCTATGAAAAAATCTTTAATTTCGCAATAAAAAAAAATATTGAAAGTCACTTATCGGGATAAAAAGTATCACTCAAGTTGGACCAAACTGCACACAGTGTACAAAATTTCATTGAAATCAAATAGTTTAGGAGTTCATCGCGGACAAACAATGTGACACGTAATTTTTATATATTATAAAGATTATCACTTGATACCGAGATAAATGAAGACAAGGCTTAAAAGACAAGCATCCAAGCCAATAATCATAATTAAAAATGCCAGTGAAGTGAACTTTGAACCTTTCGGTTTGGAGCTTGCTCAAGCTTATTTATTTATCTATGGTTTGGAGTTTGGAGTTAGATAAAACTTTTTTAGGAAGAGGTTTAGACTTATACATTCGTTAATAATTTATTTTCACAATTATAAAGAAGAAGATGAACCAATTTGGAGTAATCGCCAGGCACTTCTCAAGTTCCTCAGTAGTGCAAAGCGCTATTAAAAATGTAACAGTTATAGGTGGTGGGCTGATGGGCTCCGGTATAGCACAGGTATTGTGGCTTTTATAGTGGTATTTTACTTTGAATTTCGTTAACATTATCGTCGCCACCTATCTCATTCTTACAATCCAATGCAATAAATGTACAAAAATAAGTTGTTTAAGGTCAAAAATGATGTTACCAATTTTTTAAACTACACATTTTTTTAATATTCACAATCGCTTTTTATACGACACGTATAATTTTCTCGTGTTTTTTTTAATGGTGAAATATTGTCAGATAGATAAACTAAATAGCATAATCAACGACATCATTTAATAAGTAGGGTAGCCATCCGTCTGGGTTTCCCCGGATATGTCCTAGTTTGGAAGACCTCCGAGAAGCGTCCGGGTACAACCCGGACTACAATAAAATTCCGGGTTTTCGATCAGATCCCGTTCCCATAATTTATGTAAATAAAAGCTGTGGTATTTCACCGCTGGCGAATGGCGAGCGCGAGTGATGAATTTAGCCGCGTAGTAAAATGTTAGATGTGTAGACGTGTGTGAGCGGCGGCAGCTTGGCGGCAAAACGGAGCCGACGTAATTTTTGCCAGGTAAGTTTTACATTATTTATAAAACTATATATTTAAGCCGCAATTATATAAATTAATAAAAAAAGTACAAAGAACAACACAAAAAATACAACATTGATAAAATACTTGTTGAACATAATCATAGCATTCTGCAATTGCCGCCCTACCATCCAGATTTAAATGATATAGAAATGGCATGGGCGGCAATCAAAGTATACGTGGCCAGCATAAATATTACTTGGAATGGTACCAATATAACAGAATTTAAAAAAAAGGTAGCATTAGTGGGCACCGATGAATGGTCAAAACTTTGCAATAAAATAAATTGAGGCCGATTACAATGAAAGTGACCATGTAGTCCATTCAGTCACTGAACAATTTATAATTTACGCCAGTGAGAACAGCGACTCGTCGGACAATGGAAGCGACGACAGTGATATTGAGGATGAGGAGCCTACCCCTTCCACCAGCTCTGCTACTTCTGCCAGCTTTGGTTTCATGCCAGGAGTAACACTTACAAAGTAACAGTGATGGCGACGCCCCATAGTATTGTGCCCCATAATGACAATATTTGATTTTATAATAAATTTCTTGAGTTGATTTTATTATAATTGTTTGTATTTTATTTATTACACCTTATATATTTCATGAATTTCTCTTAACTTTCACCAAAAATAAAGCTAATTTTTAATATTATGAAAGTAACCGCGACAATTTTTGGTTGCATGAAAGTGTACCGTCAAACTGTCCAATTTTGCCAACGTTGTATATTTTGCCCGCTATGCAAATAAGCTCAATCGCAAAATTAGAATTACTATTTAATTTAGATTTAATTTAGATTGATTTGCTTTGTTTTAAATAAATGTAGATTATATTTCTGGCAGCAGTAGGAATGGTTTTAGTCTTTAACTACACTCAGTTGCTTGTCAGAACCAGTCAAAGTGCACATGTTTTGATGCGGGTCAATTTATCGAAAATGAGAAAAAAGGTGTTATTTTAATTACAAAAGATCAAACGAATGCATGAACTATGGTAAATTTAAGTATGTAAAAATGTAATCTATCACTTTAATTTATTAATTTTTGCACGATACAGTAATAAAATCAATTGAATCTTAAATTATCTGATATATATTAAATACAGAATATTTAATACTTCAAAAAAATAATAGCAAAAAGAACATAAAAACAAACTCAAATTGATAAATAAAGTTTTAAATGCAATTAAAATCACACAGAACAGGACAGGTTACCTATTGACTCAATTTCATGTTCTTCTGGGAGAAGCTCGCTAGAGTACAACTGCAGTTTCTTTCTTCATTCTACTTCTCTTTAATCTTCATCTTATCTTTGAAATTTTCACAATATTTGTCTTTTTGAGTTGATCTTCATTGGTTTATTAAATACTTTCTGTAATTTTCTTTAAAAATTAGTAATACTGTGGGCTTTTCTTATATTATTATTTTTTTTCGTCTCGTCCGTTAATATGGTTTTTTTTATTACCAAAACTCTTTAACAATTTCTTCATAATTTTATTTAGATTTATTATAATATTTTTTTTCTTCTTTTATGTAGTAGACCTCTGGCGGTGCGCGTGCATTGGCGCAGCGCACCGCCTGACAGGGCTGCCATGTAATGTCGAAAGGTGTTGAATGAATAGAGACGTGTTTCTCAGTTCAAGATTATACTGTTCTCTTAATCTACACTTAATACTAATATCATAATATGTCCGACAATATGGGCGTGACGGGGAGGCTACAGGGCACCTTTGACAAAATGCAGCACATGCCAAGCCGGCACGACACAAAGGCGACTGTATCTAAGGGAACACTATAATCAAGCTAGGGGTACATATCCCCACTACTGATTAAACAGTTTGAAGACTATTATAAGCGTTAGGTGTATATACCACCGACTTCTATTTGGGGAAGCCTATTACTAGAAGATAAGATTAAAAACATCTTGAAAAAGGCTGTTGTTTGAGATTAAAACAATTATTTCTTCATCAGGTAGCTGCTCAAGCTGGTCAAAATGTGACACTTGTAGATGTCAATTCTGACATTTTGGCAAAAGCCCAGAAGTCTATCGGTAACAACCTGGGCCGGGTTGCCAAGAAGATCTATAAAGACACCCCGCAAGAAGCGGAAAAATTTGTTACAGAATCGATGAACAGGATTAAAACAGCTACTGATGCTTTGAGCGCATCTCAGACTGCTGATCTAGTTGTTGAAGCTATTGTAGAAAACATTGATGTCAAGCATCAGTTGTTCCAGAAGTTAGATCAAGTAAGCTCATTATTTTTTTAATTACAAAATAAAATGCAGTGAAATAAATCTTTTATGAGGCACGTATACGGCACTTACGTCGCCACGATTTAAACGCGGATTCGCATAGATCTCGACGATATACCAATATCTTGCTTAGTTATCCAAGATATCGATACTCATAAATTACTTTTTTTACACAGGAATATTGATCCAGTTACTTCTACAATGGCTTCGGCATTGTGAGAAGTGCAGCCCGAACAGCTCGCACAGGTGCCTGCTATTTGCTACAGCAAGCGGGGAGCTGCTCTCCCTCAGCGCCTACGGCTTTACTAAAACACTGGGAGTAGGGCAGACAAGACTATGTGGAGTTGGGGCGTGCTGATTTGGTTTTAGTATTCGATTTTAGAGTAGGTTCTTGATCTTGGAAATTAAGTGAGATATCGAAAAATTTTATTCTAACCTTTCGGTGTATCTCGTCGAGGTCTATGCGAATTCGCCTCCAAATAGTGGCACCGTAGGAATTGTAGAAGCCCCTTTTATTATTCTCATTGAAATACTTGATCTTTTGGAAAGGTATAATTTTTTATTTGTAAATTAAAGCAATTTCCATTAAAAAGTTCTTTTTATAGGAGAGGGGCAAACGAGCATGCGGCTCACTTGATGGTAAATGACTACCGCCGCTCATGAACAACTGCAACACCAGGGGAATTTCAGATGCGTTGCCGGCCTTTTAAAAAGGAGTAGGCTCCTTTCTTGAAGTTCCCGAAGTTGTATCGGTCCATAATAATCACTGGTGGTAGTCGATTCCACAAGGAAATTGTGCGAGGAAGAAAACTTCTTCTAAATCGCACAGTGGTGGACCTCCAATCATCCAGATGGTATCGCGAGTTTTGTCGCGATGTGCGATGGTGAAATTGAGCGGATGAAATTAGTCCGAACAATTCCTTAGAGTACTCCCCGTGGTAGATGCGATAAAATACACAAAGAGATGCAACATCTTTTAGCAGTGCTAGTTAGTCGAGCCGATCGGAAAGAACTCGGTCGTCGACGATTCGAACCGCTCTGTGCTGGATGCGTTCAAGTGAAAGGAGCTGGTATTGGAGAGCCTCTGCTCAGAGATGGGAACAGTATTCCATGTGGGGACGAACCTGTGCTTTGTAAAGACTTTTATTTTAAAAGTATAATTTAGTTACTGCCATGCTGTAACAATGCCAAGTGATGAATAGTAAACATGTTTCTAAAACTACACTTTAACACACATATAGTTTAAGTATCAAAGTTCAGATTCAAGTTGCATGCATGCCTGTAATGAATTTATTATTTTTCAGGTTGCGCCTGACCATACAATTTTCGCATCAAACACTTCTTCCCTTTCTATTAATGACATTGCTTCTGTCGTCAAACGGAAAGACAAGTGAGTATGTATTTTCATTATATAGTGCTAGCTGTGGGTTTGATTTCAGCTTATTTTATATGGCTAACAGTTTACCTATCTGTGCCTAATGCAATGCATAAGTGAAAAGATCAGTCAGAAGTCAGAAGAAAAGGGACAAACGCATAACTAAACCTTCAAAAATATTTCCACATTTTTGAACATGGGGCCTGGTGCCTCAGTAGTCAGATTTTATAGTCCACTGCTGAACATAGGCCTCTACCATAGAATGCCTCATAGGGGTGATACTTGCCACAGTTGCCACGTTTTGCTAGCAGGTTGACAACTGCAGTCCTTCTGTCGCCTTTTACGATAATAATAATAATAATAATGTCCTCCAGACCGAATTTCGGCCACGGCGGCCAGTCTCACCGGAGACTAGCCATCGGCGCAGGACAGGATTATAGTGCCCAAGTGTATGCGCAAGCACAGGTGCACTCTCTATTCCCTCACTCTCATAGCCCGATGGGACGGTAAACCGACCCGACCGGAGAGAGATCAGGCGCAGGACCAACGGCTTTACGTGCTTTCCGAGGCACGGGGGTGAAACACCGCCAACTTCCTGACTCCGGGCAGCTACTGAGAATTTCTTGATGGAAAAACTCAATAACTGATTTTTTGGCCCGACTCGGGATTCGAACCCGGGACCTCATGATCAGCAGTCGCACTACTACAACCATTAGATCAACGAGGCAGTCACTTTACGATACCCACATGATAGTATCGTAGCGGAGGGTAGCAAATATTCTTACACCGCACTATGTAAAGCTTTCATCAAAGTACCAATAAACTATTTGTCTTTTATGGCAGGTTTGGTGGACTACATTTCTTTAATCCAGTACCAGTCATGCGTCTCTTAGAAGTGGTACGCGGAGCAGAGACATCTGAAACAACTTACAAGAGCATGATGGACTGGGGAAAATCTCTGGGCAAGACCTGCATCACTTGCAAGGACACACCCGGATTTGTTGTGAACAGACTACTTGTTCCATACGTTGCTGAAGCCATTAGGCTATTTGAGCGAGGTGCCTTTTTTGACTACATTAAATACTCATATTTTTATACAATAATGATCATAGCAGTCATTTTGTGTTGTGTGTAAGTGCAAGGGGTACAATAGTTCTTGAGAAAGAGAAAGGGGAATGTGTACTGTTTGTTTCTTATTTTAATTCCTTTTTAACTTCCTGCTTTGAAAATTAAAGTAGAGAATTATAGATTTCGGTACGATTTTGAAAATACGAGTTTTCATCAGATCTCCACGTAATGATGAAGTCCTAGGAAGCCATTCCGGCTATTCCCGGCTGGACGTCCAGCCGTGTGTGTGTGTATGTATGTATGTATCTATATAAATAAAATTTTGTCGTACGATATCGTTAGAATTAATCAACCGATCGAGATGGGGGCACGGCGTTAATAAACGGGAAGTTCCAAGGATGGCCTGCAGGGTCAACCATTTTTCAGATTTTTTTAAGGTTTCTTAATCCTCAGAGATATCATAGTTTTCTTAGCTTGAAGTTATTTGAATGGATGCAGCAACCATTTAAAATGTGACCTCTTCTGTCACTAAATAAAATAAATGCATATTTCCTATTTTCATTTAAAAATTATAACTATGCCCCAGAATGTTTAACAGTTTTTTTGCTTTATCCATAACCATCAACTATCATTTTAGCTCTTAGTAAGCTTTGTAAGTGTAATACCAAATGCTCTACAGCTATACTACAGAATGGTTCAGTGGTGAAGGAAAATATTGTGAAGCGAAGGAATCTGTACATCATTAAAATAAAATATTTCGAAGGCATGTTAAGTCCAACATGTACTAAACGAGCATGCATATCATACCATTTTCTCAATAACACGGAAATTAGTTGCGACCAATGCCCAGCTGTGGAATGTGTCTAGGCTGGACAACTTACATAATATTTATAATTTTCAGGAGACGCATCTGCACGCGACATAGATATTGCAATGAAACTTGGTGCTGGATATCCTATGGGACCATTAGAATTGGCAGACTATGTAGGACTAGACACCAACAAGTTTATTCTGGATGGCTGGCACAAGAAGTTTCCAGAGGAACAGCTATTCAAACCTATTCCGCTACTTAATAAGTTGGTGTCGGAAGGTAAACTTGGGGTGAAGACTGGCGAGGGTTTTTACAAGTATGAAAAGAAGTAAATCAAAAATCATGGAATAATTGTTTACACATTTTATAAGCAAGTTATCATGTAAGAGTAATTGGGAGCTATTTTTATTTATAGTTTATTGTTAATAAAACAGTTTAAATTTATGTGTTTTTGTTTAATTTTGAAATGAAACTCTAAAACTGTATGTTTGACTTAGTAGTATTACAGGGCATGCATTTATGTCAAACAAGTTTTATACTCACTTTAGGTGGATGTCTTTATCATTATAACAAATATTCCTAAGAAAATTTAGTTTTTGTTTGGTTTACTAACTAGTCTCACCAACCGCATCAAATAAACTGAATAGTTTTGTACCAATTAGGTATGTTAACATTAAAAAAAAATAACAAATAGCTAGAAAACAATATATTTTTTTTTACATGTAGCAGTGAAACTTATCTATATTTCATGTGTTTACATATCATAATCGTCGTCCTCTCTCTTACGTTTCTGCGCGCCAACTTCGTCTACCTCCATTTTGACAGGGGCTTGCGATGATGGTCCAGCCGTTACACGTACTGCTGGTTTTGCAACAACCTAATAATTGCAATTGTCAATTATTATTAACAATTGAGATCTCCCATTAGTTTCTAATCTTTAAGTTGATTATCTTTTCTTTATCGGTAAGTCTAATACCTGCATTTTACTTAATAACATAGACAAGGTAACAACATCTATCGGCAACCTATTATGGCTTAAGATATCATTCGATAGATGAAATATTCTGGCATATCCCATATAATATGAAATATTTAAAAATAAATGTAGTTATTTAAATTGTTATTTAATAAGGCGGTACAAATGTAACAAATTTAAACTTCAAAAGTATGTGATTTAGAATGATAGCTGCCATTTTATTTACATTTTACTCCATTAAGTTTAAAAGTAAATATTAATTCCCCATGTAGTGGTGGCGGTAAAGAATCTACTATTCTAGATTATCCATCCCATGGGTGTTTGAAAAGGCGACAGAGGGATACTGAATCAGGACATGAGCAGCATTATCTTCTTGATGATAAAACAAAATAATAAAAACAGTGGTTGCCAACCCGCCTGCCAAGTGTGGCAACCATAACAAAATCTCATCTATAAAGCAAACTATTGGGGAGGCCAATGATCAGCAGCGGACTCTATAGGCTGTAGTAGAATGGGTCTTCCTGGCCACTATAACATTCCTAATTTGAAATATATGGTCATCAACATGGTAGAGCCAGGCTGCAACTATATTAGTAGTATATTTGTAGCACGAATGGATCGGCTCGACCGGAGAAGGACCACGCTCTCACAGAATAGCAGCTTAACGCTGCTGTGTTTCGTATGGTTAGTGTAGAGAACCGGAGACCCTTTTTACTGAAAATGAAGCATTCCATCTTAGTCCTCACGAGTGACAACGCATCTGCATTTTGATTTGTAAGAGAGGATAGATGTAGATGCCTATGGGCCGCAGCAACCACTTAACATCAGGTGGACTGCGTGCTCGTTTGTCACCCTTATCATATAAAACAAAAATATGATCACCAATAGTTTTTATGAAATACATTTGTATTTTTTCCTTATCAAAATTACTTTTATAGTTACTTGCCTTACTCCCTGAAGTGAATTTCAGAAGAGGTTTAGGAACAACACTTGGCTTTGATGTAGAAACATTAACAATAGCTCCCTGAGGTCTTTTCACAACCACATTCTGTTGGCTTGTGTTGGGTTTAGGTGTGGTCACAGTTTTAATAGTAGGCGTAGTAGGTACTGCAGGTTTTGTCACCACTTTTTTTGTTGCTGGCTTCAGTCTAAAGTTGCATGCTGACAGGCAATATCTGAAAAACAAAGTTAATAAATTAACACCTTTTTTCTATATAATGGCTCTAGTATAGCTAATTAAATTTGGAATTACTTTATGGCGACCCCACACTAGATAGAGTGTGGACCTGATCAAACACCCAGGTAGTCAACTGATGCAGTTGGTTCAGGATCATACTTTATCTCAATGTAACGAGGAGGCCTACGTCCAGTAGTGGAGTTATAGGAGATAGGCTATAGTGACAGTGATGCTAAATGCAAATTACAATAGTATAATATACTATGTAGTGCTGGGTCTGAGTGTTTGTTCATGTACAATTTATTTTTTACTTTAATATGTCCATTGATGTCTCAGAAATGGCTCTAAAGGTTGGATGAATATTTAGATTATGATGTTTATGTTCCAAGTTAATATAGATAATATTTTTTTGGTAATGCCAAACAAAGGTCGTTTTTTCTTTTTTTTTACTTCTTATAAGCCAGTGCTTAACCACAATCCCACCTGGTGGTAAGTGGTGATGCAGCCTTAGATGGTAAATCGCACTGTCTTATCGTAACAAAAGCCACTCTTGCCTTGAAGACGCCCTGATTGTATTCGGACGGAAATATAGACGCCGGCAAATTATTCCACTCCTTTGCTGTACGCATTACAAAAGACGAAGCAAACCCTTTGGTTCTAATGCGTGGAATATCGACAACAAAGGGCTGAAGACCCGCCGACCGTCTGGTTGTCCGATGGTGGAAAGGAGAGGGAGGAATTAAGGCGTGTAATTCCTGCGCACACTCACCGAAATGCATCCTATAGAATACCGAGAGACTGGCTACTCTGCGCCTGTGCTCGACAAGATTGGTTTCAACCAAATCAAGGTCACCAATGAGCCTCTTAGCACGTCTCTGCACTGAGTCTAATGCTGCCAGGTGGCATTTTGCAGCACCAGCTCACATGTGACAGCAGTACTCCATGCACGACCGGACTTGCGCTTTATATAAGGTAAAAACCTGCCCCGGCGTGAAGTACCGCCGCACCCTTGCAAGGACACCAAGTTTCCTTGCGGCTGCTTTGGCTCTGGACTCAATGAACCGCCCATAGTTTAGGTACGGAGAAAATTCAATCCCTAACAATTGAAAGCGGTCAGTGTACTCCAAGGATACATTCCGGAAAGTAGGAGCCAAGGTGAGCAGGCTCCTTTTAGCGGTAAAAAGGCACGCTTGTGTTTTGGAGGCGTTAAATCTCACGAGATTGGCATCGCCCCATTCGGAGACTGCCTGTAGTGTTAAAAACCATGATAAATGACCAACACCTAGTGCAGGATGGCATTTAAAAATAATAACTGTTACGGCCGGCAGCTGCCCATCCCAGGAGTAGAATCCTTCGCGGCCCATAGACGAAGAAGCTACAGGCAGATGCTGGTCGGGCGTCCTCACGCCACGGGTTAAAGTCTAATTACACTAAACAATCCGGGGGGAGCGTTACAATTATTGAACAGAGCTTACTTACCTCTATTCAAGGCGACTGGTCCCTCAGGATTCGGTCAGGTCTCGTGTGGATGTATTGTGCTAGAAAGTAAAGGTCAGTGATGTGTATTTGGGTGTGGCTGGTAGTGTTATTGAACTTATTTGACCGTTCCCCCTGCAGCAGTTCGGCCCTCAGCTCCTCTCCAAGCTAAGGTCGCCTTCCGCAGTCACTTTCTTCCTTTGTTACGATTGACTCGCGAAAATGAACACAGAACGTACGGGTCAAAGGTCACCGTTATTTCTAGAATATTAACTACCGCACTAGTAACTAATACAGTCGAATCCACTTATACAGATTCTGCGTTAAACCTAAAGTCCCGGGTAAACTCTCAACACGCGCTACCATTCCCAGTGGTATATTTACTATACGCGCCTAACATAAAATTAGATCTAAGAGCTCCCAAACAAAACGGACTGCCTTCTCTTTCGACGCGAAGAAGACTTCTAATTTTTCGCTCTCGACACCCACCGTTCAGCAAGCTCGGACGTTCAACACGCACGAACGTCATCCCGTATCAGCTGAGCCGAGCGCCATCTAACGTCGATGCCTGACACCAACGCTTTTGCGTAAACAAACCCCCGTCCCGGACATAAGGATTTAGGTCCGCGAGCAAACCGGTCAGCGGGACAGGGTCGCGACGGCAAGTTGCAAGATCGAATCTACAACCAAACTAGGCCACCCTACGCACCCAATCAGATCTTGCAACCCTGACCAACGCCTCAAAATTACAGCCCCAACGTGGGCTAGCCGGAGAGTTGAACTGGATGCCCTTCCTGGTCATCGCAGCACATAAATAAGTCCTATTTCTATACAGAAGTCAGACGACCTCCTTCAAACACCTATCTGCGCTCCTATGATTAGTTCCGCAACTCGACCGGATCAGGTCTGCAAACAGCGACGCGACACGAAGCGGCCCAGAGGGACCTTCAAGCTTCAGTGCAGAGAGCACCCCCAAATTCCCCATGAACGTCGTCTGTGGAGAGCTGAACGAAACGCACAGATGGTCCCTAGCAGGTGATCCTATAATCATATTTCAACTAATTTTTCAAAAGCATCAATGTTCAATTACAGAATTAATTAAAACAAGTAATCACCGATGCACATAGGTCAACTTGGCAAAGTAAACAAAACAATAAACGTAAGGGACAGCCCTATTTCTTATTTCAAATAAATATCTTAGACAGTGCCAACAAAATCTAAACCAAAAGAGAATTGACTCCTATTTCCTTTGGCAACCACAGGGTTATCTAATTTCAACCTTCCTTATCACAAAGCAAAATGATTAAACACTATCACAAACATATACATAATTTTCAAAATAGCGCGCCATTCAAATTTCAAATGAATCCAAACTTCCCTTCAGCACAGGCGCGACAATCAAATACAATTACAAGCATGCGCACAAGCATTAAAAAAGGGCACACAATTTAATCTCAATTTTCCGTGCAACAACAAACGCAGTGATCAAATGTATTTACAAAACATATGCAGCAGCATTTAAAGGAGTATTTTAAATTCAATTATTTTAATCATAACCGCTACAATATGAATTTCGCGGAAAACCCAAAACATTTTAATTTTAATTCAAAGAATTCTTAACTAAGTGCTCGACCAAACCAAATCCAATACCCCTTGAGAGCGTGATTCAACGCTCCATGGGGCCCTAATCTTCCCACCACCAAGTGGAGGCCACACCGCGTGAACCCGATACTAACAGAGCGCAAACGCTAACAGTCGCCACTCGGGTTGTACGCCCTCACTGAGGCCGTCGGCAACAGAACAGCTTGACAAGTGGACTGTTGACGGCTTAAGGCTCAGTAGAGGCAGCCATGGTGGGAGCTAAGGCGGCAGCTAGCTAGGGCCGCCTCCATCAAATGGGGTACAGTGGTCCACCAGTCGCGGCCACTCAGCTAAAGGGAGTGAGAAGGGTCCAGCGGACTGATGAGTGGCCGTGAAGTTCCTCTCCGCACGCTGAGGGGGTGTGTTGACACCCCCGCCCTTGGGGGAATTACCCCCCGACTGGTCGGGGGAGGGACCCCTTTCAAACCTAGGGGCCTGGTGGCTAGCCGGCGGGCGCCGAGCTTCGCCCGTCAAAGGGCATGGCGGAGCGCCCCCGCCCGTGGGGGTCGAGGGCCTGGCAGCGCCCCGAGAGGCGACGCCGTTCGCACCCAGGCACAGTACGACATTGTGATTGCCCTGGCAATGCAGACAGGGCCGCTGGTGCGGACAGTCTCGCTGGAGGTGCCCTTCCAAATAGGAGTAGCACCAGCGGCGCTCCTTGGCGATAGTTCGCCTCGCCGGAACCGGCTTACTTAATAATTTTGGGCAAGACGTTACCCGGTGATCAGAAGCTCGACAATAGGAGCAGGGGGGGGGGGGGGGGGGGGGGTTGACGACGACTTGCCCGGCGGATTTCGCCTCTCACTGGGCACGGCTCGTAAGTCGTCAACGGTGCCCGCCGCGTGCTCGATCTGTCGGCACTGCTCCTCCAAAAACCGCAGCAGGTCATAGAAGGGCGGAATATAGGAGGCCTCGTCCCCGCCGTACCTCTCCTCAAAATGCATTTGAAGGTCGAGAGGTAGACGGGACAGCACGATGCGGAGCAACAAGAAGGCCCATTCGCCCACTGGTAAATCCAGCCGCCTCAACGTATTACAGGCCACCAAGACTGGATCCAACAGGTTCGGACGTAGTCGGGCCCGGTCACTAAGCAGCGGGAGGCTCAGAAGCTGCTTAACATGTTCGTCCGCAATTCGCCGGACGTTGGCGTATCTTCTGGCTAGGAGGTCCCGAGCAGTCTGGTAGGCGTCGTCCGACAAGCTCAAATGGCTGACAACGCCCAGGTTCCCCCTCCAGTGAGGCCAGGAGGTACACCATCTTCTGGCTCGGGGTCAAGTCACTCCGGGCGTGCACTAGGCCGTCGAAAAGACCAACGAAGGTCAGCCACTCGGAAAGGACCCCGGAGAACTTTGGCAAGTCCAGAGTTGGGAGTCGTCCCAACAGCTCCGGCTGAGGCTGCTTCCGAAAGGACTCGGGCAGGCCACTCGTCCGAGCTTCACGCGCCTCCTCGGCATACCTGCCTTCAGCCTCGATCAACTCGTCCGTGAGCCACAAAAACTGCTCGTAGTCTGCGAAGCAGGAGTCCAGGACTCCCTTTTCCACATCCGAATCTTCGAGCTCAGCGTAAGCCTCCTCCACTGCAGCCCTTCGAGCATCGACCTGCTCGAACCGCTTCATCAAATTATGGACCCTATCCGGTCGACCTATCAAAGCATGGGCGCTGGTGGCCCAGCGCAACTCAGTCCGCAGACAACGGATTAGCATCTTGGGCGAGGACATCACTACTAAATACAAATTACGACGCCGCTCGAGCACAATTACAAAAATAACAAATAAAAAATACAAAAAAAATTAACAGCTAACTAATGCAGTTCCTATCAAATCGAGTTGAATAGAATGTACACAAATAAGAACCGCTATTTATCAAATCAAACACAAGTTAGTACAAAAGAAAAGGTAAATCAAATTAACAATAACAAATACTAGTGCGATCAAATCAAGTTAAATTCAAATTACGTAAATACAAATTACCACTCTTTAGTTCAAATACAAATTACAATACGAAAGATACATAACGAAGATACACATCAACAAAAAATGCCTTGCTCGGAAATCGACCCTTCGATAAGTAATACACCACAACTATCCGCAACGATAATTAACCGATTACGCAAAAATAACCATCTACCTACATGACGCAAACTCCCGCTTGCGCGCGAACCAGGCGTGGCTTTTCAAATTTACCCGCAAACAACAAAGCAAGCTAACAAAGAAAGGAATTTTATTATTACGTATATAATAAAAAAATATATTTTTACGTATTACGGACGGGCGTGATTGTAGACACAAAATTAAATCAATCAACCCAACGCTCCCTGCCACCAAAATTATTTAATTTTTATCAAATACTATGGTCGGTGGATCGACCGGGAATCGATCCCAGAATCACGCTCTGCTACCAAATGTTACGGCCGGCAGCTGCCCATCCCAGGAGTAGAATCCTTCGCGGCCCCTATCGTCTATACGAAGAAGCTACAGGCAGATGCTGGTCGGGCGTCCTCACGCCACGGGTTAAAGTCTAATTACACTAAACAATCCGGGGGGAGCGTTACAATTATTGAACAGAGCTTACTTACCTCTATTCAAGGCGACTGGTCCCTCAGGATTCGGTCAGGTCTCGTGTGGATGTATTGTGCTAGAAAGTAAAGGTCAGTGATGTGTATTTGGGTGTGGCTGGTAGTGTTATTGACCTTATTTGACCGTTCCCCCTGCAGCAGTTCGGCCCTCAGCTCCTCTCCAAGCTAAGGTCGCCTTCCGCAGTCACTTTCCTCCTTTGTTACGATTGACTCGCGAAAATGAACACAGAACGTACGGGTCAAAGGTCACCGTTATTTCTAGAATATTAACTACCGCACTAGTAACTAATACAGTCGAATCCACTTATACAGATTCTGCGTTAAACCTAAAGTCCCGGGTAAACTCTCAACACGCGCTACCATTCCCAGTGGTATATTTACTATACGCGCCTAACATAAAATTAGATCTAAGAGCTCCCAAACAAAACGGACTGCCTTCTCTTTCGACGCGAAGAAGACTTCTAATTTTTCGCTCTCGACACCCACCGTTCAGCAAGCTCGGACGTTCAACACGCACGAACGTCATCCCGTATCAGCTGAGCCGAGCGCCATCTAACGTCGATGCCTGACACCAACGCTTTTGCGTAAACAAACTGTATGATGTGTATCATCAGTGTAAAGGTCGATCCACATTCAATGCAATTTCAGGAATGTGTGGACCGTATTTCATCAGAGGCACAAAATGTATGGGTACATACAGTTTATATTAATATGTACACACACATCAATGTCAGTGCCAGTGCATGAGCTTCAATGCCCTGCATTGGCACAACACAGTCCTTCCATGTCCCTAAACCTTACAGGCCTTACAAACCTTCTTGATATTGTTGTGAGTATGGGCAAATCTTTCAAGTTTTAGTCTTGTTACTTAATTTTGGTTAAAGATTTATATCCAGCAGTAGAGAGGAGTTACGAGAGGCTGTTAAAGAACAATATATGATGGCCATGTATTTATTTACTTATGTTTACATGTTTTCTTTAGTTGGTTTACAAACTTGGTGACTTATTAGTCAGAGTAAGCCTAGGTACAAATTCATGGATGTACCCTTGTGTTTTTGCAGATAGTTTTGGCACTTCATGTCCTATGCAGTTATAAACATCCTATAGTATTTAAAATTTTGGCTCTGTGACTGAGTGTTCTGTATAAATTTAATTATATAGTACCTGGATGACCAGGCTTTGCTCTTTTGTTTTGAAAATCGTGGTTTCGGAAATTATATTGCAATTTAAAAAATTATAGTATTATTACTCGCCAATAGATATCAGAAAGAGTCATATCTATCCATAGAGTTAATTATTTGACTATTATCTTTGTACCAAAACATCGCCAATAGGATAAAAATATTTGCACAATGTCGGTTTCTTTTACTAATGTAATTACTACCATATTCTTTTTTTTAAAGCTGTCATTTTTTTCGTGTTTTAAAAAAATATACTTAGATACAAATTAGATGCGCTGTTAAAGGGCTCTCAATAATAGTTTTTCTCATAAAAGAAGGCACTTGAAAAAAAAGGGAGAAAAATAATCAGACTGGAGACATCTTGACTTGAACCGGGGTCCCGATTTTCCACCTGAGCTATCCTTGTAGATAGTGGCGAAATTTATCTTCGTATTCTAATGATAATGTGACTCTTTGGAGTATGAGTAGTCGCTCATACAGGCATAATTGATACAATTTACACCAAAGTTTCTGCCTTACGAGCCAAGTACGATAAGATCTCCAAATAATTTGTGTTTGATAAGAAATATAAGATACAATTAAATGAAACACCAAGGGATTAAACCTAAAAAAGCTTAGAATTATCACAGATGATTCTAAAACAAATGAAGATGCATGATCTGGAAGTTTCTCGGAAGACCTCAATATCCACATATTTGTACACCGCTAGGTACCCACAACACAGTCTCTCAGGCAAAATGTACGGATATCATCCAAGCGCCCATAGTAATAGATGCCAGGAAGATAAAAGATTTCTCCATCAGAATACTGTCCGACAGTATGGCGGTACTACAAGCTCTGAGTTACAAAGTGGTGAACTCAGGACTAAGATATAAATGCCATCAACGACTAAATGAGGTATGTAAACACAATAATGTGACTCGGCAATGGATCCAGGGGCAACAACTAACCAGGAGAGGATCGGTTCTGGCCATTATTTGGCTGAATCCGATGATACCAATCCCTTTTGGTAACATTCATTCACTGGAACATAAAAACTTTAGTAATCAACATGTTCAGCTTTGGAAAAATCTAGTGGACTAAAGGGAAGCTAGGGCGGTCCTGGTAGAAATAAACAGTTGTTTAACCAAGGTCTTAATGAGATTGAACAAGCCACAGATCAGAATAGCAACAAGTGCAATTACAGGACATGTCTCTTTTAATAGTCCCCTGTGCAGGGCATATATGGGGAAGGAGGAAACGATTGCCCACATGTTGCTGGCATGTCCGGAGGTCGCTGCATACAGGATTAAACATCTCTGCACGCCGGGATCACTCCCAGAAATTGCTCACAACATCAAAAGACTGTTGAACTTCTTTGGGGATATTTCATAGTTCGAATAATCATAATATTTCTGCCCATACACAAAATATGCACTTAGACGTGGAATAGCCCATCGTAAACTAAACTAAATGTAGATAGTTCATCCAACCTGGGAATTATAGATAGAGTAAGCACCAAACATAAGTGCAGTAACTCTAGTAAAATAGTGAAGGACAAATTTAACATTATGGTGCTCAAAAATATTTCTTTATGAGATTAACTACAAATTAATAGTATTTGGTATTATTACTTTACTTGTGCATTGAACCTTGCTTCTTGTCAAATTTAATGATTCTAGGTAAACAAGAAATATCCTATACATTTGATTAGTGATAGGTTGCAAGGTTATGTAAATTACCATATATATTTTATACTACTTACCATATATCACATATATTTTATATAAATTATCCTTTTTCAACAATAAAAAATCAATACATAAAATTGTTTTATCAAGTCCTATATGCCCCATTTAAAAAGTATGTATTATCTATGATCTTTCCATGCACTACGAGGGGCACACTGAAATGATCGGGAATAAGAAAAACCACATGCACAGTATAGCTAAATTGTATTTAATTGTTTTTCGAAGTATTCTCCGTTCAAATGAATGCACTTTTCCATTTGTGCAAACCAATCATTAAAACAGTAATTGCAGTCTGAAGTTGATGTTGATAAAATGGCTGATTTGTACGCTTTCACAGCTGCTTTGGGGTCTTCAAACTGTTGACCGCATAGTAAATCTTTCATTCTAGGCAATGCAAAGAAATTGTTTAGGCTCAGGTCAGGACTGCACGGAGGATGGCTCATCAGCTCAACGTTTTCCTGTTTCAAAAAATCATTTGTCTTCCGAGCCGTATGGGAGCTCGCATTATCGTGATGTAAGATGATGCGACGTTTCGGGTTATTTTTTCGGAGTTCGGCTATCATTTCTGGCAAACAAACCATGATATACCTCAGCGGTAACCGTTCTGTGTTCCTGTAAAGGAATTGTAGCAATATGCCCCTTTTTCGAGACAAACGAAGCGACCATTTTCTTTGACACGCTGCGGGAGCGAACCACTTTCATTGGTTTGATCTCATCTTTGAAGACCAAAACTGCTGACTGATGTTTTCTTTCAGGTTCGTATGAATAAATCCATGATTTGTCACCTGAGACGATATTATAAACGGCATTTGACTTCCCTCCGTTGAAGCGTTGCAGAGTATAGAGATTGGTGCCGGCAATCTACACGAGCCGCCTTTTGCTCTTCGGACAAATTTTGGGGAACCCAGCGTGAAACTAGCTTTCTTACACACAGCTCATTATGCAATATCAACTGAATTGCAGTCATTCCGATACTGATAACAGCCCGAATCTGCTCGTATGTCACATGACGGTCATCTAATATAATAGTTCGCACAGCTGCGATGTTTTCAGGCGTGACTGCTGTTCTTGGTCAACCTATAGAAGAAACGTGCTGAGCGACACACGAACGTGTCGGAACTCGGCATACCAGCAGTATATTGTCGTTTGACTCGGTACTTCAACATTATAAATCGAAACAAGTTCGCTGATGTATCTTGAGATAATCCGCGATGAAAATTGTGATAACTTATGGCACGGAAATGTTCACACGTGAGTTCAGTTTCTGTTAATGATGTGTCAACTTTAAACCAACATGGTTTTTGTTTTTAAAATTTTTTTTATAATTGTTTGATTGTCATTAAGATTCTAAGAGGCCAATATTCAAATTCTAAAAAAGGTTTTATTGTAACTCAATCCGAAATATTCTATTACCGATCATTTCAGTGTGCTCCTCGTATTTTACAAATGGTTCAAAATGTTGTCTTGTTCTAGGTAAGTACTTTTGAAATCCTGAGTTGGAAATATTGCTGAGGCATGCAATTTTTTATCTAATCGAAATCACCTTTCACTCTTTTTGCTTGCAATTTGCATTGGACTATAGCAACAAAGTATCACCTCAATTACCTCACTGCAGTAGCTCTATGTCAACGATCCGCACCATCAACAAGGAGGTTCTTAAAACCTTGCGAAGTCTAGACATGAACAAAACTAGTGGACCTGATGGCATACCGATTCTTGTCACCTGTTTTGACACGTTTGTTCTGCCTCTCATTCAGAACTCAAATAGTGCCCAAATCTTGGAAGCAAATGTGCAGCAAAAAGGGCAGCCGTGCTGGCCACTTATCAGCCAATTTCAATTAACTCCATACTCTGCAAGATTATGGAGCATATATTAAACACCCACCTCATGGCATACCTAGAGGAGAATGATCACCTCAGTGACTGCCAGTACGGGTTTCACCGAAATCAATCAACTGGGGATCTTCTAGCGTTGGGCTACTCACAAATGGGGGCAAAGCCGTAGAGAACATTGGGGAAGCACTTGCTGTTTCTCTTGATGTCTCTAAAGGCAATTGACAGGGTTTGGCATACTAGCCCTTAGGGCAAGCTTCCAGCAAACAGCTTATAATGGTCTGATTGACTGGGTTAAGGACTTACTGAGTGAATAATCTGTCTGTGTTATCGTCAATAACTTCTAGTCCAATCCTATTATGACAAACGCCAGAGTTCCTCAAGGGTCAGTTCTCTCCGCAACTCTCTTCCTGCTGCACATAATGATCAGCTTATTCCCAGTACCTATGGGTATGAAGAAAATAGCACAGATGTTGGAGTTGGTGGAGAGATATGCTAAGTCTCATTGGTAACCTTGATCTGCTTTAAAGCACAGGTGCAGAGTAGCCGGCCTCAGTATTCTATAGAATGCATTTTGATGAGTGTGTACAGGGTCTTAACCCGCTTGTTGTCGATACAACCAAATGGTTGTTCACCAACTGTCATTAGAACCAAATGGTTTGCTTCATCGTTTGTAATGCCTCTGCGCCTCTGCTGTAAGGCGTCTGTATTTACGTCCAGATATGTACAATCTAGGTGTGTCCAAGGCAAGAGTGTATAGGTTTTTGTTGCACTAAGATAGTGAGATTTACCATTTCGGGCTTTATCACCACTTACTACCAGGTGGGGTTGTGCTCAAGCAATGGGTTATGATAAGTGAAAAAAAAACCTTGTTGGATTAGTAGCACCTTGTAGAAGGAATATTAAGACTGGTACATGGTTTGTGAAATATCATTAACGAAATGAACTTTAGAAAAATGCTTACCGATCTGGTGGTAACCTCAGTCCGCAATGTGGCTTTATCAAAGGCAGGGGGTTTACATTTTTTACTCTCGCGATCTCTAGTAACACTTCCCGCGGTGGAGGACTCGTAAACGATTTGTCCAATTGCATCTGTACAGCCAACCTAACGTCATCAAGGTCTACAGTCTTTTTCTTGGCGTGATTTGCAAACACTCGAGCGTCGTCCAAAATACAAGTCACATATCGATATATGAACTCTAGAAGTTGATTAACGACCCGTGGTTCATAATCTGTTATTCCGACTTCCTTCATGATGGACATAATAACTTGTGCATCTTTTGGTATATGTTTTATTTGCGTGTTAACTTTTGATTTGTCTTTTTCGGACATTATTATTTATTTTTACAAAGGTTTAGCGTAATATCTCTTTGAACATAAAAAATTGTTGTTTGTTGTTTGCTCGTTTGTTGTTACGTTTTGCCAATTAATATTGACTAAGGTCTTACACCACACAGCCTAGTCTGATGTTTATTTTATTTACTAAATTCTTTACAATATTATGCTTGATCATAATATTATGCTGATGCGTCACATTGCAGATTTTGTGAGATATAAAACCAAAACACATAAAAAACATTAGCAGATACCAAAGCAGACCAAGCAGATAAAAAATGTTTTATTAAACATGTACCTACGCAGACAAAATAAATTTCAAACTACGTAAAGCATAAAGCCGCGTCTCCACCAAAGTTTTGTTGCCAACACAACAGTTGTCAACAAAACTTGTTTCAATTTTCGGCGGCAACATCAAAGGAATACGCTTGTTGCAAACATTTGTTCCCTCGGTGGAGACGCTTGTTGGAAACAGTTGAAAACATAACTGTTGTCAACATTTTTGGTGGATACGCGGCTTTACACAAGTAAGTTTCCGTTAAAACTCCTCAATCTCATACTCTGTCAATGATTAATTGGCATTGCTATTCCTAACCGATGATTTTGCCAGTTTCAACGTTCTTCATCTTTTTATGGCGGTTTGATAAAACTCACTAGTGTCAAGGTTTATTTCTATTTCAATTTTTTCTTATATAGTAATAACAAACATAATATGTAGTTTATATGCATAGTGGGTATCTACAATTCTTCCTTAAGGTCAGCCACATATATTTAGAGTTCCGTTTCAGAATTCCGATTCGAGATTCCGAATATACATCACACAAATACGTTTATTTCACTGCGGAATAACAAGGCTCAGTTGAGAGGCGCTGGCCATTGAGTCTAGACATTCTACCAGCGAATAATGACGACGATTTTCTGATTGCGATTCCATTGTTGCTGTATCATTGTTACTGGGTGCATCCTCTTGACATCCTAAGATTGCAATATAGTTAATATTATGTAAAAACATGTATCTATCCAGATACTTTTTTTAAATATGGATGTCTATACACTTTTTCGACGAATTATTAACCAAATTAGATGAAATAAATCAAAGAAAAAAAAGAATAAGACGAAAAGAGATACACATATAAGATTACATGTAAAAACATACATCTACTCGCTTCGGTTGTGCAATGCGAACTGGGTGGTAGGTGCGTTAGTACGGAATTTACGAATATGTGATGCGACTTATACAAAATCTATGGAAGACTTGCGTTCGAAACGGCAGTTTTCCGTGCGGGATTCCGAACGCACAAGCAGTCATGCGGAATTTTAATCGAAGAAAATTACTGTACATGTGCGATTGGTCCTTGATTTTATATGGATTTTCTGCATTGGGAATCCCAAAACAGAATTCAGAAACGGAATCTCGAAACGGAATTCGGAATGTATATGACCGGCCTAAGAGAGTAAATACAGTTGTGTCGGTTTTTCTAATTTTATTTTCAAGTAGGTACCAGTCACCTTCCCCCGAGAACGGGTTCCCGCCTTGTCGTGGGCTTAATAGCCGTGGTTTTGTCACCCACGGTGATCAAAGAGGAACCCCTTCACTGGCCCGTGGTGTAGGGCCGGCCCGAGGTGGCCACTCCGAGTAGGCTTGGCGAGCCCACTTCGGATGTGTGTCGGTGGGCTGCGGTGAGAGGGGTGTTCTCTCCCCCTACCACTGCAGCCGAGGTGGAGTATCGGAGGAAGAGGAGTGTTGGTATGGCGATGCGCCACTCGCCCTATCCTCCGCGACTCAGCCGGGGCCGCAGCGTTGATGCGGTGGTGGTGGGGCCGCGGGGGGAGAGGAGTGTTGGTATTGCGAGGCGCCGCTCTCCCTACCCTCCGCGGCCAAACTTTGTTGGCGGCGGAGCCAGAGACCAGATCCGCCGCTGGGGTCGGGAAAGCGGATGCTACTAAGCGCTCGATTTTCCTGACCCCCATGGCCACAACGTATCGAATTCGGGGGGGGGGGGGGGGGCGTGCCTTGTTGTTCCTAGTGCGCCTTGCCTGAGAGGGAGAGTGGGGAGGAGAGGTCCTCCCCCGAGAAGGGGCTGCCATGGGGCGACCGGCGCTGGTGGGGCCGCGGATGTGTGCGAAAGCGTTCCCGTGGCCCTGCCAATATCCGGTGAAGGTGGAACACCATGGGGTTTTAGTCGGTGCGAGTCCAACATAACCCGTCCTTGCCCCCGCGAGGCGGGTATGCGTAGGCATTTCCCCATGTAAAAAAAAAAGAAAAAGGTACCAGTCACACTTGGTTTCTTTATACTATGCCAAATATCATCAACTCCGATTATCGACACAGAGCGCTTTGTTCGTGTCATGAAATGAGTTTCGTAGTCACTTGGAAGATAAGGTCAAATTGGCCTCTAAAAAGCTTGGCGTGCTCAGCAAAACAGGACAATAATTCATGCCGGCACACCGCTTGCAACTTTACAAGGCGCAGGTTCGGCCTCACATGGAATACTGTTCCCATCTCTGGGCAGGGGCACCTCAGTGCCAGCTCCTTCCACTTGACCGCATCCAGCGTAGAGCAGTTCAAATCGTCGACGACCGAGTTCTTCCCGATCGATTTGACTCCCTAGCACTGCGAAAAGATATTGCATCTCTATTCGTATTTTCTCGCATCTACCACGGTAGGTTGTAATTTATTGAATTTTTAATATATTCATCCACTTTGTCACATTCAGCTACAACATTTTCAATATTCTTTGCCTTTCAGACCTTAAATACGTAGTCAAATGTGTATATATATATATATATATATATTATATGTAAGCGAAATACTACTGAATGACTGACTCAAAACTAAAACTATACACCCGATTCTCTTGAAATAAGTATTTGTATAGTTATGTATTCATTTCGCAATATAGACGTTTATTAAAAACAATAGGTTCCGCAATAAAATATTATCGTGTGCCCAGCGAAGCGACCCATAGAGCACAAAATATTGCTAGAATGTTGCAGGAATATTATTCAGTACCTAACCTTGTAATATTGCACTAAATATTCTTGAAATATTACTGCAACATTCCTATGTCCGCTTTTTTACGTTGCTAGCAAGCTTGTGGTAATATTATAATATATAGTAATATTTTAATAACATAACATGTCATATTTTAATTTTAGACATATATCTCATGAAATGTAAACCAACAATTAGAATTAATTTTTCGCTGCAGCGCGTGTCACTCGAGTGCTGGATTGAGCAAGCCAGAGTCCTGCAGCGTATGTAATTTCTTTTTCTGAAATGATGTACATATCAACAGCACCTTTTCTGTAATTAACAAAGCATGTCGTGGATGCAAACTAACTTAATAAAATTTCAAATTGTCATAAAAAACACACCGTTAATACTGCTCGAAGAGATTTGAGATAATTCTGGTATTGGCAGCAATTTTATCACTTTTTAAACTTCATTAATAAATCTTTTTTTTACATCTTTTCAATATTCAATCAGGAAGAGTTTGATCTTCATAACTACTATAAATTTTCCGTGCATTTTTCCATGTCATATCTTTCATTCACTTTTCTATTTCTTCTTCTAACTCCTCAGAATCCAAGACATCGGAAGAGTACATTCCATGGGCAAATTTTTCTTGAGCTGGATCCCATTCATCTAATAGTAATGCATCAGAAAATTTCACTAATAAAAATATTTTTTGAATGATTGAGACATTGTTATATTATTTATAAATTTCAACTTCAACGAAAGTAACAAGAGAGCTGTAACTGTAATACACGATATTTGTGGCAGTATACGGGTATAGCAACGTGATCTTCATCAAGTTTGGTGCAATTTGGCGTAATTCAAACTGCGCCATTATGGCAATAACACATGATTAAGAGACCCCGCAGACATACAATTGTAAGTTGGCCGACTAAATCGTAGAGTATACCAATAGGTATAGTGACATATGCTAGCCCACACATCTTGTCCAACCAGGGCTCGGAACCGGTTTAAAAAGAGCGGTTATATTCGATTAATTACCGGTAAATATATCGCTCCATCAATCACCGGTTCAAAAATTAACCGGTTTTTATTAAACCTAAACGATAAAGGTTACCGGTAACTTAACGGTTTCGACACCCAAATTAACCGGTTAATTCCGTAAAACGTAAAGGCAGCTATTCATAGGACAGGTAGATTCACGTTGCGAAGTGCTTATGCGGCATCGCCGCATGCGGGCACACTTATCAATTATCTGCCTTTAAGCGATACATTGTTTTAATCGCGATCAGAGTGTGTAGTGGGAGTTTGGCCATCCATGTTTACGTTTTAACGGTGGTAGAGCCACGCGGCAGCTTTTGCTATCGCATGGATGGGCCAGCTCGAACCAGGGTTGTACCACAACCTCACAGAATACCAGCGGGAAGTAGAAGTTTACTTCTGCGTTTCGCTTGGTAGGTGTAGGTGGTCGGAGGCCCAATCCCCCCCCCCCCTTTAAGGTATGGTAGCGGAATCAAATAAAAAACTACCCCAGGAGGGTACCAGAATCCTGGTGACGGAGAATCCTTCGCTGAGCACCCACGCCCAAGCTACCCTACTGTTCTTGAGCATGTGTGCTCAAGCTGCCCCGCGTATTCTGGTATACGGGGGGGGGGGGGGGATCCGTATAGATCGTGATCCTTGGCGATTTTAACGACCATCACGCCGAATGGCTCGGTTCACATTTAACCGATCATGTGGCGAAATTTGTTTATGACTTTGCCTTGGCATATGGTTGCACAGCTGGTTACTTTGCCTACGCGGATTCCAGATGTGGAGGATCATGCGCCTTCTCTGTTGGAATTTCTGCTGACCTTTTATCCGGACGGATACCAGGTTTCCGTCGACACCCCTCACGGCTCCTAGGGCCATTGTCTTGTCCGGAGGGTGGTGTCACTCACACTATCTTCGCGGTTGCATTCTGCAGGCAGACGCCGTGTTTGGCACTATAGATCGGCCGATTGGGAAAGGATGCGGTCTTTTTATTGCATTCTACCCTTGAGGGTGAATTCGCTTCTCGCTGGACAATCGCAACAATGTTGCTGATTCTGTCGCTGATATGTTACTTGAGGATATGGAACTTTTTATTCCATCTTCTGTGGTGCCCATCGGAGGCAAATTCCAGCCATAGTTTGGTCGCTCATGTAAAATAGCATCACACTATAAGCAAGAGTGCTATCAGCACTGGGCTAACGACATCTTTACATTCCGAGACGTTGACGTATCGAGATGTAAACACCAGCGCTCTTCAAAAGATGTATAATTCCGCCTCCAGGTTCATCAAAATTCATTGCCAAGACAAGGTCAGAGCACATCGGCGGAGTTGGTGAGAGGCTAGTTCGCCTTCCTTCGGTAACCCGTGAATTCTGGTGTCTTGCTAAGGCTGTCCAAGGGAACTTCAGTCAGTCATCTCTGCAAAGAGAGGTCGATTCACTGAGTCCATGCCGCAAAGGAGAAAGCCGATCTGTTAATCTCTCTTTTTGCGTCCAACTCGACTCTCGATGACGGAGGAATACACCACCGACCATTCCGCGGTTTGAGTGCTCCATGCCAGATATTCGGCTTACACAGCGCTCGGTTCCCTTTCATGAGGACACTGAGGACGTGTGCTCCGAAGTTGGCACCTGTTTTAACGCATCTTTTCCGGTACTTCTACTCCTAAGGCGTTATCCCAAATTCATGGAAGACAGATTTTGGTTCACCCGATCCCTAAAAAAGGCGACCGCTCTGACCCATCAAACTACAGGCCTATCGCCATCACCTTCTTGTTCTCCAAATTAATGGAATCCATTATAAACACTTTTCGTCGGGGTTGATCAGTTGGTGATCTTCTGGTCTATCTAACTCATAGATGGGCGGAGGCAGAAGAGTTCAAGGGGCAGGCATTGGCCGTTAGTTTGGACATTGCGAAGGCCTTCAATCGGGTTTGGCACAAAGCGCTTATTTCGAAGCTCCCTTCCTATAGGCTTCCCGAGAAATTGTGCAATTGGATCACCAGTTTCCTTGCTGATCGAAGCATCAAGGTCGTAGTAGACGGTGCATGCTCTGATTACAAGCCTATTAACGCTGGTGTTTCACAAGGCTGCGTGCTATCACCAATGCTGTTTCTAATGCATATCAATGATATTTTGCAAACTGGTAACAACGACAACACTGGTGGTGTATAAATATACACCGGCCGTGCCAATATTTCTCGGGAAACGTCTCCGAGTACCGGAGCAAAAGTAAAGTAAAGTAAAGTTGCAGCCTTTATACGTTCCACTGCTGGGCACAAGCCTCTTATTTCTGAGAGGGTTTCAGGGCAAGTAAATGTCCGCTCCAAAGATTCTTGGTGAACTTCACATGTCTTCGAGATATATTTTTTTTATTTCTCAGACATGCAGGTTTCCTCGCGATGTTTTCCTTCACCGCCGAGCACGTGGTAAATCGGCACTTAAAATTGCAATTAACAATTTCATTGGTGCCAGCGGGGATCGAACCCGAGTTTATCACGTACTGTAAGACTTACAACGAGCGCTAACCATCTGAACCTCCACGGCGCTACCGGAACAAACTTGTGTCTGATGTCGATTCTTTGCTGAACAAAGTCTTGGATTGAGGGCGGCTAAATCTAGTTCAGTTCAATCCCCAGAAGACACAAATTTGTACGTATACCGCTAAAAAGAACCTCTTTGTCGTATGTCCTCAGTTTTAAGGAACACCTCTTGATGCCTCAGCTAGCATCGGAATCCTCGGCGTCGACATATGTGCAGTTTTGGGGTCACTTGGAAGGGAATGCCAAATTGGCCTATAAAAAGTTTGGCGTGCTTAGCAAAGCGAGGCAGTATTTCATGTCGGCACATCGCTTGCAACTTTACAAAGCGCAAATTCGGCCTCTCATCTCTGGGCCGGGGCACGCCAGTGTCAGCTCCTTCCACTTGACCGCATCCAGCGCAAAGCGGTTCGAGTCGTTGACGTCCGAATTCTTTCTGATCAGCTCGATTGATTGGCAGTGCGTAGGGATGTTGCATCCCTTTGCATTTTCTATCGAATTTACCACGGGGAGTACTCTGAGGAATTGTTCGGTTTAATTCCAGTCACCAAATTTCACGAACGCACATCGCGTCAAAATTCACGATACCATACTCACCATCTGGATGTTTGACGGGCCACCACTATGCGTTTTACTAGGAGTTTTCTTCCTCGTACAACTTCTCTGTGGAATTGTTAGCCACTGGCGATTTTTTCGGACCGATACAACTTAGTTACCTTCAAGAAGAGAACTCACTCCTTTCTTAAAGGCTGGCAACGCACCTGCAAATCCCCTGGTGTTGCGGTTGTTCATGGGTGGCAGTAGTCACTTACCATCACGTGACCCGCATGCTCGTTTGCCCCCTTTTCTATAAGAAAACGTGTATTGTTATGCTACTTACATATCATTTTACACTATTTTTCAATTCTGTTTTTGATTTTCTGCATTCATATTTTGCATCACTTTTCACGCTATCAGTTATGCTACTTACGTATCATTTTACACAATTTTTCCATTCTATTTTTGATTTTCTGCATTTATATTTTGCATCACCTTTATTTCCATAGGATCCTGTAACGTTTTTACACAATAACAAATCATTTTTACTTCGTATTTTCACGCTATCAGCACTTTCTAAATCGCTGTCAATGGAGTCTTACCTTTTTCGATCTTTTATATAGTTCTCCGTAACTCTGCATTTTCGGGTTTTGTGCGCGCTTTTTAGTTGGACTCCAACTAAATCGTCCAACTAATTAATTGGACACCGATCGTATCAGAATCAAGATTCCCTTCCGATTACGGACAATTAAAAAGTTGTCCAACTATCGGCCAACTGCTCGTTAGCACGGTTACCCTATGCAAGGTCGCGGACTATCCAACTTTGTTGGTTAATCGCTCGGCAACATGCAAGACGAACCGATGCGCGCGCGTGTTTTCCCCTTTGGTTAATTTATACTAATATTTCATAAGATAATATTTTATTTTATATGTCAATTTGAATTTTAGGCTCCCAAAAACTTTTTCCATACTAAGCTACTTAAAACTAAGCCTAATAACTTCTTAAGCTACTACTACTACTCACCTGTTGCTGCAGGGGACTGTCTCCTGCTGCTGCACTCCTCTTCTCTGATTCTGATTCTTCTGACTCTCTAATCTGAACTTATTGAATTATAAAAATATAACAGATTTTTGCACTAAACTGTCTTAAATTTATTATAAGTATAGAATATCATTAAAAAAAAATGAGTTGTATTTTTTATTAACCTAGCAGATACTTACCGGAAAGTTAATCCAAGCCTCTCTTCAACGCTGATAGCGAGTCGGAAAGTTGTGTCCTGTTTGCATATCGCTGGCCCGATTATATATACGAGCTCATCAAAAGACGAAATACTCATTCTGTAGAATGAAAAAAAAATATCTGGGTAACATGAGTTTAGAGTGCAAGGTATGATGTTTCCCATATTCTAATCTGTCACTTAATATAGGATGCACCCAAAATGTTCTCTTTTGTTTTCGTCTTCTTTTTATTATTAGTGTAATTAGAGCGTTTTTTTTTCTGCATTATCACGTACACGCACCGCGCTAGCAACACTGTCACGGACTAAATTGATTAAGTCTGCGGCTGGTAACCAATAAAACAAAGTTGGTCAATTAAATTACAAAAGTACCTACGCAATTTAGTCGTTCGATAGTTGGCCAACTTACAATTGTATGTCTGCGGGGTCTCTAAGATGTCAATTGACAGTCTTTTTTTTTCTAATATCTTATTAATACTTCTACAGTCTTATTCATAAAAAGTTAAAAATAGGTTTATTAGTTTGTTATTAAGAGGTACCCGTAAAACATTATTCATAAACGCTTAATAACGCTAAAACGCATTATAAGTGTTCAATAACGGCTTCATAATTCATAAGTTATAGAAGGGTCCACCGTACTATAAAGTATAAACCTGTAAGCCTGTAATAAAGAAAAATAAACGGTACAAACCGGTTTGCGCCGGCTCAGTCAGAGTATCCATCAAAGGGCTGTTTGTTAGTCGTGCGCATTTAAATAAAAATCAAATAATTTATTAAGTATTTTTCCAATTATTAAATAATTGGATTTAAGTATTTTAATTAAAATAATTAAGAATTAAGTTATTATAAATTTATATAGGTAAATAATATGTGTTCTGTATAAGCAAAAATGCCTAATAGTTGTACAGTATGCATGAATAAATCTAGAGAAAATAAGGATATTTCCTTTTTTTTTTGTACCTGAGAGATCAAGTGAAGTAAGTACCTTTTTAAGTATTATATGCAATAAGACTAGGTAATTACATTGATAGGTAAGTGAGAATGTGTTAGACAGGTACGTCGTCGAGTGATGGAGTCGGTCTCACCTATTTGAAACGTTAGTCAGTTTAACCTTAACAGTGCCGTAGATGGCAGGATATCCTACGTAATAAGGCTAAATGTGTGACTTTATCCACCCACTTTAGTCTATACTATAGGAAGCAACCTACCTCTATACTTTTTGCGAGTCGCGACCCCAGGAGTAAATACCACTGCATTATGGTTGGAATACAATCGCCAGACATTGGTGAGGGTGGTGGGATTGGTGTTGGTGGTAGTGGTGCTGGTGTTGGTGGATAGTGTTGCTGATAGTGTATGGCGTGGCGTAGTGGTGGTGGAGGTGGTAATATCGTAGGTAGTGGTAATAGGCAGTGGACCAACAATGGCTCCATCAACACCAATTCCATCACCACCATTATTATAACCACCACCACCACCACCGCCACTGCTTACGACCACTATTATATATACCACTATTTAACGGTGGTAGAGCCACGCAGCAGTTTTTGCTGTTACACGTATGGGCCGGCTCGAGCCGGGTTGGTACCACGACCTCACAGAATACCGGCGTGAAGTAGAAGCTCTGCTTCTGCGTTTCGTCTGGTGAGTGCAGGTGGCCGGAGGCCCAATCCCCCCCCCCCCATCAACATGGTAGCGGAATTATACATTAGACTACCCCAGGAGGGTACCAGTACCCCTGGAGAATCCCTCGCTGAGCATCCACGACCATGTTATTCCAATCCTGAGCGTGGGTGCTCAGGCTGCCCCGCGTATTCTGGGGGGGGGGGGGGCAAAATTCAGCTCAAAAATATAACTGCTCGGGGCAAACTGAGCAACAATACCAAGGCGACCCCTGCCACGCTATCCGTGAATTTCTGCAACATCAGGGGACTTCACTCTAACCTAAACGCCGTCCATTATCATCTCGAGACGGCGAAGCCGGCCTTGCTCTTCCTGACCGAGACGCAGGTTTCCTCTCCGGCTGATATTTCGTATCTCTCCTACCCGGGGTACCAATTGGAGCACACCTTTGTGCCTCGGGCTGGAGTTTGCGTGTATGTCAGAGAGGACATCTGTTCTCGACGCCTTGGCAGTCTTGAAGGTTTGGACCTATCCATCCTTTGGCTACGCGTAGACAGCGACGACCATCCGCGCGTCTACGGGTGCCTCTATAGGTCCCATAGCGGTAATGCCGAAATAGATCGACTCATCGACCATGTCCAAATGGCTACAGATTCCTTGCTACAACAGGTCCCATCCGCAGAGATCGTGATCCTTGGCGATTTTAATGCCCACCATGCCGAATGGCTCGGTTCACGTTTAACCGATCATGCGGGGAGATCTGTTTATAACTTTGCCTTGGCATATGGTCTGACACAACTGGTTACTTCGCCTACGCGGATTCCAGATGTGGAGGATCATACACCTTCCCTGTTGGACCTTCTGCTGACCTCTCATCCGGACGGATATCAGGTTTCCGACGATGCCCCTCTTGGCTCTTCGGACCACTGTCTGATCCGGAGTATGGTGCCACTCACGCTCCCCTCGCGGTTGCGTTCTGCAGGTTGCCGCCGTGTTTGCCATTACAGGTCGGCGGATTGGGACGGAATGCAGTCTTTCTTTGCATCCTACCCATGGGGGCGGGTTTGCTTCTCGCCGGATGATCCCAGCGCTGTTGCTGACTCTGTCACTGATGTGGTGCTACAGGGAATGGAACTATTTATTCCATCATCTGTGGTACCCATCGGAGGCAGATCTCAGCCTTGGTTTGGTCGCTCCTGTAAAACTGCATTACGCAGTAAGCAGGAGTGTTATCAAGCCTGGGCTGCGGCTTCGGCGACTCGGGATGTAAACACCAGCATACTCAAAAAGAAGTATAACTTCGCCTCCAGGTCCTTCAAAAGAGTTATTGCCAAGGTAAAGTCGGAGCACATAGGCAGAATTGGCGAGAAACTACTTCGCCTTCCTTCGGGAACCCGTGCATTCCGGTCTCTCGCCAAGGCTGTCCAAGGGAATTTCTGTAAGCCATCACTACCATCTCTGCACAGGGAGGACGACTCACTGGCCCATGACGCAAAAGACAAAGCCGACCTTTTAGGCTCCCTTTTTGCATCCAACTCGACTCTTGATGACGGGGGGAAAACACCGCCGACCATCCCGCGGTGTGAGTCCTCCATGCCGGATGTGCTGTTCTCACAGCGCTCGGTTCGCAAAGCACTTCTCTCCCTAGACATCCAGAAGTCGAGTGGGCCTGACGGAATCCCCCCAATTGTGCTGAGGACGAGTGCTCCGGAGTTGGCACCGGTCCTAACGCGTTTTTTCCGGTACTCCTACTCCCAAGGCGTAGTCCCGAATTCATGGAAGACAGCTTTTGTCCACCCGATCCCTAAAAAAGGCGACCGCTCAGACCCGTCCAACTATAGGCCTATCGCGATCACCTCCTTGTTCTCCAAAATAATGGAATCCATTATCAACTGCCAGCTCATCCGATACCTTGAGGATCACCAGCTGATTAGTGACCGCCAATACGGTTTTCGTCGGGGTCGATCAGCTGGTGATCTTCTAGTCTACTTAACTCATAGATGGGCGGAGGCAGTAGAGTCCAAGGGGGAGGCGTTGACCGTTAGTCTGGACATTGCGAAATTGTGCAATTGGATCACCAGCTTCCTTGCAGATCGGAGCATCAAGGTCGTTGTAGACAGTGCATGTTCTGACTACAAGCCTATTAACGCTGGTGTTCCACAAGGCTGTGTGCTTTCACCAACGCTGTTTCTTCTGCATATCAATGATATGTTGCTAACTGGTAACATTCATTGCTATGCGGATGACAGCACTGGTGATGCTCTATACACCGGCCATGCTAATATTTCTCGGGAAAACGTCTCCGAGTACCGGAACAAACTTGTGTCTGAAGTCGAGTCTTTGCTGGACAAAGTCTCGAACTGGGGGCGACTAAATCTAGTCCAGTTTAATAGAATAGAATAGAATAGAATAATTTTTTATTCAATATTGATTATTACATAATACTTATTGAAAGTCATTTTTTATTTAACACTGGTTCGGAAAATACCTCAGTCCTGGGAAGAACCAGCAAGAAACCCAGCGGGACTTTTTTTTAAACATAATTTCACTTAATAATTTTGTTTATACAATTTTTAAATGATATTTTCATAGAACCAGCATGGTGGCGATCACCCTATTCCCAGGGGTTATTTTCATTCATGTATTCCTTGATGTTATAATAACCCTTCCTGTACAGTTTTTCTTTAATAAAACTTTTAAACTTGTTTATTGACAAACTTTGAATATGTTCTGGGATTTTGTTGTAAAAGCGTATACATTGCCCCATAAATGAATTACTGATTCTGTGGAGTCTAGTAACTGGCATTACAAGCTTATGTTTGTTCCTAGTATTTAAAGTATGCACATCCTTATTCTTATTAAAGCTATTTATGTTTTATGCACATACATTACATTCTCATAAATATATTGCGATGCAAAAGTTAATATGTTTATTTCTTTAAATTTTTCTCTGAGGGACTCTTTACAATTTAGATTATAAATCGCCCGAACGGCTCTCTTTTGCAAAACAAATATAGCTTCAATATCAGTCGCATTACCCCATAGCAAAATTCCATAAGACATTACGCTATGAAAGTAACTAAAATACACTAATCTAGCTGTCTCAACATCTGTGAGACTTCTAATCTTTCTTACAGCATATGCTGCAGAACTAAGTATGCTTGCTAATTTAGATATATGGGGGCCCCATTGAAGTTTCGCGTCAATAGTAATACCAAGAAAAATAGTGGTATCCACAAGACTCAACTCCTCCCCATTTAACAGCACATTGGTATTCGAATGTTTTACATTAGGTATTGTAAATTTAATACACTTTGTCTTATTGCCGTTTAAGAGCATATTGTTGGCGTTAAACCAATGTACCAATTTCGATAGAGCATTATTTACATCGTCATAACTAATTAACTGTCGTTTGAGTTTGAAAATCAAAGAGGTATCGTCAGCAAATAATACTATATCGTGATTGTCCCCTACAAGATAAGGTAAGTCATTAATATAGATTAAAAACAGGAATGGGCCAAGAATCGAGCCCTGAGGAACGCCCATTGATACTACCGATCCGGAGGAACCTTTACCATTAATCACTACTTTTTGAATTCTGTTACTTAAATATGAAGTAATAAGTCTAAGCGCTAAATTTTTTACACCGTAATCTTGTAGTTTCCTGACTAATGTCTCATGATGAACACAATCGAAAGCCTTGGAAAGATCACAGAAAATACCTAAGGCATCTTGTGAATTCTCCCAGGCATTAAAAATATATTTCATAAGCTCAACACCGGCGTCCGACGTCGAGCGACCCCTTGTAAAACCAAATTGGTTTTTATGAAGTAATTTATTTGTATTAAAAAAAGTTAACAATTGATCCAAAATTATTTTTTCAAAAATTTTACTGAGATTTGGTAGTACAGAAATAGGTCTAAAATTAGCGGGGTCCAATGTACTACCAGATTTAAATAAAGGTATTACTTTACTATACTTCATTAAATCAGGAAACACACCAGAATCGATACAAGTATTAAAAATAATAGCAAGATGAGGTGCAATTAAATCTATTATGGACGCAATAACTGTAACGGAAATCCCCCACAAATCTGCGGTCTTCTTTACATCAATGGTTTTGAAGTATTTTACAACATCTTACGGTAATACTTTTTCAAATCTAAATTCTTTTAAACAGGTGTTAACATTCTGTTTGAGTAATGACTCGGCGACAGTTGGAGAAGTATTCAATGACTCGGTTGTCAAGATAGGAATATCAGTGAAATATTTCTCAAACACCGCTGCGACTTCTTGATTTGATTTAGTCAATTCATTGTTAATTTTTAATTGATAGTTTGAGTTACGAGGTTTGTCTTTACTGGTTTCATTATTAATTATACTCCACGTCATTTTATTCTTAGCAGTCTTAATTTTGTTGCTAATATGTAACGATTTGGCTGTGGAGCAAACTCTTTTAAACATTTTAGAATAATTTTTAACATATTTTTTAAAAGCATCGGAAAGATTATATGATATTTCATGGTAAAGGTCATATAACCTTCGTCTGCTTTTATGAATTCCTACTGTCGCCCACTCATTAAATGCCTGTTTCTGGAGAATGTTTTAGAAGTAAATGTTTTTTTAAATTCATTGCTTATAAGGGTAAATAATTGTCCATATAAATAGTCTGCATTGTTCTTATAAGAAAGTGATGGAAGGTTTTTTTATCATATTACTTCTAAATCTCTCCAGGCGTTTTGTATTAATAGGAACAAACACACTTTTCTCAATTACTTGTTTTTTGTGCATATAAGGTAATGAAACCAGTTGTCCACAGTGATCTGAACTAAGTTTTTGAATTATTGATTTGTTGATTGGTACAACACCTGTAAAATATTATCAATACAAGTTGCACTACACCCTGCAATACGTGTAGCTTCAAAGAATAAATTACCAAGATTATAGGATTTAAACAAAGAGCAAAATTCAATACTGATGGAAGAAGTTTCCAGGAGATTGATATTAAAGTCTCCACACACTACAAGAGATTTATTCTGTTTATTAAGCTTAACTAAAACTTCTTCCATAACCTTTTCAAAGGTATCATAATTTGAACATGGGGGTCTGTAAACACTGACAACAATAAGGTGCTCAAGCTCAACGCATGCCATTTCTACAGTACGCTCAACAGAGAGGCTCACAATGTCTTTACGTTCTTTACATGATAAGGATTTATTAGCTAATATTAAGGAGCCACCACGTAACTTAGTATCTCTATTGAACGAACTGACCACCTGGTGATTACTGAAATTAAATATGGAGTTGTAATCTTTCAACCAATGTTCAGTAATACATAAAATATGTATACTGTTACTATTTAAAAAGAATTCAATTTCTAATTCTTTGCCTAACATACCTTGTATGTTTTGATGCACCAGGTTGAATTAAGTTAATCCTCAGAAGACACAAGTTTGCGCTTTTACCGCTAAGAAGAACCCCTTTGTCGTATCTCCTCAGTTTCAAGGCACTCCCCTGGTTGCCTCAGCCAGTATCGGAATCCTGGGCGTCAACATATCGAGTGACGTGCAGTTTCGTGGTCACTTGGAAGAGAAGGCCAAATTGGCCTCTAAAAAGCTTGGCGTGCTCAGCAGAGCGGGACAGTATTTCATGCCGGCACACCGCCTGCAACTTTACAAGGCGCAGGTTCGGCCTCACATGGAATACTGTTCCCATCTCTGGACAGGGGCTCCCCAGTGCCAGCTCCTTCCACTTGACCGCATCCAGCGCAGAGCGGCTCGAATCGTCGACGACCGAGTCCTTTCCGATCGGCTCGACTCATTGGCGCTGCGAATAGATGTTGCATCTCTTTGCATTTTCTTTCGCATCTACCATGGGGAGTGCTCTAAGGAATTGTTCGGATTAATCCCAGCCGCCAAATTTCACGAACGCACATCGCGGCAGAACTCCCGATACCATCCACACCATCTGGATTATTGGCGGTCCACCACTGTGCGATTTAGAAGATGTTTTCTTCCTCGCACGACTTCCTTGTGGAATCGATTACCATCAGCGATTTTTCCGGACCGATATGACTTAGGGACCTTCAAGAAAAGAGCGTACTCCTTTTTAAAAGGCCGGCAACGCATCTGCAATTGCCTCCCTGGTGTTGCAGTTGTTCATGGGCGGCGGTAGTCACTTACCATCAGGTGAGCCGCATGCTCGTTTGCCCCCTCTCCTATAAAAAAAAATATACACTCACAGCCATTACTACCACCACCGCCACGCTTACACCAAAACTCTTGATTTCGAACAATTAATACATATGTTGTTACGTTAATATAAGTTATAATTAATACACAGGCTTAGAGTATTCAAACTCTAAGACTACAGGCCGTGTCAACTTCCCGCTTTAGGGTATTAGTGTTCTGTGTTACTCTCTCTTTACTCTGTGGCCGAACTGCGTGCGAGCAACGAACAGCTGATTGTTGAATTTGTATTGATTTGTATAGATTATTGTTGGTGAAATTGTTTTTTTGTGGATTTTAATTGCTAGTGTCGTTATGCAAGCTCTGCAAGCTTTAGAAGCTATAGACCAAGTAGAAAATGCTCGGCGGATTTATTATGCAGGTACCTATTTTTGTCTATCAATGTGTGAATGTATTTGATGACGAGTCTTCAACGCAATGATCTATATAGATTATTTTAGTAGCAAGTGGCAGCAGAGCCACAGCTGTTGCTTCTCCAACATCCATCGAACAACTGCAAGAAGTAACTTTGCAGTCACCAGCACCACAAATATTTAATTTATATATTTATTTATTTATTTGTGCTCCGCTGTTTTATCCACTATTTCAAGATAAAATGGTCTATGTGCCAAACTTTTCATATAAATTTTCTTCTGTTTTAGTGTGATTAATAAATAAACAATAATCTTTGGAAATGTTCACATTTATACTATTAGTAAGATTGTGATAATTTCATGTGTATTTCATTATTTCAGCAGTGAGTGGCAGCAGAGCAGCAGCTGTCATTACATCACCACCCACTTTTCAACAAGAGAGGCCCAGGAGGATAAGGAGTAAGTTTGAATTTCAATTAAGTGCTAATAATATAAACATTAGTTCACAAGATGATCAGCTTGAGCAGAATTAAGCTAAAAATTATTTTAATTACAATACAATAAATTTTGGGTATTTTTAGATCTGAATCCTCACCACTCGGTCGCTGAGCAAGAGAATATATCTGGCCAGGATTTTTTGGCAGTTGCACAATCGAATGCAGAATCAATGAGGGTATGTTTGGTATAACATTACATCTACATTTTAAGCTAAACAGAAGAAAAAACCAACAATATATATTTTTATGTGGTAGAGCCATGCTGCAGCTGTGTTAATAGTATAGTTGTAGCATGAATAGGTCGGCTCGACTGAGGAAGGACCACGCTCTCACAGAATACCAACGTATAATAGCAGCTTAATTCTGCTATGTTTTGTATGGTGAGTGTAGAGAACCGGAGACCCTTTTTACTGAATTAGTGACCACAATATGTTGTTATAATAATGTATATACAAATAAATGTGTTTATCTTTATTATTGTTGTTTAATAACTGCCTTATATTAATATTACTAACTGAGCTTAAGCTCAGTGGGTTATTAGCACGCTATTAAAACATGAATAACTACTTTTTACTTAGTAAAGCCAGTTGCAGCTTTATAATAACCATGCTCACAAAAATAGCAGCTTAATGCTACTATTTCTTATGATGAGTGTAGTGAACCAGAGACCCTAACCCTAACCTAAAACCTTGACTAGTAACGAGGCATTCCAGTTTAGTCCTCAGGAGTGACAACGCATCTGCATTTTGATTCTTAAAGGGGGGAGATGTAGACATAGGCATTGGTCAAGTCAAAGCACCAGGTGGACTCTGTGCTCGCGTGACACTTTTATTTTGTAAAAAAATAAGTCTGTCAATAGATACATTATACGGCATACTTTACCCTAAAGATTCGCTAGCATGCTAGAGAGAATTAGCAAGAATTTCTCGATCTATCTATATTTTTCATGACAGATGCTGGCAGCTGCAACTGAAGTGCAAGCAGCGGCCGCCAAAATGCAGGCAGAGGCCGCCAAAATGCAGGCAGAGGCAGCAAAAGTGCAGGCAGAGGCGTCTCTTTTATTAGCACAGGCTGCCAATAAAATAGGAGATGCCTTAACATTATATGTAAATAAAAATAATAAATAAATTAAGATGTTTAATGTTTTATTTCAATTCACATAATAGAATAGAATATTTTTTTAACTCCGCCATTGCGGGTGCCCAGGCCCGGATGAGAAAGGAGGAGGGGACGGTTCCGCCGGAGAGAGTGGGTGTATCCGGTGGACTAACACACCCACCTGCGCAGTCGAGCGCCGTACGCAGGGATGAAGGAGTCCGGGAGGGTTGAGCCGATCGTCGCTGGGGTATATAGTGGCGAGAGACAACACGCCCTCTTTGGTCCGGATTTCAAGCTAAACGGTGGCCCTATCTGCTAGCCATAGATAGGGAAATGGCCAAGCGCCCCGTCAGAGGGTCGCAGGCGAGGGATGTGGGGGCTGCCTAGTTTTCCTGAAAAGGGGCTGGGTGGTGGTAAAGGCCATGCTGACGGAGCAAGTGACAGTTTATTCGGGTAGTGGGGATGGGCTTTGTCAGTCCCATCTACCAGCTGGATCGAGCTTCCGATGTCACGCTGTGAGCCAACTTCGCGTCCCTATATTCTCCCGGTAATCCTAACGCCTGAAATTCTTTTTTAAAGTAGGGCGTTCCCAAAGGTGCGGGCGCCATGGAGGGTGGGAATCCCGGGGGACGAATTTTAAACACAAAGCTAATGGACAATTTAAGGCCCAGTAAGAAAGAGGGAGAGGTGTCAGAGGTGCTTACCAGAGACACCAAAGAACAAAGGGGAACCGCCATTAAACCGACGGTTCCACCGACAGTACCGTCCAGCGTAGGTGACCCCACCAAGGGAACAACTTCCGCGCTGAACGTTTCCAAAATCAGTTTCAAACCTGAGGAGCTGGACGATAAAAAGGAGCAAGAGCCCGCGAGTAACAAAACTCCTGCGGAGTCTCATACAACGGACGGCCTTTTCTCTGCTGCCTGGCAAGTGGTGAGCCGTAAGGGGAAAGGCAAAGCACCAAAAAGGTGACCTGCCGACCTGACGGACCATCAGGAGGGTTTATCCCTGCAGGCAGTAACGAAAGGCCAAAAAGAAGAATAATAAGCAGCGAGAAAAAGGCCGAAGAGAACGAGCCGCGCTGGCTGCTTCTAAAACTAAAATCAGGGAGGCTGGGCAAGCTACTGCGATTGGGGTGCTTGGGGCTGGAACCAGTAGCCGTGCTGAAGCTGGGAAGGATAAAAATCCAGCCCAAGTGGAAGTTGTGGCCGCGGGAACCAGCTCTAAGATAAGCGTCCTGGTAAGAAAGAAAGAGCAGCCAAAAGGATGCTGGAAGAGTCCACCTCGCCGAGAGGAGAGCACAAAAAAGTGCGACTCGAACAGCAACCAAAGGCTGCAAGAACAAGCTACGCTTCCGCTGCTAAAGCAGATTTGGGTGTGGCCTTAACGTGTGCGTGTTCAGGTCACATTACGAAGAAAGTAGCAGACGACATCCTCATGACAATACAGAGGAAAATGATCAGTGACGCCTGGAGTAGCCAGGACCCTGATGTTAGACCCAGTTTTTAAACCAAACCCGTTTACACGGAGGGTGTCCTGAAACTGGTGCGACAATCAGAAGGCTCTGGATTGGTTGAAGGGGAATATTGCTACCTTTGACCTTAAATCCAACACCTCGCTGACTATAAAGAAACAGTCAGAGATATCACAAAGAGTCTAATGTGGTATCCTTATCCCTGATGCCCAGGGAGCCTGAAAAGACTCACGCGACATTGGTCGTGTGCTGGCGTACCAGAACCGCTGGGTTAACATCAGGGACTGGCTGTTACTCAAGGCAGATAAACAGACGGACGGGTGGTTCCTCGTTGTTTCGGTGCCGGAGGATCATATCTCGACCCTGATGAAGGCCGGACGCCGTCTCGCATGTGTATGCGGGGCGGTTTACTTAAAATTCCAGGGTCGTGGAGGTAAATTCTTTGACACTCTACCAAGCAAAGAGGCAGAAAATAACCCGGAAGTTATGGATAGCGGAGACATGGTTACCGGTGCAGCGGAATCACTGGAGGCCAAGTCCAGTGAAAAAACGGCCTGCACAATTGAGCCGAACCCCCAGTGGAGATCGGGCTCAGCGGCAGCTCACTGAGTGACGAGGAGGACTGCATTTTGCCGACCACCTCCGACTCGATGGCTGACGATGAGACCCGAGATCTGCTGGCAGGCTTATTTTTGGGCGGGGACGGGAAGGAGGCGATCAATGATGGGGTGCCCTTCGTCCAAAACTAGCCTAGTGCAGGCCAACCTCCACCAGAGCGAAACTGCGTCGGCTCAATTACGCAAGTGGTTGGAGGTGCAAAGGACGGCCATAGCCTTAATCCAGGAGCCGTGGGTTGGGGCTGGTAAAATTAAAGGCCTAAACAACCTAAAAAGTAAGCTATTTTACAGCTCTGAACACGACAAGCCTAGAGCGTGTATTTACACTACTAAAGATATCTGTGCACAACCATTAACATATTTCTGTTCTAGAAGCATGTATGCCGTGGCAATACAATATACACAGGAGAGAAGATCGCCTCGGTCTACATGCCGGAGGAAGACACTCCTCCCCCTCATGACCTCGTGAGGCTGGTGAACTTCTGCGAGAGGACCGGACTAGAAACCGGCATGACGATATACTGACACCAACAGCAAATGACTGGAATTTAGCACAGAGAGTGGTAACGATGGACAAAATCAATTGGGCCTTTCACAGTTTCCTCCCCTATAAGGCGGCATGACCTGACGGCGTATTCCCGGCACTCTTACAGTGGGGGGGGGGGGGGTAAAGCCCTAGTCAGACTTGTAGCCATAATGAGAGCCTGTCTGGCTCTTAATTATGTTCCTAAGGGATGGAGGGAAGTGAAAGTCACATTCATACCAAAACCAGGTAAGAGCGACTACACAGACCCTAAATCCTACAGGCCCATTAGCCTCACATCCTTTCTCCTAAAGACAATGGAGATATGAGAGAGAGATAATTAAGGGGGTCGGCGCTAATGAACTTACCACTACACGACAAGCAACACGCCTACAGTCTAGGCAAATCAACAGAATCGGCACTTCACCAGGTAATAACAAAGATTGAAGAGGCCATCCATAACAAATAAATATGTCTAGGTTCCTTCATTGACATAGAAGGTGCTTTTGATAGAACGAACTTCTCCAGCATAAAATGTGCACTCAGTAAACAAAGTTGAACCGGCACTGATTTACTGGATAGTAAGCATGCTCAGTACACGAATAATAAAGAATGCTGGTGAATCTCAACCAATCCAAATTAAGAAAGGCTGCCCGCAGGGTGGGGTTTTCTCATCTCTCCTGTGGAATATGGTCATTAATGAACTCATCAGCAAATTAAATGCCAATCACTTCTACACAGTAGGTTATGCTGATGACCTGACAATACTGGTCTCTGGAAAGACAGCAAGCATAGTGTGCGATCTGACCCAAGTGGCTCTCCGTATAGTGGAGAGATGGTGCAGGGAATACGACTTAACCGTCAATCCAAATAAAACGGTTCTAGTAATGTTCACACAAAAACGAATGCTGAATAACTGTCATCTCCCAAGTCTTTTCAGCACAAAACTCCAGCTATTCTCTGCGGTAAAATATTTAGGTCTTACTTTGGACAGCAAACTTAACTGGAATTAACACATATAAAACAAAATCAACAAAGCTAGTATAACTTTCTGGCAATGCAGAAACATGATTGTCAAAAGATAGGACTGACGCCAAAAATCATACTGTGGCTGTACAAAACTGTAATTCGGCCCATGATCAAATACGGCGCTCTGGTATGGTGGACCAAGACAAATAAAGCCACCACTATAAAGAAGCTTTAGTGCTACCAGAGACTGGCATGTATGGCTGCCACAGGCTGCATAAGGACTACGCCAACAGCAGCCTTAGAAGCGATGCTAGAGCTAACCCCGCTTCATCTACATTGTTTACGCCCAAACGTTGGTTTCAAGACTTGACGCCGGAGGGCGCTCGGCTCGATACGGCGCGTTCATAACCGGTAGAAGTGTGGGCGGTTAACGGATCAGTTGCTAGAATACAGTGCTGTCGAGAGCACGTCGTGAAGTCGCCCTGGAAACCTCCATTTTTTTTGAGTCGGTTTTGTTAGCAAATTGTTGCCACGACGAGGGTTTTTTGTTAAGTCTAGAATTAGAAGCCGGGTTAACAAATTGTTAGGAAGTTAACATTGATTGCGATCAACGTCTGAATTGTTCTAGAAATAATTGTTGCTGCGCGAAACGGAAGTGATCATTGATCCAAACATTCGGTATTCGTGTTGTGTGTTACGCTTTATAATAAACGAGTGTTAGTGGCGTCTGGAAGTTAGTTAATTGTACGGTATAGTTAATAGACTGACATAGTGAAGAAGAAAGTGACTGTGGGTGACGCCGCTGGAGATTACCACAATTCGGAGCGGTGCCGAAGTTCGGGCCGCTGCCGACTTCAAGGTCCAGTCAGGTCTATCACAACCAACACCACAAAAACATCACTACACTTAACACATACACACCTCCAGCCTGACCGACCCCTGAGACAGCAATCGCCTCAGATACAGGTAAGTAATCTCTATTTGACTAGCCTCCCCATTAAATTGTAGTAGGATAAAACATTTTCCATATAGCTTAGTATTATAGGAAATTCTTCCATATAGCCACTCGGGCTCGAACCTGCGGCTGCTCGTTGAATCTTACGCTCATGGGCCCCGGGAGATTCGACATTTGTAGGGGCAGCTGTAGGCCGTAACATACATATACAACAAGAAGCGACTTTAGCTACCATCAGACTCAAGACCCTAAATCTTTGGAGTAAGAATAGTGTCCCTCATACAGGCATAATTGATAGAATTCACTCAAAAATTCCTATCTTACAAGCCAAGTACGATAAGATTCCTAAACAATTTGTATTCGATAAAAAGTATAAGATACAATTAAATGAAACTAGCCAGCCGGAATGATTAAGCCCAAAAGAGCTTAGAGTTTTCACCGATGGTTCTAAAACAAATGAAAATGTAGGTTCTGGAACTTTCTCTGAAGATCTCAATATCCACATATGCACACCGCTGGGTACCTATAACACAGTCTTTGAGGTGGAATGTATGGGTATCATTCAAGCGGCCATAGCAATAGATGCCAGGAAGGTTAATGAATTCTCCATCAGAATGCTGACCGACAGTAGGGCGGTACTACAAGCTCTGAGTTGCAATGTGGTGAACTCGGGACTAATATATGAATGCCATCAACGATTAAATGCGGTATGTAAAAACAACAATGTGACTCTGCGTGGATAAAGGGACACAGTGGATCCAGAGACAACGATGCAGCATACGAACTGGCCAGAAGAGGATCGGCTCTGGCCACTATAGGGCCGGAACCAATCATACCAATCCCGTTTGGTAATGTTCGTTCACTGGTACGTAGACACTTCACTAATCTACACGTTCAGCTTTGGAAAAATCTAGTAGACTGTAGACAAGCTAGGGAGGCCTTGCCTGAAATAAACAGTCGTTTAACCAAAGTTCTAATGAGACTGAACACGACGCAGATCAGGATAGTAACAAGTGCTATCACAGGACACGGCAACTTTAACAAGCATTTATTTACTATAGGTGTTACAGATAGTCCCCTGTGCAGGGCATGTATGGGGGAAGAAGAAACGGCGTCCTATGTGCTATTGAAATGTCCGGAGGTCGCTACGTACACGGCTAAACATTTCGGCACGCCGGGATCACTCCCTGAAGTTGCATGTAACATCAAAGGACTGTTGAGCTTCTTCGGGGAGGTCTCATGGCTCGAATAAGCATATTATTCCTGCCCACACGCAAAATACGCGCATAGACGTGGAGTTGCGGAAAACAGCCCGTCGTAAACTACCTGGCAAATCAAAAGAAAAATCTAAAGCTACCTGGCAAGTGATAAATAAATACAGAAATGGCACAAATGAAGAAGCAATTAGTAAAATTATTGTTGATGGTGATATAATTGAGGATCCGCTAGTTAAAGCTAGGGCATTTAATGATTTCTATACCAACAAAATTAATTACGACCGCCCAAATAGTGATAAACCATATAAGTTAACTTTTAACAATCCCAATTCAATATTTATACCACCCACAACATCATTTGATATAGATAAAGCTATAAAATCTCTTAAAAACACAAACAGTACTGGTTGTGATGAAATTTGTACAAGAGTTTTAAAATGCGTATCCGGTGCAATTGCTGGAGCAGTAAACTAGAGAGTAAACTAAACTAGAATATTTTTTATTAAATATGGATTTTTTAGTATTTTTTTCTATTACCACTGGTCCAAAAAAAAAACTCTGTTCTGGGAAGAACCAGCAAGAAACCCAGCGGGACTTTTTTTAAATAAAATCAATTTACAATATATTACTTTATACATTTAATATGAAACATTTACTATACACATCATTACTATAATTACATTATCTATCTATACATATAATAAATCTGTAGAAAAGTCGTGTGTGTAATTCTAATATATTCTTGAAAAAACAAGTCCAGGGGACTAAATAAAGGGTTCTGAAGCCAAATTAGTGGTTTTTAGAATTTTTGTCTGTCTGTCTGTCTGTCTTTCTGTCTGTCTGTCTGTCTGTGTATTCCGGATTCACGCAAAAACTACTGAACCGATTTACATGACATTTTGTATGTAGGTTCCGATTACGGATCTTCAAAAAAGGAAGGTTAAGTATTTTATTTCCTTTAGATAATAATTTTCTGTTGTATCTTAGTTATAGGCGGTATGACGGGTGTTATTCAAATAAATACCATATTTGTAAATAAAGTTTAAAATATAGTTATAATCTTGGTAAAATAATTTGAAACTACACCGATTTCGTATTCAAAACAGTGCCATCTATCATCAAATGGAAAAAAGTAGTATATTTTGCCTTCGGTTACCAATAAATGAAATAATATAAATAACCTATATTTATATGATTAAATTATTAGATTTTTAAAATTATTAAAACATTCTAACGTTCAGTTTTGTAGTATTTTTGTTATTTTATTTTAAAAGTGTAATAATTTCAGTAGATAATAGTAACGTCTATCAAAAATATGAAAATTGATAAGGTATTTATAACAATTACTAATATATATGTAAAGTGATAAAAACTGGTCTGTCTGCAATTGTTGCAAAATTTTCATTATCATCATAGTTTTATTAAAGAGATTTTTATGTATGACGTGGCCAGATCGTAGAATTGATCATATATCATAAAGTAGTCTATCATTTCGTGAAATGGTGTGGTCATTTCATGATATTTAACGCTATTTGTTGACCATGCCATGATATAGCTTGACCAAATCAATGAATAGAAATCGTTTAAAGATATTAGTAACTAAACCAACGTTGCTATTTCATAATATGGTCATATAACGATATCATTAAATCGTTTTTCACCGCTAGCGGCGCTGATAGCTTATTTTTAACAGAAACAGAACTTTCAAGAGAATTGACATCACTTAGTCTTTATCCCTTATTGATAATATAATAAATAAATGTTCGTTTCTATTGCTGATACTACTAGATGGTATAGTTTTGGCTTTCATTATTTCATGTAATATTAGCGCCACCTACTTACTTCTAAATAAACTAAAATGGCAAGTTATTGATAAAATGAAATAATACAATGCTACTGAATATACGATATAAATAATTGGATCATTTACATTACAATTATCCCGCGTTGGAATCAGTGCAGCGAACTCTTTTTTGGTCAAAAACTCTGCGGCCTGTGCCCAGTAGTAACATGTATGTAAGCTGATTTTTTACTTTTCATGGGGCAATACATGCAATTTTTTTTTATAGGATAATGGTGAAAAACGAGCACACAGTCCACCTGATGGTAAGTGGTTGCTGCGGCCCATAGACATCTACATCTATCCTCTATTACAAATCAACATGCAGATGCGTTTTCACCCGTGAGGACTAAGATGGAATGCCTCATTTCCAGTAAAAAGGGCCTCTGGCCACCTGCACTCACCAAGCGAAACGCAGAGGTAAACCTCTACTTCACGCTGGTATTCTGTGAGGTCGTGGTACCACCCCGGTTCGAGCCGGCCCATCCGTGCGACAGCAAGAGCTGCCGCCTGGCTCTACCACTGTTATTGTTTATTTCTTACTTTTTGTTTTCACTCTACCTTAAATATTAAGACTCGCAAAAATGAGTAGAACTCATTATCGTCAGCCTATCAAAAGTACACTGAAATGAACATGGGCCTCCTCCATAAATTGTCAAGTACCTGGATATTTGCTATAGTGGCGGGTTGGCACCGCAGCTATTATTATTTTGATCTGTTTTCAAGAAGACGATGCAGCTCATCCCATCTCCTGTTTTTTTGCCTATGTCGCCTCTTACGACGGGACGATATGAGGTGTTGGATTTTCTTTCACCGCGACGACAGTGCGAACATTTTTTTACTCCCGTTCATAAGTGTAGTGTTCCTCACGTTCACTGTGTATAAAATTTATAAGGAATAAAACTAATTTTAAGGATTTTATCGCGTTTAATTTTAAATTTTTAAATTCCCGATGTTTTGGCCACTTTACAGCACCCATGGTCACGGGTGAGGCGGGAAAACTGAGGTGTTTGACGACCTGATGTCATAGTTAAAATAGAATAGTTAAAATGCAGTAGTAGTTTGAATTTAATTTTATTAATTATGGGGTCCTTAGCAGATAGTAGCACTCAGCCATCTTCCCTATTAAAATTAGGATATCTTCAATTTCAATAGCCTCAATAGCCAAATCATCATTGGTAGGATTCGGTGTTCTACTGCAAGGATTTGTTGTATATAATGGTTGGGACGATACTAAACATGTTTACATACTTTAGACTTCTCGGAGCTTCGGTGCTTCACATCAATGATATGAAGTTTATATTCTTTTACTCGAAACTTTCATCCAAGATGCGTAAAAAACCCGTAACATTAGTTTTAATCCATGTTTGGTATTCATTGTTATATAACTGTATTTATGAAATTTTCAAGTCTACTCGAAGTAAAAAAAATATCTACATCTTTTTTATGGTGCCAATCAATATTCATCATCATTATCATTACAGCCCTTCACAAGTAAGTCCACTGCTGAACATAGGCCTCCCCCAAAGAATGCCACAAAGCACGGTCCTGAGCCACCTGCATCCATCGACTTCCTGCATGTCTTACCAGGTCGTCACTCCATCTTGTGGGGGGACGCCCTACACTTCGCCTACCGGTACGAGGCTGCCACTCGAGAACCTTTCTTCCCCATCGGTTGTCGGTTCTTCGAGCTATATGGCCGGCCCACTGCCACTTCAGCTTACTAATCCGTTGGGCTATGTCGGTTACTCTGGTTCTACTGCGGATATCCTCATTCCTAAGTTTATCACGCAGTGAAACTCCGAGCATAGCCCTCTCCATAGCTCGCTGAGCGACCTTGAGCTTCCTCATACGGCCAGCAGTGAAGGACCACGTCTCAGTTCCGTAAGTCATCACTGGCAACACGCACTGGTTGTACAATTTTGTTTTAAGGTTTTGAGGTATTTCTGACGAGAAGATGTGTCGTAGCTTCCCGAACGCTGCCCAGCCGAGTTGAATCCGTCGATTGACCTCTCGGTCGAAGTTGGACTTACCTAGTCGGACTATTTGTCCCAGGTAAACATACTCGTCAACAACTTCGAGCTTAGTGCTCCCAACAACTACCGGCATAGGTGTGACATGGACATTAAACATAATCTTTGTTTTGTCCATGTTCATCTTAAGACCTATCCGTTGGGAGACACTATTGAGGTCATTGAGCATAGTGCTTAGTTCCTCCAGCGATTGTGCCATGAGGACTATATCGTCGGCAAATCGAAGGTGAGTGATGTACTCGCCATTGATGTTAATTCCGTATCCTTTCCAGTCCAGAAGCTTGAAAACGTCTTCCAATGCAGCGGTGAAGAGTTTCGGGGATATAACGTCACCCTGTCTTACACCTCTCTGCAATTGGATAGGTTTCGTACTCTGGTTCTGTACTCGGATAGCCATCGTAGCTTTACTGTACAAACACTTCAGCACTTCGATATACCGACAGTCAACTTGGCACCGCTGAAGGGACTGCAGCACCGCCCAAATTTCGACGGAATCAAAGGCTTTCTCATAGTCCACATACGCCAGACATAGTGGTAAATTGTACTCTTCGGACTTCTGTACAATTTGCCGTAGGGTATGTATGTGGTCTATGGTGCTAAAGCCCTTTCGGAAACCGGCTTGTTCGGGAGGCTGGAAGTCGTCAAGTCTGCGCGCGAGACGATTCGTAATGACTCTCGAAAACAGCACGTAGACGCGGCTCAGAAGGGAAATCGGTCTGTAGTTCTTCAAGAGAGCGTTGTCACCTTTCTTGAAGAACAAGACCACCGCACTTCTGCTCCACGCCTCCGGTGTAATGCCACCATGGAGGACGGAATTAAAGAGCCTCTGAAGGACTTCAAGTACCGGTCTTCCACCCGCTTTCAGAAGCTCCGCTGTAATTCCATCCTCGCCTGGGGCCTTGCCGTTTTTAAGGTCCTGGAGAGCCATTCTAATCTCGCTCAGAGTGACGTCCGGGATATCTTCGGAATAGTGTCGAATAAGACTCGCTCTTGGATCGTTACTCCCACTTGCGTGTGGCTCCAACGATGACGTGTACAGCTGCCCATAGAACCTCTCAATCTCACTCAAAATCTCAGGTGCCCCGGAAACGATGCTGCCACATTCGGTCTTCAGCTTTGACAGTTGGCTCTTTCTGGCAGACAGATCTCTGGCAAAGACTTTGGAGCCTTGGTTCCGCTCGATCGCTTCTTCAATACGAGCTGTATTGAAGTTGCGTAAGTCTCGCCGCATGCATTTAGAGATCTGTCTGTTCAGTTGCCTGTATGCTGTCAAATCTGTTGAAGAATGTAGCCTCATCTCCCGTCTAACAGCCATGAGATTAAGAGTGTGATCGGAGAGTTTTTGTGTTCTTCTGCGGCGGGTCTTGCAGAACTTAGCTCCGACCGCATGGACAGTTTCCACGAGCTTGTCATTCATATCGTCCACTTCATTGCAGTCTACTAGGCACTGAAAACGGTTTTGTAACTCGAGCTGAAAGGTTTCGGGACTTTGGATTAGAGCACGAGGGGGACGGAGCGTTGACTTCATCAGACGAGACCTCTCCAACTTAACATTTAGGTTCAGTGTGCCTCTAACCATTCGGTGATCGCTGCCGGTTTTCACCCTCGCGATCACTGAGACATCACTGAACAGTTGTCGTCTGGTCGTCATAATGAAGTCAATCTCATTTTTTGTCGAACCGTCGGGGCTCGACCAGGTCCACTTCCTGTGGGGCCGCTTCTTGAAGAAAGAGTTCATCATAAAGAGTCCCTCTTTCTCCATGAAGTCGGCCAGCTGCTGGCCCCTTGGAATCCGTTGCCCTATTCCAAATTTCCCTACTTTCAGCTCACCGTTCTCTCTTGTGCCTAGTTTTGCATTGAAGTCTCCCATTAACACCGTATATTGGGTTTTGGAGGAATGCATGGCTCTAGAGATATCCTCATACATTTCCTCCACCTCCTCATCGGGGTGTGCCGAGGTTGGTGCGTAAACCTGTATGACCTTCAGCGAATACCGTTTGGTGATTCTGAGTATAAGGTACGCAACCCTCGTCGACACACTCCCGATCTTTACAACGTTGTTAACGAGAGACTTGTGGACGATAAATCCGACACCTCCTTGGGACAGATGGTCGCCCTCCCGGTGATAGAGCAAGTTGCCGGATTCGAGGATTACCGTGTCCTCCCCCTCTCTTCGGACTTCGGATAATCCTATAATATGCCAGCACAACTTGTCTATCTCTTCTTCCAGCTCCACGATCTTCTCGTCAGTCCTCAGGGTGCGTGCGTTGTACGTTGCCAGGTCGAGTCGTCGTAGGTGGCAACCGAACCTCCACCGGAGATTCTTAGCACCCCCTGCCGCGCCGTTACCATGGTCGCCACCGTAGCCAGGAATAGCGGGGCCGCCGGGGACTAGGGGCCGTCTGTTTGTTGTTTTCATCATTGGGGGGTATTTGCCATAGTTGCCACGCTTGGCGAGCGGGTTGGCAACCGCAGTTTTTTTATTGTACTTTCGGCTATTATCAGGAAGATGCTGCTGCCCATCTCCCGCCTGTTTCCCTTTGTCGCCTTTTACGACACCCACGGGAGGATATGGGGTAGTGGATATTCTTGACCGCCACTACACGGCAATCAATAATCAATATTAAATAATAATAATAATAATAATAAATTTATTTATTTTCCACAATTTGATTGTAAACAGCTTAAAAAATATACATATGTTGTGCGGGGGACTGGTGTCCAAACTAGGTACAAACCTGTATTATGGATCACCAGGCCTCCACCCCTTGGATAAATACAATCTTTGTAGTATGGAAATACAAATAAGAGAGAAAGAATGCAATTGCATGTTTGTGTGTGTGTGTGTGTGTGTGTGTGTGTGTGTGTGTGTGTGTGTGTGTTTCTTTGTGTGTTTGTGTGAGTGTGTGCTCTGTTTACCCTACGCCAATGACTTGGGATCAGTTATCAGATTATAAGAATCTTAAACCACAAACCGAAAGACTTATGTCGTTTAACATTATAAGAATTAGCAATTAACACTTAGCAAGTTTTCTGTCATATCATAATCCAGCGTCTCCAACCATTTGGAAACATTTCTTTTACAGGAGTTTTTTGTTTGTGGGAAGAGATTTAAAATTTTATTAAGTTTATTATATAAATAACCTCCCAGTAAAAGATTTTTTTGCGAAGCTCGAATGAGGTTTTATTTTACATATAGCATCCTTACGTCTTTTTCCTTTTAATGTTGATGAATCATAAGATAATAGAGAATGTTGCCTATTTACGGTGTACAAAATATAAAGCTGTCGAATCGTGAGCACTTGACATTTTTTATATAGATCGCGCGTTGGAAATGTGTACGGAAGGGAACGTGATGTTTTGAGTATAGCGCGTTGAGCTCTTTCCAGTTTTATGAGAATAGATTTGGATGTTCCTCCCCAAATTGTGATTCCGTAAATTAATATGGATTGGCATAGTGTTAAATATAACATTCTAATAATGTTCGAATTACCTACGTTACGTAACCTCTTAAATATATACATTAATTTACGAGTTCTACTAGTAAGCATATCTATATGACTGTTAAAGCTTAGGTTATTATCTAAGTAAATTCCTAAATATTTAATACTATTAACGGACTGCAATTTTGGACAGTTACAGTTTTCCCTCTCACTTAGGACAGAACAGTTATGAGAAGTAATTGAAAGATTAATAGTTGGCATATTTCCTTTCTTATTAAATATTAGATACTTCGTTTTATCAACATTTAATGTTAGAACATTATCATGTAACCATTGAGTAACTAAATTAAAACCCTTTTGTCCATAGCGGAAGAGTTCTTCATAACTGTCAGCGCTAAAAACTAGAGCAGTGTCATCTGCGAATGATGTAATTTGACCATTTGGTATCTGTAATTTACATAGGTCATTTATGTAGACAAGAAAGAGGGTAGGACCTACAATACTTCCCTGCGGTACACCATAGATAACAGGTAAATCCTTACTTATAATATTTCCTATCTTTATACGTTGAGTGCGGTATATTAAATAGTCAGTAAAGAGTTTTAGTTGTGTACTCCTGACTCCAACCTTTTCAAGTTTCTTAATCAGAATTGGGATAGAGACCGTGTCGAATGCCTTGGCTAGATCTAGGAAAATTGCCATACACTTTTTGTTATTATCAAGTTCTTTGAAAATATAGTTTGTAAGATCATGGACTGCGTCTGTTGTTGATAAACCAGATCTAAATCCAAACTGTGCCTTGGAGAAAAGTAAATTCTTTTCAAGAAAACCGGTTAACCGGTTATTCATGATCTTTTCAAGAATCTTAGACATTGATGGTAAGATGAAGTAGATACGGGTCGATAATTATTTACGCGGTCCCTAGCTCCATTCTTATAAATAGGAAGGATAACAGATTTCTTAAAAGCAGAAGGAAATATGCCATTTGTTATTGCTAAATTACAGACATGTGTTAAAGGATGTGCTATTATATGTTTGTATAACTTTAATATGTTAGCACTGATATTATCCCACCCAACAGCATCGCTTTTTAGTGACATAATTAACCTTTCGATTTCTGTTATTTCAGTAGGCATTATTACTAAAGATCGGAGATTATTTACTATTTTGCTAGACGACGAATCCTCGTCTTTTGACCTTCGCGTTTCTTTAAGTATATTCTCGGCAAGATTTTTTCCCACGTTTGCAAAGTATTCATTTATCTGTTCAATGTTAACATTTGGAACTGTACAGTTGGATATAAGTTCAGTTGCAGGTGTTTCTACTTTTTGTCTATTTGTTATATCATTAATGGTTTTCCATAATAATTTTGGATTACTTTTGGCCTTAGTTAGGTCTTGTTCTTCGTATTCTCTCTTTATTTTTCTCAATAAGTTATTGCAGAAATTGCGATAACGGATGTATGTTAATTTTAGAGTTTGGTTGGTAGGATTATTTTTTAGCTTTTTGTGAAGTTTATCTCTATTTTGCATACATCGTAGTAGACCTGGAGTGATCCACGGCTTTTTAATTCGGTTACGTTTAGAAAGAGTGATAACATAAGAATTGGATTCTATCGCCTGAGAGATGGATTCAATAAGATAGTTTGCAGCATAATTTACATCACTGGATTCAAATAGTGGTTTGAAGTTAATATTACTTAAACTTAATTCAAGACCTTTGTGATTAATACGCTTAACGGAACTTTTAAGATTTTCAGTTTTTGTTTGTAGAACTAGGTAAAATATTACAGTTTCGTGGTCAGTTAGGGTTGTTTGCGCTACATAAGTAAATGCATGTAATTTGGTTTTCAATAAAATGTGGTCGAGGCAATTTCCATTACGCGTAGGTAAGGAATGTGCTGGAAGAAAGCCATGGTAAGCTGCTAGTTCTAGATATTCGCATGCATTTGCCTCTAAGTTATTACCTTTAATATTTAAATTTATGTCCCCTGTTAAAATAACATTCGTGAATGTGGCAAATTTAGAGAGAATTTTATTCAATGAGTTTAAGAAAAGGGAGATATTTCTGAAGGAAGGAGGGCGATAAATTGCAATAATAACAACATCAATATTAAGTTTTAATATAAGACAATTTGCTTCAGAAAACTCTGGTTCCTCCATTACAACTGAGAAATATTTTTTAGTATAGATTACAATGCCTTCATTTTGTGAACTGTTAGAGGTTGTCACAAATGTACGATAACTATGCAATGAAGGTACGTTGGAATTAGCTTTTAGCCAGCATTCGGTGAAGACAATCACATCCCAGTCAATTTTTGATCTTGCCATGAGGGTTTCTAATCCAGATATATTTCGAGATATGCTACGAATATTTTTGTTCAAAATTTTTAGGTAATGATTGGGGCTATTTATGAGGGACCGGCAGTCATCTATATCAATTTTATCAAATTCTGATACGGAAAACGAGTCAATATTTGTTTGTAAATCTATTATTTGATTCGCAGGGAATATTTATATATTATACTGTGCGTCATCGTCAGATAATAAGTTAAGCTCATAGACATCCTATAAATGTTGTATGTGCTCAAGTTATTATTAACAGTAAGAATAATTAAGATCTTGTTTAAGTAAGATATTATGCAATTTAATATTTTGTACTCATTTGACTCAAGCCAAGAAGTAGGCAGTATGTATCGCAGAGAATCACTTGTAAGATTATTAATGTTAGTGCGTAAAGGCTTGTGTGTAAAAAGTGTTAGTGTAAAATTTTGTTCATGATATATCTTAAGTAGAGTAATTAACAAATTAAATAAGTTTAATAGTTTAAGTAGGTTAATTAAAAGTAATAGGTAACAAGAGTAAAATATTGTATACTTATAATAACTAATGTATGTTAGTCATTTTTCTTTTTCCAGCTTAATAAAATCAAGCTCCGAATCAATTCTATTGCGTAGGTCGCCGTCATTCTTCCGTAGGTATACTTGGCCAAAACAAATTTAAATATTGCTGGATATCCTCCAGCAATATTTAAATTTGTTTTTCGTAGCAAATTCTTTAGCCGAAGCAAATAGTTTTCTAGTTCTATTGGTAAGATTTTCAGATATATATACAAGTGTTTTTACTCCATGAATACCCAAGTGCGTAGTATTGAGTTTGTTATCTTTGCTTTGTTTCCTATTAAATAAAATGACCGACTTTAACAATGTATCCTTGAGTATTGTAGAGTTTAGTTCAGCTATGATTGACGTTTTACCAGTTACGTAATTGGAACGAAAAACATCTTTTAAGTCATTCGGCTGAATTAAGACATCAACTGATTTTCCCACCTTCACTACAATATCCGTTAATGCTTCTTTGGATTCCTTACCATTAATCGGTACATTTCTTATTTCTAAACTCGCACATCGTGATCTTCTTTCCAACTGTTCGATTCTTTCCTCTAATTTATGTATGTACTTCCGGTCATTTAATCTTTCATCCTCAACTTTTTTCAGTCTCTCTAAAATTTCATCATATTTTATTGACATAAATTCAACCGATTCTTGTAGTTTTGCGTTCTGTGCCATTAACTCTTCTTTAACAGCTTTTAGCGAATTTGAGTGTAAAAGTTGACCCGCTTTAAGTTCTTTAAACATATTAGAAATTTCGCTTTTAAAGGTATTAAAATCAATGTTGTATTCGTATTCGTCTTCACGCCTTCGCTTAATGCGCTGCGAAATAAATGCGTGTGAGTGTGAATCTACATCGCTTGAGGCGCTTAAGTTCGGGTCGGATTGAGAAATATGCATAGTTGAGGTCGACGGCGGGGTTCGTTTTAAAGGCATGTTTATTATCAATTGTACCAGGATATTATAAATATTGTTGTTTGAGAGTAGCACTGAGGTCTTAATATGTTGGTTAGTATCGAGGAATTCAAACTAAAAGACTTTCCGTCCCGTATATCTTGAGCTCTCAGTTATTATTTAAGAAAAGTATGTTTATCTCTTTTTGCCTTCCGTACTTCAAAGTAAGTAGTCTAGGTTTATGATTTATGCTAGTTTGTTAATATGTAAAGGGACTCACACATAGAATGATGTTGCGTCGGATATTATCAATCCTCTTCTGATATTCTGTGCGCTTATTATTTGCACTGGATTATTTATGCAGAAATTACATTTCAATTTGTTTAAAGTTTAGGGATATTATTATATTAGACGTCTGAGTCTCGTGACGATCCGGGGTGGAGATCAATAAAATTCAATAAAATAGGACCAATGATATGAATAAAATGTCTCAAAAAAACATTATATTACTTTGTTAAAACTAAATTTACTTTAACTATGAATAAATGTAAAGAGTTGAAATGTAAATAATAATAATACATTTTGATTTCAAGACTATATTTACCTTTCTTATGGATACATCGGAATCGGAAGACACGCCCGATATAAAAAATAGTATGTGTTTTTAGACACATACAATACGTGAATATATATTCACGTGTTTCTGTAGCATGTTACCAATCATCTACGTCTAATAGTATTTTACAATGAAAAAAATCTCTGACAAACATAGAGACATAGACACCAATTTAACTCTAAAAGTGATCGAATTTTTCTAAATTTGGCCCGGAACAGCATCTAATGATGTCCCTAAATTCAAGCGCACGCGAGCGAAGTCGCGGGTAAAAAGCTAGTTTTGTTATATATTTTTATTGACATGGCATAGGGGCCGGTGTTTACGACTTGTAATTTTGATGTAACTGTGAATAATTTTATTTTTGGTCTTAAATTTTTAGGGCGAAAATATTGAGGGAACCAGTCGATATTATTTCTAACTAGTGAGCATATTTCGGATATATATAGCAATGTTAATGTCAGGATATTATAATTGATAAAGTAATTTCTGCAACTTGTCATGGAGTCGATATTTGCAAGTATGCGAATACATTTTTTCTGAATTAGAAATACTTTGTTAGCGTCTGTGCTGTTACCCCAAAGTACCACACCGTAGCGTAGCCAGGCGTCTGCGTACGCGTAGTAGGCTCAGGTTGCTGAACCGACGTTCGCTGGGCATATGGCTGTGGCCATATGTGAAGTGGCAACGCTTTGCCGCGGCAATTACTTATCTAGTCGATGAATCTTGGTGTCACATACACAAAGTGCCCATAATGAATTAATTATACCTATACCAATTAAGTTTAATCCTATTCTCTATTTTTGTAATTGATAGAAATTATTTTCTATTTCCTAATTCATTTCTACTTCTATTTATATTTTCTAAATTTATCTGATGCCGATTGCAGATGTTACAATCATAATGTATATATATAATATATATCTTTAATTTAGTTCTTAATAACTGAACTTATTGAAGTGAAAACTTCTTTAGTCGCGTTGTGCACTTTTTTTGTAATGGGTAAAAAATTTTAAACTCGCGTCAGGTCACGTGTCCTGATCGAAAACTCGTAAGACGGACGGAGAGTAGACAGCCAGCGCGGCGTAGGAGAGGAAGTAAGTTAGGTTTAATTAATTTTCATTTATTAATTAATATAATTTTATTATTAAGATTAGGTTTTGATCGAGTCTACTGTACTGCTTGACGAAATTATAAATATAGATACATATGTACTTACACATTATAGATGTAATATGTTTATACTTTATAGCATTAACCTATATTTTCATAACATCACAATAAGCACATGTGCGGTGTAGGTTTACCAAACAAATAATTTCGAATGAAAATAAATGAAATAAGATAATAATAAATAATCTCCGCCATTCCAAAATATTAAAAATGCACATAGACATAGTTAATATTCAAGTTTTCACTTCTGTCGGCACTATCGGAGTGCAACCCCTGGTTTTTTTAAAATAATTGTATTGTATTTAATTTGTTCTTTATTCTGTAGTGTAACATTATATATAACCATAAATCATATCCGCTTCATAAGCGGAATATTCAAAAATTCTAATTATAGTAAAGTGTAGAGACAGTTATGCGAAGTAAACAAGGTTAATTATGAAAATTTGCCCTCCATAACCATAGCGCGACGTATTTTCCGTACACTGACATCTAGCGGTAAAGTTCGCAACAGTTTATAGCTACAGCTTTGTAGCAGTAGCACTGAACACACTGATGCAAGCTAGTACTCTAGCTACTGTTTGCTACATAACTAATATTTCAGAAAGAAAAAAATATTTTTACTCTATCCTAACAAATTAATTAACCCGCTAAATGTATTAAACATCTCATTCCACAGTGGTGCCGCCCTGGTGGTCGAAATAGTCGTGGATTAACACGTTAACTGCAGGTTTTGAATCAAAATCATTACATAAAACCAATAGCTAAACATTTGATAATTTTGTTTTATTTACACATTAATACAATGGTAAGCACGTTTACTATCTACCACATTACTTTTTATTTAAAACTAGTTTTATAATATAAACTTTTTTTTTTCAATTTTAGTGAACTCTTAGCTACCAGCGATGCCCAGCGGTGAGACTAAACAACAAAATATATTTTTCACTACCTTTATATTTAGAATACCCATCTTAAAAAAGTAATTTTTTCGTGCAATTTCCTCCTTGTTGTTGCATATGGTTGCATATTATCTGTACCTAATGAGGGCATCCACGACTTTTCTGCCATCAGAGCTGCGCCACTGGAAAGTGAGGTATTAAATTTGACAGATTTCATAGTGGGGAAGTTAATTTATTCGGAAAATGTAAAAGTTATTGTTTCTTTTTGTACTATAGGCTATATTTTATATTAATAACATTAAAATAAATAAACCTATCCACAGATATTCATAAAAGTAGAAAAATTAAAAAAAAATTCAAAATGTGCAAAAAATTAAAGAGCAAACTACTGACGCATTGTTTTGTATATTAATATAATACTCTAGAAACTGATAAATTTTTATTAAAAAAACATTTTCTCTTTTAAATTACATTGCGTAACAAAAAAACTTTACCTCAGTGTCTACTAGCGACATCTGGTGAGCAGAAAATTATTAGCCTCATTGATTGTAGATGGCAGTGGCACATTGCTTAACAAGGAGAGCTCAGTTGGTATTTTTAAGCCGCTTGCAAACTCTTGGACACCATGAGGCTGTCAAATTGTCTTCTATTTTTTAAGAGCGAGTTTGCAGTCTGTAAAGCAGTGCTCCTTTCAATAAAGTTTTTCTGTTCTAGGGATTTCACGAACTGTAATATAAGGTCAAGTATTTACAGACAAAGACTTGTTTAAACCACGAAATATCTTAAATAGTATATGATCTGGTGGCACAATTCTTTTGTGTTCTGATCGGAAACATGTGATAGAATAGTAATTTTTCACCCCACTCTATAGAACTTCTTTATTGTGCTGGTCACCAATGAGGGCTATTAATTTTCTGCTCACCAGATGTCGCTAGTTGACAGTGAGGTAAAGTTTTTTGTTACACAATGTAATTTAATTGAGAAGTTGGTTTTTAATAAAAGTTTACCAGTTTCAAGAGTATTATATTAATACCACCACTGAGGCATTGTTTTGTACAATGCCTCAGTAGTTTGCTTTATAATTTTTTGCACATTTTTAACTTTTTTTTACTTTTATATATCTGTGGTTTGGTTTATTTATTTTCAATCGTATTAATATAAAATATAGCTAATAGCACAGAAAGAAACAGTAACCTTTACATTTTTCGAACAAATTAACTTCTCCACTTTGAAATCTCTGTTGTTCCTCTTCTTTCCTAGCCTCAAACATACAATGCTTCGCCGTTTGTTCCCACCATTGGCAAACTTAATTAAGCGTTGCTTCGTACAACCGCACAGGTACGGTGGGATGTCTCCATGAGCAAGAACAATATGAAGCTGGATATATCAAGCATCAGAGATATAATGCCTGCTATAACTTCCTGCCCATTTTTTATCGCCTTAGACCACTTTTTCGAGCTTTAAATTCTCAACATACAATTTGTAAAGAAGTTTATCATTTTAATGAAGGCCAGTTCTTTTTTCTTTATTATTATTGCCCAAGAAATTTCAATTATTCTCATATCTTTTGGTTTACATTCTTTAACTGCACATGCTCCTCCTGTTAAAAAGAGACAACATTAGTACATAAAGTAAAATAATAAAACAAAATCTCATTACTTTTAAAATTTTCCGTTCTTTTCTTATCAACACTTGGGACTTTCTTACTTTGCCTGAAGTTAACACGTTCACTGTCCGGTTTTAAAACACAATAGTAAGACAATAGCAGTGACCTATATGTAGTGCACGGGACAGCGAAAGGGTTAAACCATAAACTATTAAGCACACAAACAGACCCCCCACCCCAGCCTGCAAAATAATGATATTTGTAATTAAAAAAAATACTAGTCGACGTATTTTTAATAGCACATTACGATTATACTTGTATTTGTAATTGCACACTCTCCAAGGTTTGAAAGATGACCTTATCACAAAAATTGATAAGGGCGTGCTTCGATGGTTTGGGCACGTTGAGAGAATGAGTGAAGACCGAATGGTGAAGAAAATATATAGCGCGAAAGTTAATATTAAAAGGTGTCGAGGTAGACCGAGACTAACTTTCGAAGACCATGTGAGCAAATTGCTCGAAGAGGGGAGGGTCAAGAGTACTCGGATACCTAGACGTGCATGTATGAAGAAGATAATGAATCTGAAAGAAGCGAAAGAGGTATGTAAGGATCGTGACACTTGGCGATCTGTTCTCTCTGGCTACCCCGTCAGGGATTGTGCGTGACACTCTCCAATTTTTTATAAAAAATCAAAAAGTAAATTATAGTTTTTACTATTACTGCAATATCGATATCTCCGTAAATAAAGTTTTTTTCTAATTGCACAGAGTGCCAATAAGTTGTACATATCTCGATTGTAATTGCACAATAACGTATTGTTATTGCACATACTTATTTAGTTACAAAAATTAATAATTATGTAAAACTGACGGTCGCCGCCAATCTTTGCGCTATACGCAGCAGACGACGGGCATAGTGCATACCATCAATGAAAACGGGCCATAAGTCGTTCTGCTTTTTAACCACGACACAACACGTTTCAATCCATTTCAGAATATTTGATTTTAAGGAAATGAAAAGCAGTATGTATTATTTTTTGTTATTTCATATTTATTATAATAACGAGTATACTTATGCCAGGCTTTTTTTCAATTATTTGCAGATGGTGCTGTCTAGAAGTCTTCTCAATTTTTTTTCAATTTACTGCGGTGCAAAAGGTTAATCCTGACACATACAGCTTTGAAGAGGAGTCTCTCGAGGCTATGATATTGAAGGAACTTTTGGTAATTGGTGACCATGCCGATAAAGTCTGTTTGAAGGAACTGCATCCCAGCAACAGTCGACTAGTCATGGTCCTATCTCGATCCAAAGGAAGTTTGATCAACATATCTCTGATGATTGCATGTGTAGGACAACAAGCCATCAGTGGTCATCATGTAATGGATTCGAAGACAGAGCTCTACCACACTTTGAAAAGTACTCTAAAGTTCCTGCTGCAAAAGTTTTTTCTTTCATACCATGAGTGGTAGAGAAGGTCTGGTGGATACTGATGTGAAAACAGCTGAAACTGGATACATGAAGAGAAAGTTGGTGCAGAGTTTGGAAGATCTTTGCCTGCACTACGATTCGACAGTTAGAAATTCTACAAGAGACATTGTTCAGGTTCTCTATGGTGGAGATGCCATGGACCCAACTTACATGGAAGGCAAAGATTGTCCTGTTGATCACAAAAGTGTCCTTAATGACGTCAAGTCTAGATGATGAAAGCAGTTGCCATAAAAATTGCCCGAGTCAGACAGCACATCAAATCAAATAATAACCATCCAGTCTACAGATACGTTGAGCGCTTTACAGTTTCTCAGTTGGCAGAATTCATTCACACGTGTAAAGAAAAATACATGCAGGCAAATATAGAGCCAGGTACTGAAATTGATGCTTTGGCTGCACAGAGTATTGAAGAGCCAGGTACTCAGATGACCTTGAAAACTTTCCATTTTGCTGGTGTAGCTTCCATGAACATTACACAAGGTGTACCACGTATCTAGGAAACCATCGATGCCAACCCAAAAATCAATACTCCCATCATTACAGCTGCTTTAGGAGATGACTGGGTTCTATTTTCCCTTAAAAATTTACATACTATGTCACTCAAGTATATAGAAGTTCTTCAAGATAAAGCTCATTTGGTGAATTTTTTTTTATAGAATAAGGGTGACAAACGAGCACTCAGTCTACCTGATGGTAAGTGGTTGCTGCGGCCCATAGACATCTACATCTATCCTCTATTACAAATCAAAATGTAGATGCGTTGTCACCCGTGAGGACTAAGATGGAATGCCTCATTTCCAGGAAAAAGGGCCTCCGGCCACCTGCTACTCACCAAGCGAAACGCAGAGGTAAACCTCTACTTCACGCTGGTTTTCTGTGAGGTCGTGGTACCACCCCGGTTCGAGCCGGCCCATCCGTGCGACAGCAAAAGCTGCCGCGTGGCTCTACCACTGTTTGTGATTTGAATTTTGTAACATAGAATTATGAAAGAACTTTTTTCACAGGTGAATTTTCCCCATTTATAGCATAAAATTTACACTATTTTTAATAATTTTATTCTGGTTAATGATCTCACATGTTAATGTGGGCTAATAATCTTCCACTCACCAGATGTCGCTAGTTGCGACTGAGGTAAAGTTTTTTGTTACACAATGTCAGTTAATTGAGAAATTCGTTTAAAATAATAGTTTATCATTATCTAGAGTATAATATTAATACACAACACAATGCGTCAGTAATTTTAATTTTTAATTTTTTGCACTTTACTTATAACTCTTTTTTTAAAAAATCATCTTTTAGTTATATTTATACTTTGGTTTATTCATTTCTAATGTAATTAATATAAAATATAACTAAAAATACAGAAAGAAAGATTAAATTTTCCTAAGAAATTATCGTCCCCGCTATGAAATCTGTCAAATATTTTACCTCACTGTAAAGTGGCGCCGCCCTGGTGGCAGAAAAAGTCGTGGATGCCCTCATTAGTGCAAACGTGTTTACAAAAGCTATTGGTATTTATAGATCAGTGGGTCAGAATTGGAGGTCATGTAAATTTTGATCACTTTAAGTTTTGTATTAATAAAAAAAGGTTTGTTGCATTTTTTTTATAATTAAGTTTACTATTGTGACTGCTATAATATAATTTTTCTGTTTTAAAATAGAAACACCGTAGTTTGACAAAAAAAAACACCAAAGAGGAATTAGAAAGTATGTTCATTTTTTATTAGTATGATAATTATAATTTCAACTCTCAATAATAATTACTTCTTAGTTATATAGTGTTAAATCATTTCATAAAAATATTTTTACAGTGATTCTCCAGAGACTAATCAATTGAAAATTTGAAAAGGCGCCATTTGACCCGTAACAAACTTCATTGCAGACTGTAGTCTGCAGCTAAATATGTGGTCTGCAATCTCATTTTGAGCAGTTACATTGGCATAACCATTTTAGTATAAAAAAAATACTAGTCGACGTATTTTTAATAGCACATTACGATTATACTTGTATTTGTAATTGCACACCCTCCAATTTTTTATAAAAAATCAAAAAGTAAATTGTGGTTTCGTCTTTTTATTGCACATACTTATTTAGTTGTAAAATCAACAATTTAGTATACCACCGACGGTTACCGCCAAATACTTGTTAGCGCGGTGCATATCCCCGCGCACGTGTGCTCGTACGTATCCACAGCGCGAATATTCAAAAACGTTTAAATCATTTTGTGTATTTCTGTTAAAAAGATACTTACCAATATTTGCCTGGGCATCGATCACAATCGTAGTTGTAATCGTCGTGGTGGTCGTGGTCATGTTCCATCAGGACTGTAATACTAAGTTTACAAGACATACAAGTAAAGTACTTTTTAAAGTTATGTATGTTTTTTAATTTTAATTTGTATTTTGAATTTTTCTTTTATTCAGCGCTGTTATAGGCAACCCAAAAAAATACCTCAAATAACCCCCCCCCCCCCCCCCCCAAAGAGCAATATTCAAATTTTCCCGCCACAAAACATTGCAGGGGCTGACTGTAGATGGAGCTAGTGGGTGTATATTAGATTTATTTTATTTTGTATGAAGTTGGCGTTCTTCTCCGCTAGGAGTAATAGTGTTCTGTGGTCCATGGCATCTCCACCATAGAGAACCTGAACAATGTCTCTGGTAGAATTTCTAACTGTCGAATCGTAGTGCAGGCAAAGATCTTCCAAACTCTGCACCAACTTTCTCTGCATGTATCCAGTTTCAGCTGTTTTCACATCAGTATCCACAGAATTGAAAAAAAGCCTGGCATAAGTATACTCGTTATTATAATAAATATGAAATAACAAAAAATAATACATACTGCTTTTCATTTCCTTAAAATCAAATATTCTGAAATGGATTGAAACGTGTTGTGTTGTGGTTAAAAAGCAGAACGACTTATGGCCCGTTTTCATTGATGGTATGCACTATGCCCGTCGTCTGCAGCGTATAGCGCATATTGGCGGCGACCGTCAGTTTTACTTAATTATTAATTTTTGTAACTAAATAAGTATGTGCAATAACAATACGTTATTGTGCAATTACAATCGAGATATGTGCAATTTATTGGCACTCTGTGCAATTAGAAAAAACTTTATTTACGGAGATATCGATATTGCAGTACTAGTAAAAACCATAATTTACTTTTTGATTTTTTATAAAAAATTGGAGAGTGTGCAATTACAAATACAAGTATAATCGTAATGTGCTATTAAAAATACGTCGACTAGTATTTTTTTTATTACAAATATCATTATTTTGCAGGCTGGGGTGGGGGGGGGGGGGCACACAAACCTTGTTATTTATGTGTCATCTAGCTAAATTTACCAAACTTTTAACTAAATTCTCTATTTTCGTTTTCTTTTATTTGCCAAAAATAGCTTGGTTTTATTTTCTATTACGTCTGAATCGTAATTTGCTGTCACTCTAAAATAAATATTGACGGCCATGAAAAATAATGATAAAATATTATACTTTATAAAGGACTAAGACTTGTCGGATAACACTACATGTGCACTATTATGTACTATCCTCGTATGCATGCATGGCAAACGTCAGGCCTTGGCATCGCTAATATACAGGGTTAATTTGCAATAACTAGTCAAATTTGCAGAGTAGGTGCAGAATAAGTAATATAGGCAAATGGTGAAGAAAAATTAATAAAAAAATCTCAAACATTCTGTCCTCTTTATCTTTTAAATTCAAAATGCGTGGTATTGCATTATTTTAAGCAGCTATTTTACGCTGGTATTCTGTGTGATATACATATAAGATACTGACTCCACTGTTTAATTGTTATTGTTGGTGCTGAAAAATGTAAATAGACTTGTTTTGACCACCCTAAAAAAGCAGTTGCATTTAAAATTATATTATTTATCGATAATCTTCGTCGTAGAAATGTAATCGCCTAATTATGGAAGTGAGTATTGCACTGAATTAGTTAGTGGTTATTTTAATTAATTATTTTATTTAGACTTTAATCAATTATTTTCCAAGCACTGATTAGCTCAAAACAGTATTTTTCAAACCTAAACCTTTACACTAAAATTAATTATCCATAAGTATAGGAAATTTTATGGTTTCTAAATAGTTATAAGAGATTTTTTTTATATTAGTACAGTATTTGTAGATGCTGTCAAGAAAACTAAACAGAGGTTTCCTTTATTTCCCTTTTAGCGTTAATTTCAAAGCTAAAAATGTAATAGGTAATAATAATTTAAAAATAAAATAATTTCAAAATATGTAATTATTTTAGTAATTTAAAATATCATAATTTCAAAGTTAAAATATTTGATATGGCTGACAATTTTACGAAACAAAAAATGCAATCAATTTGACAAACTGCAAAGAAAATAGTAAACTAGATACTAGAAAAGATATTTTGATTTAGGTTGTATAAATAGAATTAAAAATTCAAACCAAGTGAAATTTTTATGAAAATGTTGTGGATAGAATGATTATTTTCACAAATTTATGTTACTTAGTTTAATAAAATAATAGCTTAACATTTTAGACCATCTTTTTAACCGTTACCTTTAAAAATTAGTAATATAATTTAAAGTTAAAAATTTTGTACAACCGACTTCAATATAAATTATTTAAAATAACTCAAAAACTATTGGTCGGACCTTGATTAATTTATACGGAACCACATGAGAAGCACCAGCTTTCAAATAAAAAAAGAATCATCGAAATCGGTTCACGCAGAAAAAAGTTATGAGGTAGCACACATAAAAAAGAACATACAGTCGAATTGTGTACCTCCTCCTTTTTGATGTCGGTAGAAAATAAAATAGTTTTATAATTTTTCTATAAATATTTTAAAAGTACTATAAAACCACAATAAAATTAAAACTCCGCGTTTGTATCAAAATCAATTCAAATTCAAAAATTATACAGCCGCTAGACTTTCCCATAGACAAATAAATATGTATGTAGCAAGCTAGGCTTTCCAGCTAGGAGTAAAGTATTCTGTGCTTTCCAGAGAGAGGTCAGGTTGCTCGGCGCTCTGCCTGACTCATAGATTATTGTTTATTGTATATACAGGTTTATTTTTCCAAGAGTACCTAGCCAAATTTTAAACTTAAGTTCAAATACTTAAATAATGATATACCGCAGTTTTTGAAAATACAAGTAAATAACGCTTCTACTTTTATTAGAAATTATCCCAAATTGAATGTGATTTATGGAGTTGTGTATCGCTAGCAACGCAAAGTCGGGAATTTGCATTTGGAAAAATCCAAAATTAGGAGCTTATTAGGTGCTAATTAGGTGCCAAGTTTAAAAATTAGGTGCTCTAAAATTTTCACCGCAACGAACTGTTGAAATTTGCGTTGCTAGCAAAACGTCTCGCTAGCAACGCAATGCAGTTATTGCATATAAGATAAATATTAATAGCAAAGAATTAAGAGCTAATTAGGTGCTGCAAGTATACGCAATAACAAGGCGCCCCTAGTAAAACTAAAGTCGTTATTCAGAACATAGCAGATGCAAAATTCAGATTTCCTGAAAATCAAAATAGAATCAAAATTGCTTTCAGAAAAAGTCCAAATTAGGGGCTTTTTAGGTGCTAATTAAGAACCAAGTTTAAAAATTTGTTGCTCTAAAATTTTCACCGCAATGAACTGTTGAAATTTGCGTTGCTGACAAAACGTATCGCTGGCAACGCAATGAAGTTATTAGATATACGATAAATATTAATAGCAAGGAAGTAAGTGCTAATTAGGTGCTGCAAGTATAGGCAATGACAAGGCGCCGCAGATAAAAATAAAGTCGTTATTCAGAAAATTATTCGGCAAAGCAAATACAAAAATCAGGTCTTTGTGTTTGTGCCATCTAGCGTCTATCATACTTACCACCTTGAGAGTCCATCGATTTTGATTCGATAAAATGACTAGAACTATAGAACTTTGTAGATGGTGATATTTATTACAAAGCAATTTACTGGAAAGAAAATATCCTTTCGATTTAGTACACTAAAGTTTAGGCTTCACATGTCTAAAAATAAGATTGTAACATTTATTTGGTTGAAAATTATATTGAATAATATTATAAATCTATAATATTATTTAATATAACTTTCAACCAATTTTCAGCCATTTTCAAATATAATCATATTAAATCTGAAAAACAAAAAATGCCGTTCATACCTTATAGTAAGGTAATGGTGGTTCTAAAACCGATAATTTCCAGAATATTACCGTCATCTACATGCGACCTCAATAATCTTTCAGCACATAATTAGCACTTAATTTTTAGGCACTGATAAAGAACAAAAAATACCGTTCATACATTATGATAAGGTAATGGTGGTCGTGGACCCCATAATTCCCAGAATAATATTTTAATCTGTATCGGGTTTCAATAATCGCTCAGCACTTAATTAGCACTTAATTCCTTGCTATTAATATTTATCGTATATCTAATAACTTCATTGCATTGCTAGCGATACGTTTTGCCAGCAACACAAATTTTAATCGATCGTTGCGGTGAAAATTTTAGAGCACCAAATTTTTAAACTTGGTACTTAATTAGCACCTAAAGAGCCCCTAATTTGGGCTTTTCCTAAAAGCATTTTTGATTCTTTTCTGATATTCAGAAAACCTGAATTTTGCATCTGCTTTGTTCTGAATAACGACTTTATTTTATTAAGGGCGCCTTGTCAGTGCCTATACTTGCAGCACCTAATTAGCACTTAATTCCTTGCTATTAATATTTATCGTATATCTAATAACTTCATTGCGTTGCCAGCGATACGTTTTGTCAGCAACGCAAATTTCAACAGTTCGTTGCGGCGAAAATTTTAGAGAAACAAATTTTTAAACTTGGTTCTTAATTAGCACCTAAAAAGCTCCTAATTTGGACTTTTTCTGAAAGCAATTTTGAATCTATTTTGATTTTCAGGAAATCTGAATTTTGCCTCTGCTGTGTTCTGAATAACGACTTTAGTTTTACTAGGGGCGCCTTGTTATTGCGTATACTTGCAGCACCTAATTAGCTCTTAATTCTTTGCTATTAATATTTATCTTATATGCAATAACTGCATTGCGTTGCTAGCGAGACGTTTTGCTAGCAACGCAAATTTCAACAGTTCGTTGCGGTGAAAATTTTAGAGCACCTAATTTTTAAACTTGGCACCTAATTAGCACCTAAAAAGCCCCTTATTTTGGATTTTTCCAAATGCAAATTCCCGACTTTGCGTTGCTAGCGATACACAACTGATTTATGGGAAACAACGTTTTTGCCTACCGATCGACCCTTACGAATGTTTGCGTGCTCAGTAAAATCAGTTAACACTGCTGTGTTTCATATGGTGAGTAACCCTTTTACTGGAAAAGAGGCATTCCATCTTAATCCTCACGGGTGACAACGCATCTGCATTTTGATTCGTAAACCAGGATAGATGTAGATGTCTATGGGCCAAAACCAACCACTTACCATCAGGTGGACTGTGTGCTCCTTTATCACCCTATCCTATAAAAAAATATCTAATATCAAAAGCTTATTCATTGCAATCCATGATCAAATACTTGTTGTTAAATTAGGGCTACTTGCTATCAGACGCTTAGTTAAGGGGCTACTCCATGCGAACGACCTTGAGCGTTTGTGTGCCGGCCGCGCCAACTCCCTACAATATAGGATCGCGTAAAAAATAATATGTAAGACGCCACCTACCATAGTTTTGTATAACTCAATGCCACCTACTGTACGGACGTATTTTTCAACATCAATAAACTATTTTATGGAAATACACACAGCGTACAACGATAAATGTATTTTAATTTTTTTATTCGGTATATTAGTTGCATTATATTAGAATTATGTATTCTCATATATTATCTAATTATGAAATTTTATAATTAATTATATATTAAAAATGAAGCATTGAAAATTGTGAGTTTAAAAGATACCTACTCACTATAGGTAAATAGATAGATAGCTCGCCTTTTGTACAAATATTTGGTGCAATAAAGAATAAACAAATAAATAGGATGTTTCGCAGAGTGAGAGTAATATATAATGAGAGTCGTGGAGGCAGTTTACAAACATAAATTGCACAAGGACAAACATCCAGATCCAGAACGATTATTTGTAGGCCTTACAAATATTTGTTCCGTGCGGGATTCGAACCCGCGGCCCCCAGCGCAACAACTGATTGCTAAGCCACTGCGCCACGGAGCCGTCGCCGGGTTATAGGTAAAGTGACCATACGTCCCGTTGTCCCCAAATAAAGCTCCGGGACACAAAATTGTCCCGTAACTCTTTGGATGGAAGTATTCAAAGCCAACAATCTTCAACATAATTTTTTAATCGAATATATTTTATGTCTACCTGGTACAAATGCTCCGATAGAAAGAGTATTTTTTTTATTTTGAATAAATTGTGGACGTCTGAAAGAAACACTTACGGTTCCAGTTCTAAAGGCGATGTTGAAAGATAACAATAAAAAAAAATTGAGAAGAATTTTATTCTTATTTAAAATCATCACCAACTTTATTAAAGCAAATTTAATCCTCTGACAAATGTAATTCATAATTTTAAAAAATGTTGCATTTAATAATTACCTATTTTTAAATGCAACATTATTTTTTAATTTATTGTATAAAGTTATACTTTTTAGAGTATAAATAAACCCATGTCCTGTTTTGAGTTAAAAAATAAATGGTCAGCTTAGTCTTTTTAGTTAAATTTAGTTTTAAAAATTTTTAGTTTATAGTAAAAAGTAGGTATATTAGTACCTACTTACATACTTTTTACCGAATTATAAGTATAGAACACCTTATGTACTCAATTATTTTTTGAAAAAGAAGAAAAAACAAGCAATGAATAATATACTATATTTTAGCAAAAAACTATAACTTAGTATAATACTAGTTATAATTATAACTTAGAACATAAATGAAAAACTCATAACCGACCCAGGATTCGAACCCGGGACCTCATGATCAGCAGTCGCACAACTACAACCACTAGACCAACGAGGCAGTACTACACCTGAGAAAATATTGTAGTTGGTTACTACGATTATTTTTAACTGTATACTATACTGATAATATTGAATTAGCCTTTTATAGTGTAAATTATAATATTTGTCGAAATGTTAATTATGGATTCGAACCTTACATGCTAATGGTGCTTCATTTTTTTATTTGCATTTACTTCAAAGAAAATACACGCAAAAAGCTTCATCGCGCAGTAAAAAACACAACAAATATATGTATAACTAATACGAAAAATTATACCCAAAACAAACAAATAATACTACCTATAAAATAACCTAATAAGTAATAATATTATCGACTGATAAGATCGTGAGCGTGTGCTCTAACGAACGACACAAGCTCCACGTTCGAGAGCTCAACGCTCAATGATCCAGCAAGCCCGTGGGCAGTGAATACGCCCAGATTTTAAAATAATTTCTTAATAAAATCAAATTTTGGTCTTTTGAAAAAATTTTACTATAGAAATGTTCATTAATAAATTGCCTATCCATTGGTGTAAATCGCAAAATAAAATAATACTTACTTTACGAGGAGATGCATGTTATCAATAATAATTTCACATTTATGTGGTTTCGTTGTAAGGAGATTATATTAATATTTATTCCTTTAAAAAAAAATTGGATACAGCTCTTATGAAATCAAGATTATGTAGAAATATAATGTGTTTTTTATTTGTTGATATATCTTTTAAATAAAAAGTAGATAGCTCCTAAAAACCGCACAAATAACGACTAGCGCGACATTTTGCTCAACCCGCGCCTTAAAATAACTTAGGATCAAAACTTACTTATTTTTGTTTATTTATTTACTTAAAAGTAAATTAATACCTATTATTATAATAAATCTATAGAAAAAGAAAATAGGAAATATATTTATTATTATTAGAGCACTGTGCCCCACGTAATAAAGTTGGGATTACAAACCACTTCATACCTACGTATCTTTAGCTAATGCATATGGATCGGTAATAGATCGGGAGATGGTGACAGAAAATAGTCTCCCATTTTCTCCTGTATGCCTTTGATAACTAACCCTAAAATATGAAAGATTTTTTGGTTTTTTGGTTACGAGCACTTGCGCGCTTGCACGTCATAAAGAAAATGGTTTCTCTTTGTGTAAAGAATTTTAGTATATTTCCGTGACATTATATTGCATACCTTTGTAATATAACGTAGTTGGAACAAATTTAAGCTATAATAATTGATGGCATGCAATTCGCAACGGCCGACGGGGCTCAAAGGGTTACGTAGAAATGAAAAAAAAAAATAGAACATTTCCGTGTTTACAAATTGCATGCCGTTGTAAAAAATTAGGTTTTTTTATCTCAAAAATACTCTACGAAAATTGGCATGCACCCCTCGTATGACCAAGGGTGGGAAATATTAGGAAAATGTTGTGAAAATTCAATATAACTTTTCGTGATTTCAAACTGCATGCCATATGAACAACACTTAATTTTTATAATTTATTGACGTTAATTGCCAGAAGCAGCAAAAAAGTTTGAGAAAATTAGACTGAATCGTATGACTGTCCAAAGACGAATTATGTCTTTGTCAGGTATATTGCGGAGCAATTAAATGAAAAAACTAAGATCATTGAATTTTTTTCATTAGCACTCGACGAATCCACTGATATTAGTTCCACAGCTCAACTTCTGATATTCATACGAGGTGTTACTCAAGATTTTGAAGTCTTAGAAGAGTTATTAGGAATGTGTTCATTGAAAGGTCAAGCCAGAGGAGTTGATATACTCAATGTACTTTTGGATGAATGTTCAAAAACTGATTTAGACTTATCAAAATTATCGGTAGTTGCGACTGACGGTGCTCCTTTGATGATTGGTGTCAATTCTGGGCTAGTTACTTTGCTGAAAAAGCATCTGCAAGAAAAACCATAAACGCTGAAGATCTCATGCAGTTTCACTGAATTCAAATTTGAATTTCAAAATGTCATGAAAGTGGTAGTTTCGACTGTAAATTTCATAAAATCACGAGGACTCAATCACAGGCAATTAAAACAATTCCTTGATGACATCGAAAGCGAATATGGAGATTTACTGTATTATACAGATGTAAGGTGGCTAAGTCGTGGATTGACACTGGAACGATTTCTAAATTTAATAGAAGAAATTGGAATATTTCTGGCGGAAAAGCAAAGGGATGTCCCGGAACTTAAAAATCCTGATTGGTTGTCTGATTTGGCTTTTTTAGTTGATATTACAAATCATTTGAATGTCTTGAACACACGGCTTCAAGGCAAAAATCAACTGATATCCCAGCTTACGCTCATGTATCATCCTTTCAATGCAAGCTGACACTTTTCAGATCGCTATTGAATTCTGGAAATTACAATCATTTTCCGAATTATAAGAAAATGGCTGAAAAATTCAACAAAACTGCGATTAATTTCAGTTATGTAGAAAAGCTAGATATTTTGATTCAATCTTTTCAAGACAGATTTTCGGAGTTTAAAAAAGTGAAACGTCTGTTGGACATATTCAGCAATCCTTTCACGATTTCAGTTGAAAATGCGCCAGAGTCAATGCAGTTAGAAATTATCGACATTCAAAACGACCAAGATTTACGCAACAAATTCAACGAAGGAGACTTGTTGAACTTTTACCGCTGCATTGATAAAAATACGTACAAAGAGTAGCTCATAAACGCTCTGAAATGTGCCAGCTTATTTGGTTCTACCTATATATGTGAACAAACTTTTTCAATACTAAATAATAATAAAACAAAAAATCGAAACCGCCTTGCAAATGAAAGTTTGTAAGCAGTTTTACGTGTTGCTACAAGTAAATTTGAGCCAAATATAAAAAAGATTGTAAGCACTATGCAGTGCCACGCTTCAAATTAATAAATTCTTTTTCAATTTTAATACATTATTATCAATTATTTATTGTCTTTAATTACCTATACTTCTGGCGGCCCGCCATCAGTTCATAATTTGCCTGAGTGGCCCCTAGTCTTAATAAGTCTGTGCATCACTGCTGCAAAGGAATTGTAGCAACATGCCCCTTTTTCGAGACAAACGTAGCGACCATTTTCTTTGACACGCTGCGGGAGCGAACCACTCGTTGGTTTGACCTCGTCTTCGAAGACCCAAACTGCTGACTGATGTTTTCTTTCAGGTTCTTATGAATAAATCCATGATTTGTCACCTGATACTATATTATAAACGGCATTTGACTTTCCTCCGTTGAAGCGTTGCAGAGTATTCCGGCACCAATCTACACGAGCCGCCTTTTGGTCTTCGGACAAATTGTGGGGAACCCAGCGGGGAACTAGGTTTCTTACACACAGCTCATTATGTAATATCGACTGAATTGCAGTCATTCCGATACTGATAACAGCCCGAATCTGCTCGTATGTCACATGACGGTCATCTAATATAATAGTTCGCACAGTTGCGATGTTTTCAGGCGTGACCGCTGTTCTTGGTCGACCTGCAGAAGAAACATTGCTGAGCGACACACGACCGCGTCGGAACTCGGCATACCAGCGGTATATTGTCGTTTGACTCGGTGCTTCAAGATCATAAATCGAAACAAGTTCGATGAGACATTTATTTTGAGATAAGCCGCTATGAAAATTGTGAGAAATTAAAAACAAAAGAAGAAATTAAAAAAAAAACAGCTAAAATGTATTTTTTATAGTATTATTTCAAACAAATAAATACAAATGAAAAATATCTATTTCACTCCACATCTTGATCTCACTTGCAACAAATGACCACTGATTGGTCTCAAAGCTATATCTATTTTAAGCGCCATTTTGTTCACTTCTGACACGAATTCGTATTCCCTCACACTGTGCACTAAGACCGTTTTCATTAGTGCTACTGCGTAACGTTTACCTGCAAATTAAATAAAGTAACTCACTAACTTCACCCAGTCATAACACATATAAGATATAGGCAAGAAAATAGTGTTCTATAGCCTTCAACATATTAGATCGCGATTTATTTGGTTCTAGCTTTGGTAGTTAGAGCCGTGGTAGCTCTGATGGTTAGCACTCGCTGTAAATTTCACAGTACGCGAGCAAACCGGGTTCGATCCCCGCCGGCACCAACGAAATTCTTAATTGCAATTTTAAGTGCTGATTTACCACGTGCTCGGCGGAAAAAAAATATTTCGAAGACATGTGAAGTTCGCCAACACGCATTGGGGCAGCGCGGCGGACACTTCCTTGCCTTAAAGCCCTCTCAGAGATGAGGGGAGACCTGTGCCCAGCAGTGGGACGTATTTTGTAACTTTACTTTTATTTGGTTCGGCTGAATCCGTGCAGAGATCGGTGGTAAATCTTATTTTTTTAAATTTCTGTTTGTCTATCATTTCGGTGTTAACCAGGATGTTTGCAACGCCTCAGATCCAGGGGAACATTACAATTGTAAGTAAAAGGTTAGACTATCCTGTAGCGTCAGAATTATAATTTAAGAATAATTCTAAAAATTGATTTAGGAATTGGTTAAGGAAAAAAAATATTTTTTACTGAGAGAGTTTTTAACAATTCAGTAGTAAAACTAAAATCCAGTAGATGAGCAGCTACTTGTTGACATAAACAGGTACTAGGGTGATACACACCTAGAATTTTAGACGAAAAAGAGCCCTATTACTCAGTAAAATCCCAATATTGGTTTACCTATACAAGCACGTTTTCCGGTGCTAAAGGTCAAGAGTGAGGTGGCACCCATTGAGGCGACGTTGGGGTCCAGCCAGCGTTCTGGTTTGTACTGCAGAGCATCAGAGCCCCAAATATGTTTCGAATGGCCAGAGCCCCAAAAGCTGATGCAACACGTTGCACCTTTGGGTACTGTGCAGGATTCTAAAACAGATATTAGGTATAGAAAGTCCAACAACAATATGAGACTGAAAATTAAAATATAAAACAAAACTATTTTACTAGAAAGAAAGACCGTGCATCATCAGCACATAAACGGTCTAAGCATGTGATTTGTCCTCACCTACATGTGACTTAACTCTCATAAGATAACACTAGGTAGGTTTTGTACGTGGTAATTTTGTACACGTACGGTAGAACCATGCTGCAGCTATATTAGTAGTATAGTTGTAGAACGAATGGGTCGGCTCGACCGGGGAAGGACCACGCTCTCCCAGAATACCAGCGTAAAATGGCAGCTTGACACTGCTGTGTTTCGCATGGTGAGTGTAGAGAACCGAGGAAAGGAAAAGAGGCATTCCATCTTAGTCCTCACGGGTAACAACGCATCTGCATTTTGATCCGCAAACGAGGATAGATGTAGATGTCTATGGGTCACAGTAACCACTCACCATCTGGTGGATGTGCTTTGTGGTGTGCTCGTTTGTCTTGTCTTGTTTGTCATATAAAAAAGGTAACACTAGGTATAATTACGAAACTATTTGACTACAATAACCAAGAATTTGTGTTTCGCTCCAGAATCAACAGCTACAGATTCAAATCTATTGCGAACATAATAGTTATCATGCCAATATAATGGTAGTTGACTACCTGGTTGGTCTAGTAGTCCTGGATTCAAATCCCAGGTCGGGCCAAAATCAGTTTTTGGTTTTTCTATCAAGAAATTCTCAGTGGCGGCCCGGAGTGAAGCACGTAAAGCCTGGTCTTGCGCCTGATCTTCCTCTGGTCGTGTCGGATTACCGTCCCATCGGACTATGAGAGTGAGGGAATAAAGAGTGCACCTGTGCTTGCGCATACACTCGGGCACTACAATCCTATCCTGTGCAAATGGCTAGTCTCCGTTGAGACTGTCCGCTGTGATCGAAATTTCGTCTGGAGGACAATAATGGTAGTTATGTGGTTACACTGACTGAGTTCGATGTCCCGATCAGCTTGCCGAAGAACTCCAGGAACTGGCGGGAACAAACGCAACGTCTCATAAATTATAGCCTCACAGTATCTCAAGCGCGACAGATCTTCTTTCAGAACGGGACGCTTGCTCTCACCGAAAATTTCCTTTATCCTGAGAAATTATACAGTACTTAGTATTAGTTTATTTATAGAGATATAGATACAACGAAGGCATCCACGATTTTCTGCCACCAGGGCGGCGCTACTTAGAAATGAGGTGAAATATTTGACAGATTTCATAGCGGGGTATGTTAATTTGTTACAAAAATGTAGCTCAGATTAATGTTTTTTTTCTGAAATATTGGTTATATTATATATTAATTAGATTAATAATCGATTAACCAATCTTCTATCGGACTAACCGGGTTTTCCTAAAAGTATTATTTTATTAATTACAGGATCCCAAGCAGGTGCTAGTACCCAGCCTCCTTCTTTATTGAAATTAGGATGTTTTTAATTTCAAATGATACATGAGGCTATTGAAATTAAAAAACATCCTAATTTCTTAAAAAAAGTTAAAACTAAACCCAAGCATACCACTGCAAGACTTCAAGACACAGTAAGTTCATTCTGCGTAGATTGGACCAAAATTAATAATTAAAAAAGCTGAAGGTACTCCGGGTTAACTCTTACATCGGGACGTCAATCACCTCAGTCCCCCGTGACCATGGGTGCTGGAAGGCGCCCGAAACGTCGGAAATTAATAAATTAATTAATTAAACGCGATAAAATCCGTTAAAGTAGTTTTATTCGAAAATTATGTAACGATGAAAAACTTACTCTTTATACAATTTCTGTTGAACGTCAGGTTTGCATCCAAGCATAAGAAAGATATAATTAATAGCGGTCGCAATCGTCTCCTGGCCGGCTAAGATTATAGTGTCTATTTCAGCTTTTACGTGCTCCTCTGTTAGAGTGTGATCTGTGTCGTTCATTTGCAAAATAATGTCGAGGAATGTCTTGAATTTTACTTCGCCATTTTCTAGGAAAAATACACCAATTTTAGTAAATAGATTTTCTAGGAAAAATACACCAATTTTAGTAAATAGGTAACTAACAAATATCGATAACGTTTTTAAATTCCTGCTTTGAAAATTAATAATTTTCAAAAGTAGGAAGTTATAGATTTCGGTTCGATTTTGATAATGCGTGCTTTCATCAGATCTCCACGTTTTGAGGTCCTAGAAAGTCGTTCCAACTATTCCTGGCTGGACGTCAGGCCGTAGGTGTGTGTATGCATGTGTGAAAATGAAATTTTGTCATACGATATCTTTAGAACGAATCAACCGATCGAGATGGGTGACACGGCGTTCGAAAGTGTTCATTGAGACTTCGAAATGATTAGATTTTCAAGACTGAGAAGAATCGGTCGAGCCGTTTTAAAGATTTTCTAAAAATAAAAGACATAAAAAACAAAAGAAGCCGTAACGGAGTCAACCGTTTTCAAATTTTTTAAAACTGAAATATGGGTAACAATCGGAAACAGTCTAGCTAATGGTAAGTTAATGCTGTAGGCCATAGACACCAACATCTATGTCAGATTAAGAATCAAATGCTGTCGTTGTCTCCTCTGAGTACTAAGATGGAATAACTCGTCACCAGAAAAAAGGTATCACTGCTTGCTGATGCATAAAAGTGCTAATTTATACTGGTATTCTGTATTTCATATAGTATATCTTTATATATAAAAATTACGTGTCACGTTGTTTGTCCGCGATGAACTCTTAAACTACTGAACTGATTTCTATGACATGTTTCACAATGTGTGCAGTTTGGTCCAACTTGAGAGACAAGATAGTTTTTATTCCGATACGTGAAACTCAATTTTTTTATTATGAATTTAAGGTTTTTTTAGGACACATGGTCGTCGGAAAGGGCAGAACTACGTCTGCCTGGTCAGCTAGTATGTATATATATTTCTCGTATTATAGTATAGTTGTTCAGTGCGGATTCAAACTAGCAGCACCGCAGTCTAACGCTTAGGTACTGTGTCACTGAACCGTTTATATTTTTAGATTAATTTTCAATATGATCTGTGAATCACAGTAGGTATGTATGTAATCGCATTAGGCGTAATCTAGCGCCCTTGTCAATTTTTTTTTATAAAGCTGCCTTTATCATTCATCATTACAGCGTATCAAGAGACCGCTTCTGAACGCAGGCCGGCCCTATAGCCTGCCACAAAGTACGGTCCTGAGGCACCACCATTCATCTACCTCCATTACACTATTTAGTTAGAGTCTACTTCAGCCTACTGATTTTCTAATTTATAAATAAGTAATTTAGTTCTTCAAAACTGTTAGTAAAAGATATGGGTGTAAATGCTTTGTTGCATAAGAAAAGAACTGTAATATATATACCTTTGTTCGTTGCATTTGAAATTTTTGCTGTTTTCGCTTCTTCCATTTCTTTTCTTCTTTTTCTTAAAATCTGTAATTATTTAAAAGAAAATATAAGGATTCCGGCGTTTTTACATTGCTTGGAGTGACAAGTTAAGAATACAGAATGCTATTCCTCTGTAACGAGAGTTGAATGAATCCAATTCAGAGGCCACAAATGCGTTGTCATTTTTTTTAAAACGTAACTTCCACACTTGGATTTTCTCCTGTATCATGGGGGAGATTTACATAGGTACATAAATTTCACAAGGACAAACTTCCAATCATTCTAAGGACTAAGATGAATTATATGTGATAGTATTATAGAGCCTATTTGTACGGGTTTTCTAAATATTTACACGGACCCAAAATAGTGAACTTCATTCAAACTTAGATCATTCAACCAATCGGTTAAATGGTCTAAGACTTCAAAGGATGATATAAACGTAGAAGGACTTCTTTGCAGTAAATGAAGACACAACAATTTTTTTTATAGAATTAGGGTGACAAGCGAGCACACAGTCCACCTGATGGTAAGTGGTTGCTGTGGCCGATATACATCTACATCTATCTACTTTTGCTACTTAAAATGCAGATGCGTTGTCAGCCGTGAGGACTAAGATAGAATGTCTCTTTTCCAGTAAAAATGGTCTCCGGTTCTCTACACTCTCGTATATAATAAAAGAAAGAACAAATAAACTTATTATAAAAGAAAACGATAACCTTAAACTAAAAATAAACAATACTTTAACTTCAGACCCGATTTTAATAGCAAATACTTTTAATAGGTTCTATACTTCAATAGGCGAAAACTGTAACCCGCTAGCACACGGTCGAACTACACAGAATGTGTCGAATAATTCTATGTATCTCAGCTCAGTGACCCCAAGGGAAGTATATAAAATAATACAAAATTTAAAAAATAAAATGAGTTTCGGGATAAACGAATTACCACCAACCTTAATCAAACATTGCGCAGATGAGTTAACTCTACCACTCTCTAAGCTAATCAACCAATCTCTCACAGAGGGCCTCTTCCCAGACATGTTAAAAAAGGCATTAATAACACCCATCCATAATAAAAATTCAAAAACCAATATCGATAATTATCGCCCCATAGCATTACTCCCCACAATCTTAAAAGTTTTCGAAAAAGCAATGTTCGAGCGTGTGTATAATTTCTGCGAGAAATATAAAATTTTTAGTGAATGTCAGAACGGTTTTCGTAAAAATCGGTCCACCGTACTAGCAGTATTTAAATATATTCAAGATATTTTAAAGATATTAAACAATAAAGAATATGCAATAGGCATACTATTAGATATGACCAAAGCATACTATAAGGTACAATATAACATATTGATTAATAAATTAAATAGTATAGGTATTCGTGGGATTACTTTGGAATGGTTCAAATCATACTTGCAAGATAGAGAACAATATGTAGAAATAGAATACTTTGATAATAATAAAATAGTAAAAGTCAGATCAAATAAAATAATTATAAATGCATAAATACCCCAAGATAGTGTATTGGGGTGTTTATTATTTTTAATATATATCAACAATCTCAGTGAAACTATGGATAACCCATGTGTTATATTTGCGGATGATATCTCTATCTTAGCACCTTGTCGTAATGTAAATAATATAAATGATATACTATATAAAATATTTAAAAATACTGACCAATGGATGAAAGAGCATAACCTAGAAATTAACTACAAAAAAACAAAAATTTTACCTTTTTACCCTTATCAAAAACCACCGATTCAAAGTAATTTTTCTTACAAAAATACAAAAATCGAGTCTGTAAATGAATACACTACTCGGTTTAATTCTAGATAGCCACATTAATGTGTCAGTATTAACTGGAAATCTCAAATTCAGAAAATTCGTAACAAATTGTCTAGCTTTGTATATGCACTAAGTGAAATAAAATAGACAACTGACCTCCAGACTGCGTTAATTACTCATAATGCCTATGCACAGGCGTGGCTAAGGTATGGTATTATCCTGTGGGGCAACAGTACAGATGCACCCACCATCTTCATCTTACAGAAAAGGCTAATTCGCATTATGTCTAGCATAAAAAATACTGAAAGTTATCGTCCTCATTTTAAGAAACTTAAACTTCTTACCTTAAGTTGTATTTATATATTGGAATTATGCAAATTCGTGCGTAAATACCCTAATTTATACGTAAAAAGAGAAACTAAAAATACGGCTTATAGTTTTAGACATGAAAATAAGTTATTGCTACCACCCTCTAAAATGAAGCTCTTCTCATCAGGCCCTTACGAAATGTCCATAACTGTATATAATAAACTACCCAACTTATTAAGAAACGAAACAAATGATAATATTTTTATAAGACAAAAGTGTTTCTAATCAATAAATGTTATTAAACTTTATATGAATACCTGAATGACAAATGCAATACTTACTATAAATAAATGAATGATTAATATGAATAATTATGGACTAAAAATAATAAATGATATAATAATAATGAATGATATAATAATAATAATGAAGTATAAAACATCTTTGCGTCCTACTCTGTTCTAATTTTCTAGTTTGCTGTACCCAAGAGGGTCCATATTGTGATAATTTAATTTATTAATTTGTACAATATGGAATGCAAATAAATATTGAGTATTGAAATATTGAGTATTGAGTATTGACACTCACCATATGAAAAGCAGCATTAAGCTGCTATTTTACGCTGGTATTCTGTGAGAGCGTGGTCCTTCCCCGGTCGAGCCGACCCATTCGTGCTACAACTATACTATTAATATAGCTGTAGCATGGCTCTACCAAGTTAAACACTTCTATTTTACTTCTATTTTACCCCCGCGACATTATTTATATTTCATTATTTTGTTTTATACTACCGCCCATCGCCAGCTTCATCTGGATCTATTAAGGAAGAATAATTGTGAACCAAGATAATCATAAACGACCATTTATTTAAAAAATCTAAGTTTTTAAGCCTAAATCACTCCTTGCTTTCTATCTGTTCATCAAGTTTCATTACATCGGTTTAGCCATTCCGAAAATTAGCGCGGATAGACAGACAGACAGAGACTTCAATTTTGTTTATATGTATAGATTTATTGTGTTGAGGTAACATTTTCGAACGTAATGTCGTATCATAAACATTTCCAAAAGCGCCCGTACAAAATACAGTTGTCACAGTCATAGAGACATTTATAAACGTAGATGATTAGTGATTGTATTCTCTTGGGACAAGGAGTATACTACTTTCTGACCTTCGGTCTCTTGATTGCCTTTGTTCATCATACGAAGTCTTCGGTAGGACCTTTTCCACAAAATACATTATATTTACTAAAAATAACTAAGAAGGGTACTCTATGTAATGAAAATTAACTCCCTTAACAAGGAGCTATTTTATGCTGGTATTCTGTGAGAACGTGGTCCTTCCCCGGTCGAGCCGACCCATTCGTGCTACAACTATACTATTAATATAGTATAGTTACTCCAATCACTGACGAGAGGGAGATACGCATAATCTCAGTTATAATAATATGTAAACGGTGTTCCCTCGTAGCCTTGCAATATAATTGCTATATCTAAAGTCATTGTACTATTAATATCATTTTTTTATAGAGTAAGGGCGAGTAACTAGCACACAAGTCCACCTGATGGTGGATGCTGTGGAAACTATCTAGATGTTACTATTAGTTTAAGTTTAAGTTAGAATCAAAATGCAGATGCGTTGTCACCCGTGAGGACTAAGATGGAATGCCTCGTTACTAGCAAAGGTTCTCTACACTGACCATACGAAACACGCAGCATTAAGCTAACGCTGGTGTTCTGTGTTTTTTTATAGGATAAGGGTGACAAACGAGCACACAGTCCACCTGATGGTAAGTGGTTGCTGTGGCCCATAGACATCTACATCTATCTTCGAATACGAATCAAAATGCAGATGCGTTGTCACCCGTGACGACTAAGATGGAATGCCTCGTTTCCAGTGAAAGGGTCTCCGGTTCTCTACACTCACCATACGAAACACAGCAGCGTTAAGCTGCTATTTTACGCTGGTATTCAATTGATATTTTGGCTAGTATTGGTATGGTGAGTAATTTATAGGATATTGTCTATGTGTGTTGTATATGTGTCGTGCATCGTCTAATCACACTACAATATAAAGATCTCATAGAATTTATATTTCAACAGATTTAAAGCCATTTTGTAGATAATACTTACAGCATCGGAAACGTTTTGGACAACGCTAACGCACCGTTTAAACTCTTTGTATCCAGGAGTGAGACGGTACACGAACTCGGGGTGAAGAAAAATGTTAAGTGCTCGACTGAAAATGAGCTCGAGAATGCCATTGAATGCTGCGTAATATTCTTTTGTAACGATACTCTCCGTCACATCGGGCTCTCCGAGAGCGGTTTCTGAAAAACGCAATCAGTCATCTTCTTATTCATCATTCCCTAAAGGTCAGTCTGGAAACGGGCCTTTCCAACAGGATTTCGAGTAACACAAAAACCAAGGCAAAACCATGCTCAAGTTATTGTGAGGATTAGCACTCACATATACATATTCATTTAAATCATTTCAAATAACATTATACATAAACACTCACGCCTGTCACTCAGAGGGGTAGGCACATACTACATTGGCACGATCCTGACACACCTCAACAAGTCCACTGCTGTACATAGGCCTCCCCCAAGGAATGCCACAAAGCAGGGTCCTGAGCCACCTACATCCATCGACTTCCTGCATGTCTAACCAGGAAGCCACTTCATCTAGCGGGGGGATGCCCTACCAACGCGGCTCAGAAGGGAAATCGGTCTGTAGTTCTTCAAGAGAGCGTTGTCGCCTTTCTTGATCTGTCGCCTCCTTTATATCCATATACAGAGTGTCCCAGAACTCAACGTCAAGCCGAAACGGGGTGACAGGATTGATTGTAAACATCATGAGAAAAATCAGAAAAAAAATCTGTCCCATGCAGTTTGGAAATTATGGGAATTTAAGAAAAACCTAGAAATTTGATCATACTGTAACCATTTTTCGGTTGTGGTTAATTTTTATTATTTTTGTTCATTTAAACTTTGGAACCGTAACCCTAAATAACATTTCTAGAACCACAGTATTATTAAAAAAGATCTAGTTATTAGTCGGGCATATCCTCGAGAGTTGATGTCCTCATCATCTTGAGAAATTCGTTCACGCAGCTCGGCTACGCTGTCAATGGGCTTTGAATAAACTTTTTCTTTGAGAACGCCTCAATAATAAAAATCCAGGGGATTTAAATCTGGGGAACGGGCTGGCCACGAGATAGTGCCTGAACGTCCAATCCACCTTCCCGGATATTCATTATGGTCAAGGAAATCTCTTACTTGCACTGCGTAATGCGCTGGACAGCCATCTTGTTGATACCACATGTGGCGACGATCTGTTAGTGGCGCGTCCTCTAACAAAATTGGTAAATTTTGTCGTAAAAAATGTAGGTAATTCGTGCCATTCATGTTCTCAGGCAGCTCAAAAGGCCCAACAATTTTGCCGATTAAAATTCCGGTCCACAGGTTTACTTTAAAGCGATACTGGGATCTGTCTTCTCGCATTAAATGTAGATTCACCACATGCCACTCGTGAAAATTGTGTAAGTTCATGTAACCATCTTTTTTAAATGTAGATTCATCTGACCAGATAATTTTTTGGATGAATTGGGGATTTTCATTATGCCTCTGTAGCATTGTTCTACAAAATGAAATCCTTTCAGGATAATCTCGAGGAAGAAGACTTTGAACTCGTTGTACGTAAAACTGATGCATTTCGGCTCTTTGTAAAATACGATAATAATAATAATCTTTATTTGCATAAAATATGGTAAATATACAGATGTTTTAGTTGTATTATGCTCTCATGTTTTGCTATTTTAATATAACATAGCACGCAAATTATATTTAAATTATGACTACCTACATCAAACAATAAAACACTTTAAACAACAAAATGACCTATAAGTTATTAAAAATTAACAAATTAAACATTATTTCAAATCATATTTTACAATGTCAAAATCGCAACACACTAATACCAGAATACAATGTCAGAATGTAGCTTACAATGTCAGAAATTCGTTAATGTCATAAAAATTTTAGTCAATTAGCCAAAGGTACAGTCTATTTTTAAATAAATTCAAATTATTTAGTGTTTTAACTTCGTCAGGTATTTTGTTGTAAATATGTACATACATATGTACAATTGATAAACAGCTTTTACTATATTTTGTTGATTTCGTAACTTCGCTTAGAACTAACCTATTGGGATTTTTTTTAGCCTAGGATTAATATCAGAGGACTTTTTAAATAAAGCTGCATGCTGTTTTACAAATTTACCTATCTCAGATATGTATAACGATGGCAGAGTTAGTAAGCAAAGATTTTTGAATATCGGCTTACAGGATTCTTTTGTTGAGATACCACATATCGCCCTTATGCACTTTTTTGTGCGATAAATACCCTACGCCATGGAGCACTCACACCGCGGGATGATCGGCGGTGTGTTCTCCCCGTCATTCAGAGTCGAGTTGGAAGCAAAAAGAGAACCTAGCAGATCGGCTTTCTCCTTTGCGCGTGCGTCGCCAGTGAGTCGTCCTCTCTGTGCAGAGATGGCAAAGATGGCTGACAGAAGTTCCCTTGGACAGCCTTGGCGTGAGACTAGAATGCATGTGTTCCCGAAGTGAGGCGAACTAATTTCTCGCAAATTCTGCTGATGTGCTCTGACTTTGCCTTGGCAATGACACTTTTGAAGGACCTGGAGGCGGAATTATACTTCTTTCTTTTCTTTTTAAGAGTGTGGTGGTGTTTACGTTCCGGGACGTTGATGCGTCAGCCCAGGCCCGGTAGCACTCGTGCTTATAGCGTGATGCAATTTTACAGCATTCACCAAAACATGGCTGAGTTCTTACTTCTTCTTTCTTCTTCCTACTTCCGATAGGCGCCAGAGGTGATGGAATAAATAATTCCATTCCCTGAAGTACCACATCAACGACAGAATCAGCAACAACATTGGGATCATCCGGCGAGAAGCAAACCTGCCCCCAAGGATGGTATGCAAAAAAAGACTGCATCCCATCCCAATCGGCCGACCTATAGTGCCAAACACGGTGGCAAGATTCAGATAGCAACTGCGATGGGGGCGTGAGTAACACCGTAATCCGGATCAGATAATGGTCCGAAGAGCAAAGAGGGGCATCGACGGAGACCTGATATCCGTCAGGATGAGAGGACAGCAGAAGGTCCAACAGGGAAGGTACATGATCCTCCACATCTGGGATAGGCGCGTAGGCGAAGTAACCAGTTGTGTTAGACCATATGCCAAGGCAAAATGATAAACAGATCTACCCGCATGATCGGTTATACGGGAACCAAGCCATACAGCGTAGTGGATTTAAAATCACTGAGCATCACGATCTCTGCGGATGGTATATGTTGTAGCACGGAGTTTGCAGCCATTGGTAGGACGTGGTCGATGAGTCGGTCTGTATCGGCATTACCGCTATGGAACCTATAGAGGCACCCGTAGACGCGGGGATAGTCGTCACTGTCTACGCGCAGCCATAGGATGGACAGGTCCGTACCTTCAAGATTGCCGAGGCGTCGAAAACAGATGTCCTTTCTGACATACACGCAAACTCCAGCCCGAGGCACAAAAGAGTGTTTTAATTTGTACCCCGGGTAGGAGAGATACGTAGTATCAGCCGGAGAGGACACCTGTGTCTCGGTGAGAAAGAGCAAGGCCGGCTTTGCCGTCTCCAGATGGTAGTGGACGGCGTTAAGGTTTGAATGAAGTCTCCTGATATTGCAGAAATTCACGGAAAGCGTGGCAGGGCCTGCCTTTGCATTATTGCTCTGCTCCGTTTGCCCTGATCAGGTTTCGTTTTGAGCGAAATTTCGCGCCCCCCTCCCCTGAAAACGCTGAGCACCCACGCCAGAAAAAGTAGTGTAGCTTGGGCAGCCTGGAGAATTCCTCGTTGAGCATCCACATGCTCAGCGAGGGATTAGCCAGGGATGCTGGTACCCTTCTGGGGTAGTCTTCCATTTAATTCCGCTACCATGTTGATGGGGGGGGGTGAGGGAGGGGGGGTTCCGGCCACCTGCACTCATCAGGTGAAATGCAGAAGTAAACTTCTACTTCACGCTGGTATTTTGTGTGATCGTGGTACCACCCCGGTTCGAGCCGGCCCATCCGTGCGACAGCAAAAGCTACCGCAGGGCTCTACCACTGTTAAATTTTAAGCTAATTGCGAAAAAGTACTTTTGACATATTTTTTCAAGTCTTGCCGGGGGTTGCAGCATAAAAACCTTTATATATTGTGTTTGTATCATTAAAACTACATAATATCAAAAATACAAAGTTGAGTGCCAACATTTTGATTTCAGTCATTTTACTGGACTTATAATAAGGGTGATAAACGAGCACACAGGCCAACTGATTGCAAGTGGATGCTGCAGCCCATAAACATCAACACTTATCCTCGATTTAGAATCAGAATCCAGAAGTGTTGTCACCCCTGAGGACCGCGATGGAACACCATGTTTCCAGCTCCGGTTCTCTACACTCACCATACAAAACACTGCAGCATTAACCTCCTATTTTGCCCTGGTATTCTGCGAGAGCGTGTTTTCGAGCCGATCCATTCGTGCTAAAACCATAATGTAGTTGCAGCGTGGCTCTACCACGTTTCAAAATAATAGAAACAACTTACGACAAATAGTTTCCAGCGTAGTATAAGCAAGGTACTTTTCGAAAAGATCGAAGGGCTCGCAGTTTACTTCTGCCTCAAGTTTTTTTTGCAACTTTCGCGACTGCTCGTTAAATATCGGCAAAAAGTCGTCCACCATTGAGCCACTGAATGCAACCGCGAACTTTTTGACGTTATGTTTCCAAATCGACCCTGAAAAGTTATTCATAGCTAAAAAGTATGGCAAGCTGTGTGGTGACAGTGTATCTTACACGGCATTCTATAATCTTTCATCATCACCACGTTTTGTACCGTGTGAATCACATGAAGTAACTAAGGGATATGCCAGAAAAATCTTATGGTTTTCGTTAGATAGCGGCGGCATAACTATAATGTCTACGCCTGGTCAGAACCAGACCGACGCGAATATTTGACTAAATTAATATTTGTTTCGACAAACAAAAACGAAATAACAAACATTCATGAAAAAAAGTATATTTGCTTATAAAAAAGCAAACAAATATTTATTTTTTGTGAGAAATTTTCGTGGCCGCGCACACAACAACTCATCAAAGTTTCAGAAATCGATTCATCCGATTTCGTAACGCATAGAAGACGAATATAGAAAATATTAAATGTTATAATATTGTTGAGCGCCACCATTGATGCTTGGTAAATGGCAACACTAGTTACCACTAGCGCCCTCTAGTGTTGAGTGGCAGAACTAGGAGAGTCAAGATCCTTCTAGAAATTTCCATGGAATAACTTTCTAGAACTATCGATACCTAGTCAATCGGGATCGGTATGCATTCGAACATTCTAGTTGTTTATATAGTAGATGATTCTGGAACTATCTGAGGCCCTATATAAGGCCAGTAAAGACCGCGACCGGGGTCAGTGACCTCAGTGTTGAGTTGCCGATACAAGCGAATACTTCGAAGCGATACAACTGCGAACTAAAGTGATCAGTAGTACAATTGTGTTTTGTTATTAGTGTGGTTTGAAGTCGTAATTAGTGTTCTGTAATTAAAGTGCCAAGTTTGGTAATTCACTCGGCAGTTTTTAATTGTCTCGAACCCCAAGCTCGTAACAATATATTAGCTATCCGCCCCGGCTTCCGGGGAAATCATCCATTCAATAACACAACATTTTTAATCGAAATCGGCCCAACCCTTTAGTAGGAGTACAGTGACAAACACGTATAGAAGAATTTTATATATACATATAAAGATAAAATTATTCATCCTTATCCTCAGGGGTGCCAACGCATCTTTAACATTTGCAGGTGTCTATGGGCTGCACTTAACTAGGGACTATAAGCTCATCTGTTCCCCTAATCATCATCATCATCATTACAGCCCTTCACAAGTCCACTGCTGAACATAGGCCTCCCCCAAGGAATGCTACAAATCACGATGTCTTACCAGGTCGTCACTCCATCTAGTGGGGGGACGCCCTAAACTTAACCGATACGAGGCTGTCACTCGAAAACCTTTCTTCCCCATCGGTTGTCTGTTTTTCAAGCTATAGCCCCGTTGCCACTTCGGCTTACAAATCCATTGGGCTATGCCGGTTACTCTGATGTTACTGCGGATAACCTCGATTTTAAGTCTATCACCCAGAGAAACCCCGAGCAAAGCCTTCTCCATAGCTCGCTGAGAGACCTTGAGCTTCCTCGTATGGCCAGCAGTGAAGGACCACGTCTCAGATCCATAGGTCATCACTGGCAACACGCACTGGTTGTACAATATTTTTTTGAGGTTTTGAGGTATGCCTGACGAGAAGATGTGTCGTAGTCTCCCGAACGCTATCGAGCCGAGTTGAATCCGTCGATTGACCTCTCGGTCGAAGTTGAACTTACATAGTCGAACTATTTATCCCAGGTAAACATACTTGTCATTGTCAACAACTTCGATCTTAGTGCTTCCAACAACTGCCGGCGTAGGTGTGACATGGACCTTACAAATGGCTTTTGTTTTGTCCCTGTTCATCTCAAGACCTATCCGTTGGGATACACTATTGAGGTCATTGAGCATAGTGCTTAGGTCCTCCAGCGGTTCTGTCCCCTAATATTGTATAAAAAAACTTACCCGGTGCAGTGACGAGTCCATCCTTCAGCCATAAGCGAGCAAAATTGTAGAAGTATGGTTTTTCTAGAAAGTTATTCGCGACCACCCTCGCGTCTTCGGGATCTGATAGTACTGAGAACAATAACTGTTAGTGTGATAGTCCCAAAACATATTTTTGTTCGTTTTCATAGAAGGCGTGACAAACAAACACACAGTCCACCTGCTGGTAGGTAAATGTGGAGCCCCCCCCCCCCCAAATCTACTTAAATGTAACCTCATTCCTATCTTTATTATAGAGCAAGATCCCAGGGCCACCAGACTTCACTTATTTTCTGAAGAACAAAATGTGTATGATTGGGTAGTGTTAGTATGTACTATGATCCTGCTACCTGATACCTGCTAGCTTAGCCTGTGTGCTATTTTCCAGGTATCAGGTAATCAATATAATTAAAAACATTACTCACGTCACGTTAATTCTCCCAGCTGATTTTTACGTAAATCTTAGATAATATCGTTAAAAATCAGTCATAAATACTCCCAATCACATATGTATAAAGACAGTGGTTGCCAATTGTACGGATTTGTAGAAAAGCGAGTGGTTTTTACCAAATTACCATTAAGCTTCGGCCAAACTGAGGCGAATTCCGCGCGGGACGCGTGACGCGAATCTGCGCGACTCGCTCGCTCGCTTAGCCTCCCAAACTGAGGCGAATCCCGCACGTCATTCGTTTTGGTTTCTCAATAGGAAAACATATCTTTTGATATTGAAACTGTGGTTTTGTTTTTATTAGCATTAACTGAAGAAGAATCTCAAGATGTGACGAAGAAAAGAAAATGGGTTCATGAGCTGAGTACTCACCGCATAGAATTTGGAGAGCTTCACACTTTGACACCCATATTACGAAAAGATAAATAAAGATTTTATATTTTATGTTTTTGTTTGCCAGAAGAATGCTATAACGAAGTTTTATCAAGAATCGAACAAAATATACAGAAACGTATTTTGTTCGATTCTTGATAAAACTTCCTTCGTGGCTGAAGTCGTATAGAATCTTGTTTTCTTTTACTTTTTGTAAAATTAAATTAAGGTTTAACGGTATTTCTAGAAATCAGGCACTATCCGTATATTTCGCTGCAGCATGTGCGAATATTCGCGCCAATGTGCACCAATGTGCGCGGCGCGATCGAATCGCGTCCCGCGTCCTGCGCGGGATTTGCCTCAGTTTGGCCACAGTAAATTTGGCCGAAGCTTTACCAATTATTTACCAAATATTTTTTTTTGCCTTTAACGTAATTAATAACGGCAACGACAACGACAACGTAAATAATTAACGACTTCTTAATAATATAATTAACACTGGATTGTAATACTTAAATATACTATAATTTACTTTACAAGTCCACTGTTGAATATAAGCCTTCCCCAAGGAATACCACAAAACACGGCCCTGAACCACCTGCATCTATTGACTCCCTACATCTCTTACCAGGTCGTCACGACATCGAGTGGGGGCCGCCTTACACTTCGCTGACTGGTACGAGGCTACCGCTCGAGAACAGAATTGTTTTAAATGTAATTATCCAAACCTCTAAGTTATTTATCTAATTAGGTATTAATCTTGAACTCACTTATAAAACAACATTGCCCTATCCATATAACAAATGGTTGCCTTCTTTCTTCCATGATAGTAGTTAAGTTTTCCAAGCAATGGAATGCATCTGAAAACATGACAAGATTGGTTAGACAAACTGTACCCTAAATTCTTAATTATTTATTTATTTATTATAAGCCAGTGCTTGAACACAATCCTACCTGGTGGTAAGTGGTGATGCAGCCCTAGATGGTAAATCGCACTGTCTTAGCGTAACAAAAGCCTATTCACTATTGCCTTGAAGACGCCCAGATTGTATTCGGACGGAAAGGCAGAAAAAGACAATAATTTAACACTACAAAAAAGAAATGGCGTTTTTTTTTGTTCCGCAGTTTAACAGGGATGTCTGTGTGAGGTCTGCCGCGTACCCGCGTAGTGGCGCTGAAAGAGAATCCTCTATGGAATAATCGTCTCTTGAGTGTCGAAAGAGGCGGCAGAGGAAAACTGAAACCGGATATGGGTAACATCTTCATGATAATAACTCAAACATAATAACAAATTGTGCCAACCCGCCTGCCAATAACCATGGCAACTATTTTTATTTGTTTATTAACACAATACAGTTTACAGTTGTAGAGATAAGAGTTATTTAAAACTAAATGATTACGTACTAAACTGTAAGCCAAAATATGTGTTTGTGAAGTACATTATAATGAGTTACATCTGCTAAAGTTATAAAAAATTAAATAAACAATGGCTTTGCAATCAACCATCCAGCACATTACAAGAGGCCTGTTACAGTAAGTAAGTAGAAACATAAAACAGATGAGACCAATTATTTCAGAATATCACAGATAGATCTATTGAAGACATTTGGATTTAAACCTAGAATATCAACATACACATTAGACATGGGACGCGTATTCGGTTTGGATTCGGTACTCGGCGGATTCGGCCTTTTTTCTTAGTTCGACCGAGCACCGAGTATTAACGGCCGAAAACCGAGTACTCGGCCTTAATTAAATTCCAGAGAAAAATAAAGACAAAAAGCCAGTTTCTATCATTATTATTATATTAGACACATTAAAACATCAGGGACATGAGAAGTAACGTCAGGAACATGAGAATGCTTCTCAAGCAGCAACAAACAGTGGTAGAGCCACGCGGCAGCTTTTGCTGTTGCACGGATGGGCCGGCTCGAACCGGGGTGGTACCACGACCTCACATAATACCAGCGTGAAGTAGAGGTTTACCTCTGCGTTTCGCTTGGTGAGTGCAGGTGGCCGGAGGCCCTTTTTACTGGAAATGAGGCATTCCATCTTAGTCCTCACGGGTGACAGCGCATCTGCATTTTGATTTGTAATAGAGGATAGATGTAGATGTCTATGGGTCGCAGCAACCACTTACCATCAGTTGGACTGTGTGCTCGTTTGTCACCTTTATCCTATAAAAAAAAGAAAAAAAAACAGAAATATTTAGAACGTACATAAGAATTATAATAGAAATTATTACTAATATTTAAAATTTAAGAGAGGAAGATTGTTATGCAAAAACACTAGTTTTTCGGCCCTATTTGACTCTAGTTTGTAAGGGAAATAACCGCACGCCACCCACTACTGCGTTTTTTAAAGCCGAGTATTCGGCAGAGTACTCGGCCCAATCTAGGTCGAGTACTCGGCGAATCATTACTCGTTCCATGTCTAATACACATCCTAAGTCCTAACCACTGGGTTGTAATAATATGATGTGTTGTTACGGTACACTTGGAGTGAAAACAGTTTAGGCTTGCGGTCACGGGCCGTAGTGAGTGTTTATGTTAGTCGATGCAAGCAGGGACGGAGAATAAATCATAGAGTGTACTATTATATGTAGATATATAAGCCCAAAACTTATGCGTCTCGTTTCCAGGGTAACTTTTTTAAATTTCTGCAAAAACTTCTATGTCAAATATTGCCTCTATGAGGCAATCTATGAGCGAGGCCTATGTAATCTACTTATACATTTATTTTCGCTAGACGCCTCGTCGTTCGCACCGCGCGAATATTCACTATGGCGAATGTCCCGTGGCCGGGCTGTTAAGCTGAGGGCTTTTAATAGGCCGTTCTAAATTATGAACAACTGATACCACACTATACACTACATTGACAACCTCGTTGGTCTAGTGATCGTACACGCGGTAGCTAATCATGAGGTTCGGGGTTCGCTTTTCTGACAAGAAATTCCCAGTAGCAACCCGGAGTCAGGAAGTTGGTGGTAATTCACCACCGTGTCTCGGAAAGCACGTAAACTTTACTTTATCTTATCTATTTATTAAATGTTTTTATTGATTATTTTAATTCTAAACAACACTTTACGTTTGGGCAGTCCACTGGTGGTCGTAAATCTTTTCCACAGTAGGGAGGATTTTCAGACTACACTTGAGTTGTCGCTGTCGGTTGTTTACCGTAATTTCACCAATGAAATTGTTAATTGGAATTTTAAGTGGTGATTTACCATATGCTCGGTGAAAGAAGTCATTGTAAGGAAACCTGCATGTCTGAGTAATTTAGTTTAGTTTAGTTTACAATGGACTATTTTCCGCAACTTCACGTCTAAAAGCACGTATTTTGGGTGTGAACAGGAATGTCGTGATTATTTGAGTCATGAAATCTCCTCTATGGACCTTAGCATTATCTTAGGAATGAAATATTTCGGGTCATGTGAAGTCCACCGACACAAGAGCAGTGGGGCGGTGCGTTTTGAGACAGTTTCAAAGTTCACAACGCCCCTTATGGTAGTACAGAGCTATTCTATATATACCACAATGCTTCGGAACTTCGATAGCGCGATTTAGGCCTGAACTCCTCCTACGCTGACGTCGGTCGCGCGTACTAATCTACATTGTGTTCTATATAGCCCCACACTACGACGCTGAGGACAGCGGCGTTTACTACGTACGCGTACGCGACGACCGTACACAACCGACGTCAGCGTAGGAGGAATTCAGACCTTAGGCTTCGGTGCGTTACGCTTGTGGCGCGACGACAGCACCACCACAGTTCTCCTAGCAACAACAGAAAACGCGGAATATCTACAAGACGTAGAAAACCAGCTGAATATGATAGAATGATAGGATTAAGAGAGGGAGCTTTGATTATAGATGATTTACTCATCTATAGTCGGCTCTAACCACACCCAAGGAACTAAATGGATTCTCTTATGCCGCCTCTATACAGTCTACTTATGATTTAGCTCTAGTTAAAAATTATAGCCTATATGCGTCTCACTGTTCAACACAGGCCGCATCTTATTTCTGAGAGGGTTATGTAGCAGTGCCCAGTGCGTGTTAGCGAACTCTACATCATGTGGTCGAAAAATTTCTTGGACATTAACCCTTTATAAAGTCAAAGTAAACAGGAAGTGTTAGCAACTTCAACCAAAGTAAAGTTAGTATGATTGAGATGACCAAAATATATTTTTTAAATATATGAGCAATCTTGTCATGAATCAATCAAATCATCCAACTTTTACTACTACCCTCATTGTCAACGTCAATTTTTACAACTACCCTCATTGATTGTATCTATTTTAAAAATTTATTTTTAACCGGCTGCAAAAAAAGAAGAGATTCGGAATTCGGGTGTATGTATATAATATATTTTTATGTATGTTCGGGCATAACTCCGTCTTTTATAGATGGAATTGCAAAATTATTTTTGTTCGGAAGAGGTTTCTTTCAAAATGGTCTTCTTTACATGTGGTAAAGATCTGATGATAAGTTTCGAAGAGAGACAACGGAACTCTTCAATAAATGCCAGCAAATGTACTACGATTGCTGCTATCGCATATCTATGCATTGTTTACGCAATTACACAACATAACAGCACGTCTGGGATACGCAGACGTGTTCAATATAAAACGGTATACCCTCATTTCTGTATAAGGTGTTACATTGAAGTCAAATGTATAATTTCTTTTTATTTTACCACTTGTTTTATTTAGAATCTTCATCAGTCCAACAATGAATGATACGGAGCGCTGCGTCCATTTCAAATGCTCAACTTCTTGCACGCACTCACGAATACGTCTATATTATTTCTTTCTTTAATAGCAGAAACAGAAACAGAAACTTTTTTATTCAATATAGATTATATATAATACTTATTGAGTTACTCTGTTGTTAAATTACCACTGGTTCGAAAAAAAAGCCTCTGTCCTGGGAAGACCCAGCGAGAAACCTAGCGGGATTTAAAAAAAAAACTGTTTACAATCATGTATGTTACACAATTAACAACACAACAAATTAGAAATTAGAATTTAGAATTTGATTTTAATTGAATTGAATTTAAATTTATTTTTTTCCACATAAGTTCAAAGCTGGACGCATAATATGCACCTAAAACGATGATTGCAAATGAGTAGATGTGTATGTGAGTTCGTGTTCATATAATAAGCTGAGCATGATTTTGGCTTGGTTTTTGCAACACTTGAAAAGTAGGTACGATGCGCTCCGCTGTTTCGTTGGTGTGAGGTGTCTACTTGAATTTTGTTTAAAATTGCCATTCACAATTTCATTGACAGCGGTGGGGATCGAATTGTTAGTACAAATCTAAATTAAAAATGTATATTTTTTTTGGCTACAACGTTTGTCATACGTACAGCAAATGTCTGGAATAAGTTGCCAGCATCTGTCTTTCCATCCTATTACAATGTGGGCGTCTTCAAGGCAAAAGTGAATAGGCTCTTGTTAAGTCGTGCGCTTCACCATCGTCGGCTGCATCACCACTTATCATCAGGTGGGATTGTAGTTAAGCGCTCGCTTAGAATACTAAAAAGAAAGAAAAACGTTACTCTGTCCATCGCCAAAGAACTTGTACATGTTGCCGATGAAGGGGAGGCACTTGTAGGTGGGCAAGTGCGAGACCATGCTCCGCGTACGCCGCGTCAGTAGCCTCATGTACACATGTAGGAGTGTGAGGATCGCACCAAGTAACACCAGCCAAAACATCTGTGGGATAGAATAATTATTCTAAATGCAAACAGAAACAAAAACAATATGTCTATAATAAACACTAGCGATCCGCTCCGGCTTCGCACGGTCGATTTCTGGATCTCGACAACAAGGTAAGTACGTACCTTGTCGAGTTGTGAATCTAAACCATCCTCTAATCAACTTAATCACACACACAAAATTTCATCTAAATCGCTCCAGTCGTTTAGGGAGAGTTCAATCACATACACACGGACAGAAAAATTATATAATATATGCAATATGCATGTATTTATTATACATATAAACTTTTCTCTTGAATCATTCTATCTATTTATGAAAACCGCATTAAAATCCGTAGCGTAATTTAAAAGATGTAAGCGTACAGACGGCGGGAAGCGACTTTGTTTTTTTTAGAGATTTTGTAGAGTTTGTAGAGATTAAAGGTGTATAAAATGCATTTCTTTTATCCTTAATCGGTCCGTCCACAGCTAGATTAAACTGGCAGATTAATGCGATTATTTATGTGCCGCTTCCGTTGTAGGGAGGTAACCGTTGCAACGGATTGACGAACGCAGTTTCAGACGTCTCGCACCTTTGACCAAAGAGAATATATGCCTTTGACTCTGCCGCCTATTGCCTATCTAGGGTAGTTTAAGTGTGACTCGTAATTTGACACAATTATGAATCAATATTGTTCTATTGTTCTATTATTATTCTTTATATATAAAAAGTACGTGTCACGTTGTTTGTCCGCGATGGACTCCTAAACTACTGAACAGATTTCAATGAAATTTTGCACACTGTGTGCAGTTTGGTCCAACTTAAAAGATAGGATAGCTTACATCTCAATTTATAGTCGCAATACAATGTTATTTTATTGAAAATTATTTGCCTATTATTTGACAGTCACAATTTTCTGTTAGCTCCAAACGATTCTGTCAGATGACGATATCTGTTGATTGGATTGAGTAAATATTAAATAGATGGCGCTATGTTAAAAATACAAACGTTTAATATAAGCTACACTAAATTAGTAGTATAACCACCACGTGTTGCTGTAAGTATTCAATAAATGGAACCGATTTCAAAAAAATTTGCAGACTGTGTGCAGTTTGGTCCAACTTGAGAGATAGGATAGTTTTTATCCCGATACGTGACCCTCAATTTTTTTATTGCTAATTTCAGGAGTTTTTTTGGAAAAGCAAATGGTCGTTCGGAAAGGGCAGAACAACGTCTGCCTGGTCAGCTAGTTATGTTATAAATTTTGTAAACTGAACTGAAAATTTAATTTATTTATTATTTTGAAATTTATATAAAATTTAGAAATTATTTGTTACGCGATTGTAAATTATTAATCATGATAATTATGAAATGTAATATTTTGTTTTATGCATGCATAATTATGTATTCGTAATCTTAAGATATGTTTTTTTTGTCATTCATTATGGAAATAAAGAGGCTATATTATTATTATTACTGTTCTATTATATTAAAAGGCACACCTATGACGTTAAGTGTTTTACTTAGAACAATAACGCATTTTAATTTGGAATCCTAAGTCGAATGCAAAACAATTAACTTCAAAGTAGCCTGTTTTAGAAAAGAATAATTTTATTAACCGACTTCAAAAAGGATGAGGTTCTCAATACGAGTGTATGTTTTTTTTGTATGTTATGCGATATTTTCACAGATTGTGAACTAATTTTGATGATTATTTTTATTAAATAGGAGAATAAGTTTCCATCCCCAAGGGTATCAAATAAATAACTTCTTTTTTAGCAATTTAGCATGTGCACTGAGGCAACCGTCCGAGTTACCTCAGAGTGCGGGCAGGACTGAAAACCAGTGTCGGGATCAGAGCAATGTGTTTCTGTATCTCGATTTTTACTGAGTCCTGTCCATTTCACGGTCTTATGCTGCTACACAGACTCATTTTATATTATTTTTACATTTTTGTTAATTTAGGGAAATATTGTTTTATTTTCTGTTTAATTCCAATTTTTTGCTTTGTTTTGTATCTATTATGATTAGACCGTGAATAAATGTTTTTTCTTTCTTCTTTCTTTCTTTCTTTCTTTCAATTTGAAGTTGGTTTTTACTTTTTGTTAAAAGTTATAATTATAGGCTTATTATACAGTATTTTTATTATTATACTAGCTGTTCTCCGCTATTTCGCCCGCGCGTAATTTATTACGATTAAACTTCATGGATTTTATTTTTTTGCGCGGAACCCTAATTCTTTTCCTAAAATAAAAGTAGCCTTAGTTACTTCTTATAACATCAGCTCTCTTGAAGAACCACAGACCGATTTCCCTTCTGAGCTGCGTCTACGTGCTGTTTTCGAGAGTCATTACGAATCGTCTCGCGTGCAGACTTGACGACTTCCAGCCTCCCGAACAAGCCGGTTTCCGAAAGGGCTTTAGCACCATAGACCACATACATAACCTACGGCAAATTGTACAGAAGTCAGAGGAGTACAACTTGCCACTATGTCTGGCGTATGTGGACTATGAGAAAGCCTTTGATTCCGTCGAAATTTGGGCGGTGCTGAAGTCCCTTCAGCGGTGCCAAGTTGACTGTCGGTATATCGAAGTGCTGAAGTGTTTGTACAGTAGAGCTACGATGCCTATACGAGTGCAGAACCAGAGTACGAAACCTATCCAATTGCAGAGAGGTGTAAGACAGGGTGATGTCATATCCCCGAAACTCTTCACCGCTGCATTGGAAGACGTTTTCAAGGTTCTGGACTGGAAAGGATACGGTATTAACATCAATGGCGAGTACATCACTCACCTTCGATTTGCCGACGATATAGTCCTTATGGCACAATCGCTGGAGGACCTAAGCACTATGCTCAATGACCTCAATAGTGTCTCCCAACGGATAGGTCTTAAGATGAACATGGACAAAACAAAGATTATGTTTAATGTCCATGTCACACCTATGCCGGTAGTTGTTGGGAGCACTAAGCTCGAAGTTGTTGACGAGTATGTTTACCTGGGACAAATAGTCCGACTAGGTAAGTCCAACTTCGACCGAGAGGTCAATCGACGGATTCAACTCGGCTGGGCAGCGTTCGGGAAGCTACGACACATCTTCTCGTCAGACATATCTCAAAACCTTAAAACGAAATTGTACAACCAGTGCGTGTTGCCAGTGACGACTTACGGAACTGAGACGTGGTCCTTCACTGCTGGCCGTATGAGGAAGCTCAAGGTCGCTCAGCGAGCTATGGAGAAGGCTATGCTCGGAGTTTCTCTGCGTAATAAACTTAGGAATAAGGATATCCGCAGTAGAACCAGAGTAACCGACATAGCCCAACGGATTAGTAAGCTGAAATGGCAGTGGGCCGGCCATATATCTCGAAGAACCGACAACCGATGGGGAAGAAAGGTTCTCGAGTGGCAGCCTCGTACCGGTAGGCGAAGTGTAGGGCGTCCCCCCACGAGATGGAGTGACGACCTGGTAAGACATGCAGGAAGTCGATGGATGCAGGTGGCTCAGGACCGTGCTTTGTGGCATTCTTTGGGGGAGGCCTATGTTCAGCAGTGGACTTGTGAAGGGCTGTAATGATGATGATGATGATGATAACATCAGCTATCTGCAAGTGAAAGTCCGGTCAAAATAGGGCCGTTTCGGATATTAGCCGGAACAAACAGACAGACAAACAGACAGACAAAAATGTTAAAAATCGTGTTTTTGTTATAAGTACCGTATATACTTTCATATGTATATGGTAAAGAGAACGGCAGGGTCGGGAAGGGGCGCCCTAGACGAAGTTTTATCGACCAAATCGGCGATACATTAAAAATGGGCCAGATTAGGAGTACCCTTAACCGACGAGCGTGTATGCGTAGATATATGGATGAAAAGGAAGCGAGAGAGGTGTGTCAGGATCGCGCCAAATGGAAGTCCGTAGTCTCTGCCTACCCCTCTGGGTGACAGGCGTGAGTGTTTATGTTTTATGTTTATATGGTAAAAAGCTGTCATTTCGACATTACAAACAAACGCTTCGATTTTATTAATTTGTATAGATATATTGTATTTATTTTGTTACTATATGAATGAGGCATTTGAAGTTGAAGTATAACTCGAAATGTATATAAAAAAAATACTACTTATTTTTATCTACAATATTAAAAACTATAGTAATAAAAAAAACTAAAACTAGAAACTTAATTATCATATAGTCCTACTCCCCGCGGTATCGTACCAAGAACGCTGGCTGCGTTTCCCCACTGAATGGCTATACTTAGCCTTTGAGCGATAAAAGAACCAGTCCTCTTATCACCAGCAGCAACAACCAGCCGCAGATGGAGTTCCATTAGGAACTTCACCGCACGTGGACCCCACGGACCGATAGTCTCTACAGCAAATGGCACAAATATGTAGTCATATAAAAATAGATTTTTTGATTTCATTTGGTTTGATTTTGAAGAAAATGTCATAATTAATGTACAAAAAATTTTGTACGTACGTTTCGCCGTTATATGTAAACTCACTTCTTGATATGAAAGGTAAAAAATGTCACTGTTTACTTAAAGTACACTAAAATACATTTGTGATATTTTGTGTGTGTGACGTAACTAAAGATTTTTTTTAATCGTAGTAGAGCCATGCTGCAGCTGTATAATTGTATAGTTGTAGGTTGTAGCATGAATGGGTCAGCTCGACCGGGGAAAGACCACACTCTCACAGGATACTAGCGTAAAATAGCAGCTCAATGCTGCTGTGTTTCGTATGGTGAGTGTAGAGAACCGGAGACCCTTTTTACTGGAAAAGAGACAATCCACCTTAGTCCTCACGGTTGACAACGCATCCGCATTTTGATTCGCAAACGTGGATAGATGTAGATGTCTATGGGCCACAGCAACCGCTTACATCAGGTGGACTGTGTGATCGCTTGTCATCCTTATCCTATAAAAAAAAAACTAACGGACAAAATAATAATGTAAATGCACCTTGATTGACAGTGGCACTTCTAATAGTACAAATTCATAATAATTCAGTTATTTTAATAGGTGGTACGACACCCTTTCATAGCTTCGTAATGTTAGCAAGTCCAAAAATTAGAATTAGACGAGGTTTTACAGGGACATGTAGAATCGTTTGCTCATTAAGAATAAACGAAAAAAATAATTATTCGTGTCACCCCTGCAGATTTACGACCCTTCGAAGACGCTTGCTAGAAATTTTATAAAATAGTCATTTTTTAATGGTTTTAAGGCACCAAAGTGAAAATATTCATGCACAGAACGTTTGCGCGTTATTTTCTCGTTCCAGAAGTATAATTACTTTCTCAGAAAAATGCATAATAACTGATTTTCACGATATCATTATTTTTATTTTCTTAATAATATATCTTACGCACAGATTATTCACAAATCACTTAGATTGCATTATAAAAATTCTTGCATCTGTTACTAAATATTGACCCAATACTAGTTGAATTGAATCAATTCAAATTAAAGATCATATATAATAAACCTAGCAAGCTAACAGCATAGCAAAGTGGCGAAGCAATCAGCTTTGTAGCGGTTTCTAACGGTTGCCGTTGAGCAATCAGTTTCAAAATAGGAGGTTCAGATGCCTGGGTGATCAGTAATCGATTGCTGAAAACAGAATTTGAAAATTCGAAACCGTTCTCGAGATAATCGTGGGACAGACGGACAGACGGACAGACGGACGGACAGACGGACAGACAGACGGACAGACGGACAGACGGACAGACGGACAGACGGACAGACGGACAGACATCGTGAAATCAATAAGTGACTTCGCAAGCTTCGCCACTTAATAATCTGCCTAGATAGGTAACACCCTTTTGCCTATTTCTGCCGCAAACAGCAGTGCCTGTACTGCTGCCTTCCAGTCTGAATGTGTGTAAAGAATGATGTAATGAGTGTAAAGAGCCACTCTTATAACATGCATTACATATAATGAGGGCCAATAATTTTCTGCTCCCTAGATGTCGCTAGTTGACACTGAGCTAAAGTTTTTTGTTACACAATGTAATTTAATTGAGAAGTTGTTTTTTTAATAAAAGTTTATCAGTTTCTAGAGTATTATATTATAACACTATTAATTTTTTGCACATTTTTAACTTTTGTTTAATTTTTCTACTTTTATGAATATATGTGGTCTGGTTTATTTATTTTTAATGTTATTAATACAAAATATAGCTAACAATACAAAAAAAAAACAATAAAATTTTCCGAACAGATTAACTTCCCCACTATGAAATCTGTTAAATATTATACCTCACATTCTAGTGGCGCCGCCCTGGTGGCAGAAAAAGTCGTGGATGCCCACATTACAGGCTGTCTGGCATTCAATATTAATCCTCAGAGCCTTCTTTGTACGAAGTTAAATGCAGGTGTCAATGGGCTCCAATAGCCATTACAATAACGTTTGAATAACCACCAACTTACGAGGAAAGCTCTTTTTAATGTATTTCACGAATCACCACAGATTATATTTACTTCAAAAAACTATATATATCTTTGAATTTATGCACTAAATTGTTTAACTGAATTTCTTTATTCAGTTAAACAATTTAAGAAACAAAGAAAGATAGACAGAAAACTGTCTACATTTGAAGTAGACGCTCAATAATATAAAATTAAAAATTTTGTACAACCGAATTCAATATAAATTATTAAGAATAACTCAAAAACTATTGGTCAGACCTTGATCAAATTTATATGGGACTACATGTGAAGCACCAGCTTTTAAATAAAAAAGAATCATTGAAATCGGTTCACCCAGTAAAAAGTTATAAGGTAACACACATAAAAATAAACATACAGTCGAATTGAGTACCGTCTCCTTTTTGAAGTCGGTAGAAAACGACCCAAAACCATTAGTAACTAATTATTAGCTAATTTGTGATCATACTCCCAGTCGCAGCTTATTGTAAAAGAACACGCACTCACACACACATATATGCCTCTAAAATTATTTTTAAAACAACATAGTTTAACAGTTTAGATGCATATTGTGTGTAACTAAGTGCGTGTCGCATCGTTTAAACGTAAGTACGCAGCGTTTCATCTATTCATAAAATAAATAGACCAATGCGAGAGACAACTGCTCTCTTTATTTTGTGATCCATCTTTCTTTGTTGTTCTAAGATGAAAACAAAAACAATGAACAAGATTATTGATATTTATTTTTATGTACATAGTAAAAAGTTAGCTTATCTCACCCTGGCTTGAATTTCCTTAGGTCAGTAGTTTGACACTATGAATTAATATACTCCATAAAAAGTCATAAACACAACAATAAAACACTGTAAATGTATTTTTATATACTAAAAAATATCGCGACTAGCAAGTGTACCATTAATGTCAGCGTTCAGAGGTTGGACTGTAAATAATTCTTTGTTATTCATCTTAATATGCCTTTCCATAAACGTCGATTTGAACTTAAGCTTTGAGCACACCGAGTCATTTCCATGCATTAAATTGTTTAACAATTTTTTTTTATAAATTGTTTAACAATTGTTGTATGTTACGTTTATGTAAAAAAGGAATTTATTTATTTTATTTATTTAAACGTTGTTACACTAACATGTACAAAGGCTGACTTAACGCCATACGGCGTTCTCTACCAGTCAACCTGTAAGTAAGTAGAGAACGCTACTTTGGTGTAATATGATTTGTAACAGAAAAAATTAAGGATTAACACAATAAATTCATAAATAGATAAATACTTGGAAATATACATAAATAATATAAATACTGCAACAAGTTGTTGGAAAACAATAAAACATAAACAAACCAGAATTAAACTTGAATAGTGTATCTTTTAAGTCATAAAGCACTGTAAAACTAATACACGTTGTATTAGTTTTACCCATGCTCCATGCATGGCCATGCATGGAGCAGTATGTCTGTATGTTCGCAGAGCTTTGGTCTATACCGCGTTGGCGGACATCACATGTCATCGAGACATGCAGATGTCATCACGATGTTTCTCTTCATTGCTGAGCAGGTGATAAATTAGCAGTTTAAATTTACAATTCTGGTGCTGGCAGCTGAAATCGCACTAAATACGGGATCTCATGGGACTATTAAACTATTTGCTTTTATAATAAGTGACAAACGACCGTTCAGTCCACCTGATGGTAAGTGGATGCTGTGGCTCATAGACATCAACATTTATCCTCGATTAAGAATCAAAATGCAGATGCGTTGTCAACCCTGAGACGAAATGCCTCGGTTCCAGTAAAAAGGGCCTCCGGTTCTCTACAATCACCATACGAAACACAGCAGCATTTAGCTGCTATTTTACTTTGGTTTTCAGTGAGAGCGTGGTCTTACTCCTACCCTGGTTGAAGCGACGCATTCATGTTACAAACATAAGCTAGCTATGGGGGATGCTATCCTCAACCATGTTATCTTTTTATGGTTCTATGTTTGGGTGTTTGTTTGTCTACGTGTGTTTATTTATGTATGTCAAACACTACAACGATAAAGGGGAAATTCCTATTATGATGGTAACTTCTCTCTATACATAGTACAAAACAAAGTCGCTTCCCGCCGTATCTACACTTAGATCTTTTAGACTACGCAATGGATTTTGATGCTGTTTTCATCAGTAGACAGAAGATTATATAATTCTTCTGTCCATGTGTATGTGACTGAACTTCTCTTAAACGGCTGGACCCATTTTGATGAAATTTTATGTGTGATTAAGTTGATTAGACTTGCGTAGACACTCTGGCGGTCTCTCATCTCAGGGGTACCTCGTTTAGAGCCGGAGCGGCATCAGAGGCAGCTGAACTGAGTAAGTGGAGCAAATATGAGTCTCTGAGAGATGACTACATATTTGTGCCATTTGCTGTAGAGACTATCGGTCCGTGGGGTCCACGTGCGGTGAGGTTCCTAAAGGAACTCTATCCGCGGCTGGTCGTTGCTGCTGGTGATAAGAGGGCTGGTTCTTTCCTTGCTCAAAGGCTAAGTATAGCCATTCAGTGGGGAAACGCAGCCAGCGTTCTTGGCACGATACCGCGGGGAGTAGGACTATATGATATTTAAGCTTCTAGTTTTAGTTTCTTTTTTATTATTATTATAGTTTTTATAATTTTATTAAATATTCCAAATGTATAATATAAATTAGAGAATGGTTCAGATTCACAATTGGACCCAGTAGGTGACGTCGTTGTCGAGATGCAGAAATCAACCGTGCTAAACCGGGGGGGATTGCAAGTTTTTTTTAATAAATATAAAGAAACTACGTATTAGCTTGTCCTATAATGTGTGTCTCTACAAACAACATTATGACGAGTCCACGATTCGACAGCCAATGTGGACACGTCCTTACTGTAGTCGCTAAAAGATGTTAAAATTAATTAAGTATAATGATTTGTTGTCAACTGCCGTATGATTTTTTATAAAACGACTTAAATTTAATCTGATTTTTCCGTAACGACTCAAATGAAAACTTGAAACTGCTACATGCCTCTTTTATCTAGTACGGCGATCGACAAAACGTCTGCCAAGCGTGTTTGTTGTTTCTGGAAAGTTTTCCATACAGTCGAAAAGGTACAGGAAGGGCTCATATTAATCATTTAATATGAAGATGATTTTTTAACTTCCCGCTTTGAAATTTAATAATTTTTAAAAGCAGGAACTTATAGATATCGGTCCGATTTTGAGAATGTTAGTTTTCATCAGATCTCCACGTTTTGAGGTCCTAGGAAGCCGTTCCGACGATTATCGGCTGAACGTCCGGCCGTGTGTGAGTGTGTTTTGTCGTACGATATCTTTAGAACGAATCAAGCGATCGAGATGGACGATACGGCATTCGAAAGTGTTCATTGAGACTTCGAGCTGGTTAGATTTTCAAGTCATTCTGTCAAACCGTTTCAAAGATTTAAAAAAAAATAATAAAAAAAGACAAAAAAAAAACGAAATAGATTTTCGAGCGTTGCGCTTCAAAATAAGTGTTGTGGTGCCCCACAGATTATAACTAAGGCACGATCCTCCCTCCCTTCGATCGATCGATCCCTTTCATTACGAATTTCTATGTTTCTTAATGTTCTGTTGGTCAAATAAATGTTTCTGTCTTCTTTCTTTTTTTTATGAAGTAATCTACTTTATAAAAAAGTAAAGTAGTAAAGTCCTCCCTGTGATAGTGGTAGCTCAGGACATAAGTGCTCTCTTTACGTGTGTTATACTAGTACTAGAGCGTGAGGATACCAAGTTCAATTCCCGCAGGCACCAATGGAATTCATTATCACCATCATCTTTACAGCCTATGAAAAGTCCACTGGTGAACGTAGGCCCCTCCCAAGAAGCGTATATTTGGCATAATTGCTACGACTGGCAAGCGGGTTGATAACCGTAGTCTTTTTGTTATTTTTAGTGGTTATCAGGATGATCTATTTATTTCTTCTTTTAGTTTCCCTCTGTCACCTCTTACGTCAAAATGATACGAGGTAGTGAATTCTCGTACATACAAACACACATACTTGCTTATTTTAATATGTAGATTGGCCATATTTAAGAGTTTCATAAATCGCCGAGCATGTAAGCATAGGTATATGGATGTGAAGAAGGTGAGAGAGGAGAGTCAGGGTCGTGCCAAATGGAAGTCCATAGTCCATACCCCTTTGGGTGACGGGTGTAAGTGTTGATGTTTATATTTTTGTAATAATATCAAAATCAATTCGAATAATTGTTTAATTTTTTTTTATTTTAATACCCGGCTTGTTTTATCCTTAGACAAAATTGTCTTAGAGTTACCTTAGAAAGTATTAAAAAGTACGAAAATCGCAGACAAATAAATCCAAAATACATCAGTACAATCATCTTTAAGGCCAGTATAGCATATTAATGCATTTTAAACCTTATTATATAATGATAAGATTCAATTTCATTCAACTAAGATTTTTTAGGTATAAGTACCATAGATTTACGCTCATGCCTTAAAAGCACGTGTGTACGTACGTGCACGTACATAATGACAGTACTGATGTTATCCCATGAAATCGTAAATAATACCAGTTTGATGCTGCGTGTTATTTTTCATGTTGTCACAATTTTTTTTTTTTATATAGAACAAGGGTGACAAACGAGCACGCAGTCCACCTGATGGTAAGTTGTTGCTGTGGCTGATAGACATTAACATCTATCCTCGATTAAGAATCAAAATCCAGATGTGTTGTCAACCCTTAAGAAATAAGGTTGAACGCTTTGTTTTCTGAAAAATCACCATACGAAACACAGCAGTTTTATGTTGGTATCCTGTGAGAGCGTGGTCCTTCCTTGTGCTAATGTGTCGTGACTTATACGATTAAGCATGAAAAACGAGCACACAATCTACCTGATGGTAAAGTGCATATTGTTGCCCATAGACTCTGTAGTGTATATACGATAAATACACTACATGTCTCGAGCGCATACGTCACGAAGTGGAGGTAACGAAAGCGGGAGTAAAAAGCCGAAAGTCCGATAGCTGTTATTGTATGATTGAGTTCTGTGAGAGCGTGGTCCTTCCCCGGTTGAGACGACCCATACGTGCGACAAAATAAATAGCTGCAGCGTTGCTTTACCACGCATAAATTGATATGAAATTTTAAGAATTTGTACAACATTCTCGTCCAGAAATGCAAACATAGTAAGACATGCTAGAGCAGTGTCTTTTACAGAAAATTACTAACCTCTGATATATATTATGTTTGTTCACTTACCTTGTTTTATCAAATATGAATGAAATGCAAATCATGCAGGAAATAAACTAGTGACTGATGTAAGCAAACAATGAAGAATCATAACGAAATCCAGCGGTCGAACATCAAACGATCGGTTGTTGTCTCTAATGGTAAGGAGCGTGGTCTTTAACCGTGGCTCCCAGCTAGGGTTCTCAAAATGTAGTTAATTAGAGAGATATTGTACTTTTTTGTATGTAATATACTTTATTATATATAAACACTAATAGAGTAGGCGTAAATACTCTATTTACATTGACTGTAGCGTTTTTGGTACGAAGTTCACAAGTATCAGCCATAATATGTTAATGTAATGTAATTTATGATTATGATTTTGTGATTTTTTATATATGTGTAATTTTTGTTAAATTGTGTATTATTTTGCATGCCCTTTAAGGCTAAATACAAAATTTAATAAATAATATTTCAAAACAGTTTTGTTAATACGTGTATTCGTAAATAAAGAATTAATTGATTGATTGATAATACAATAATCCCGTTCATGTTCCTACCGCAAAAAGTACAAATGGCATTATTTTGAAATTTCTAATAAATGATAATAATTTTTTGAAGCCTTTTTTTTATTCAACTCGTAAAAGTCCATTGATGGACATGGGCCTCTCACATTATAAGGAAGAATTGTCTTAATACGCCATGCTATGCAGAAGGAATCGGCGAGCGCAGATCTAGACGCCTGTCGTTGCTTCTCGTCACCGATCTGAGTCTATTTTACACCTGGTATATACAAGATCTGGTGGATATACAAGTGTAACGGTGGTGTAAGAATATCCTCTACCCCATATCATCCCGTGGTTGTCGTAAGAGGCGACAGAGGGAAACAAATCAGATGGACAGCAGCGTCTTCTTAATAACGACTAAAAATATAAAAAACTGAGGTGATCAACCCGCTTGCCCAAGCGTGGCAACTATGGCAAATATCTCCCCTATGAGGCAATGTATGGGGGAGGCCTAAGTTCAGCAGTGGACTTTAATAGGATGTAACGGTAATATAAGATCGATATACTGCCATTTCTTGGAAGCTATGAGATTTTCTGGCATTTCCCACAGTCGCCTCTTGCAACATCCGCGGGACTAAATGAGGTGATGACTCCTCTTATGCCGCCAGCGCACGGAAATCTGAATTGAACCCCTTTACCTATTTTATTACTTCTAAAAAGTTGACAACCCTATTTTCAGCAATGGTAATCCTTTCGTCTTGCCGATTCAAAGTCATTATTCGATAAGTACACTCATGACATGCATTTGTTTTAATGTATGGTTTGTTGCAATAGTTGTAAATACAGAATATTGGACAAAACGTCTAAGCTAAAGTAATATTGTAAGTGGTAGAGCCACCTGCGGGCTGTTCGAAAGAGATACCGCGGCTCCGGAACGTAAGGGCACTGAAGGAACACGGATGGTTTTTAGTCAGTAAAAGTCTGACACTCCCTTCCGCTCCACCCAGAGCGAAAGGCGTCATTTGATGATTTTCCATCCGTAAAAAAAAAAGTGGTAGAGCCACGCTGCAGCTATATTATGCTTGTAGCACGAATGGGTCGGTTCGACCGGGGTAGGACCACGCTCTCACAGAATACCAGCGTAAAATAGCAGCTTAATGCTGCTGTGTTTCGTGTGGTGAGTGTAGAGAACCGGAGCCCCTTTTTACTGGAAACGAGATATTCGACCTTGGTCCTTAAGGGGTGGCAACAGATCTCCATTTTGAATCTTAATCGAGGATAAATGAAAATGTCTATGACCCACAGAATCCAGTTACCATCAGGTGGAACTATGTGCTCGTTTGTTACACTTATTAAGTGGCGAAGCTTGCGAAGACACTTATTGATTTCACGATGTCTGTCCGTCTGTCCGGCTGTCCCACGATTATCTCGAGAACGGTTTCGAATTTTCAAATTCTGTTTTCAGCAATCGATTACTGATCACCCAGGCATCTGAACCTCCTATTTTGAAACTGATTGTTCAACGGCAACCGTTAGAAACCGCCACAAAGCTGATTGCTTCGCCACTTTGCTATGCTGTTAGCTTGCTAGGTTTATTCTATAAAAAAAACCCAGTAGATACTTTCTGATCTAAGCCCCGTAGATAATTTCTGACCGGAGCATAGCAGTGCTTTTTTATAGAATTAGTATAATAATAATAATAATAATAAAGAGTTTTATTTGTCTCAATTCACACATGGTAGTTAAAAGTGTACAAAAAAAAATATCACAAATTTATCTAGCAACATACTTAAGTAAAAACACATTAAAAAAAATGAGACAAACTGGCCTGTGACTCAGCTATGTGGTGATTTGAGGTCACCGCTGGTATTCTGCCGCAGCAAACTTTTAAAAAACACAGTATCTTAACCTAATCTTGACATTGATGTGAAACAACGTAAAGAAAAGACTGAAATGTATAAACACATGTGCGGTGTAAATCGGCAAATTTATATAATATGATACTTAATACCTGCCTCCAATTTTTGTTGTTCTTGTTCAAGTAACCATACTTTGCATTTCTTTCTAAATGATTTTTTTATTCACGATCTCCTGTAAAGAAGGAGGTATATTACTCCAAATTCTACTATTCTACTATTTTATAGTATTCTACCAGACCGTAAGCGAATGATATGACACATAGACGTATACGTCTATGAACGTTTAAGAATCAAAATGCAGATACGTTGTCACCCCTGAGTTCTAAGATGGAATGCCTCGTTTCCAGTAAAAAAGGTCTCTGATTCTCTACACTCACCATACGAAACACAGCAGTATTATTCAGCTGTTTCACTCTGGTATTTTGTGAGAGCGTGGTACTTCGCTGGTCGAGCCGACGCATTCGTGCTACAACTATACTACTAATATAGCTGCAGCATGTATATATTTAGTTTTAGAAATACTAAGTGTAAACATGTTTTGATTGAGTCAATTTCTAATACTAATAATTTATAATAATTTTTAAGATATGTGTGAGGCAGCTTGCCGGAATTTAAATTAATTATATTCTGTGCATGCGTCCATAATTCTCATTTTCCTTGTTAAACAAGAGTTTTTAAATGGTACCATAAATATTGACCAAGTAGAAAAGTCACCAGCTGGACATAGTATTCTATAGTTATAAGGAGGATTTGCGTTATTCGAAACGCTTTGAAGGGAATTGACAATTGCAGATTCAGACGTCTGGTACATTTAATGCTGCTCCTTGGTCCCTGTCGTCAGTCTGGGTACTTAATATCTGGCGTAAACAAGATGATTATACCACCGTCTATCTGAAGGTATGAGATCTTATTCTCGGAATCAGATTTGACTTTTTCATTTCCGGTCTCAAAGTTAAGATATTTTTTGAACGGCAGTCTCGTGGTATTCTACAGAATATATTTCCGTGAGTAAACGCAACAGTTGCATGACTACCCTTTTTACTGGAACATCTTAGTCCTTAGGGTTGGCAACGCGTCTGCATTTTGATTCTTAATCGAAGATAAATGTAGATGTTTATGGGCCACAGCATCTACCTATAGTTACCATCTGGTGAACTGTGTGCTTGTTTGTCACCCTTATTCGATGAAAAAAGACTAAACCCTTTCCGCTCCCTTCCACCAACAGCTTTCATTATTTTGTTGTCGATTCACCATACCTCATCGATCATGACGCGTACAGCAGTGGAGTGAAATAATTTGTCAGCATCTGTGTTTCCATCCGATTACAACATGGGTGTCTTCAAAGGTGAATAGGCTTTTGTTAACCTTAGTCGCGCTACATAACCACTTACCAATACGATATAACCGACGTGCATTAAATCGATGGATGCAAGTGGCCTAGGACCGTGTTATGGTGCAATCCGCGGGGAGGGCTAGTGTTGCGTACTTGTCCAAATTTTTCAAAAACAAAAATACGAGCTTTTTATTTTCATCTGAAATATTTGTCTCCACTCTTTTGTTGATTCACCACGCATTCGAACCAGACGGTTCGCTTCATTGTTCGTCATACGTATAGCGAAAGAGTGGAATAAGTTGCTAGCATCTGTCTTTACATACGTATTACAATGTGTTTTTTTATAGGAGAGGGGGCAAACGAGCATGCGGCTCACCTGATGGTAAGTGACTACCGCCGCCGGTGAAAAACTGCAACACCAGGGAAATTGCGGATGCTTTGCCGGCCTTTTAAAAAGGAGTAGACTCTTTTCTTGAATGTATTTTTTTATAGGAGATTCGCCATTTTCGAATGCATCACTACTTACCATCAGGTGGGATTGAAAGTCAAGGTCTGGCTCAGATTATAGTATGTGCCATATCGATTGAGAAAAACGGACAATGACCTCAGATATGAGCCGAGTGTCAAAAGGCGTAACTTACAAAATCTCAATTTAGATGTGATAACAATATTTAAATATTGATATTATTCCCACTTCTAGGTCAGCACATATGTTTTGTTTTTTTGTTTCTTAAATAATATTGTCTGTGGTTCCTATAAACATAGTAAAATCTTACGGTACATCGCGAAAAATGTGTTATATTTTATATTTCAATTTATGGTAAGTAACGCAGCAATTCATTTAATAACAGTTTCATATTAAAAAAATATTTGAAGCAATATAATCACCATATTGAGCTTTTGCAAATTCATCCCTTTAAAATAAACAAAACGCGCGTTACGTCAGTTCGTTCTAAAAGAAACGTGACAATGGCAGCCAGAGATGCGTCACCTTTTTTGGGCCGGTCCGCCATTTTGTTTTCATTCGTGTTCGGATAGCGCTTGCGTGTGTACGTCTCGGGTAATTCATAGCATTCATTGCATTGTTTTAGTTGAGTTTTTACTGTTAAATTTGTTATATCGTTAAGTTTTTGTTTTTTGAATCTGTTATATTAGTTTTACTGTGACGGTCGTTACTAAATCGACATGAGTTCAGGAGAATTTGGTGAAGGACCCGGTCCTTCAACATCAAGTGGAAAGAGACGTCGCCGACCCATAATAAACGTAGCAGGTACGTACAAATAGGTACAAATGCGACGACGTAGCCTTTCTATTTCTTAAAGCGCTCTTTTTATGTGACCATGTGGTATTTATTTTCTAAAACAATATGTATTTATGTGATGTAGTACTATGGTAGTATATTTTTGTCATTTATTTACAGGCCCATCTTCTGGAGCACCTTTAACGTCACCAGTAAAAAAGAGAAAACCTACCACTTTGTCGGTCGGGGAACAAGAGATTATCATTAATGTATACAAATATGTCAAAAACACCTGGCCCGAAGACGTGTATCCTTCAAACGTTAATATGGTAGAAAAGGTTTCGGAGATCTCAGGAGTCAGCAAGAGCACTATATATCGCGTATTAAGCGTGTATAGAGATTCCCATAAAATACCAGAAAAGGGAATAATTAATAAAAGAAAAAAGTCTGTAATTGACAAGTTGGACGATTTTGATAAATCGGCTATAAGAGCGAAAGTGCATCAGTTCTTTCTTGCAGGAGAATTACCGACTTTAGACAAAATTTTGCTCAGTATAAATCAAGATGACCAGTTGCCAAACTTGAGCAAAACTTCCCTGCGACGTGTGTTGCGCCATTTAAAATTCAAATATATAAAGAGAAACAGAAAAAGTGGTCTAATAGATCGCCCAGAGATAGTTCTGTGGCGTACCAGATATTTGAGAGAAATACAAATATTAAGAAACGAGGGACGTAACATTTTTTACCTTGACGAAACATGGATTAACGCAGGTCATACTATGGGAAAGGTATGGGAAGACACCACAATTGAATCTTCTCGTCAATCACGGTTAGAAGGCTACTCTACTGGCGCGAAAGCCCCTTCGGGTAAAGGAAAGCGATTAATAGTTGTACACGTTGGCAATGAAAATGGCTTTTTGGAGGGATGTGATTGGGTATTTGAATCATCATCTACTGGTGACTACCATGAGAGTATGGACGCTCTCCATTTCGAGGACTGGTTTAGAAAAGTAATAGAAAAACTGCAAAGCGGCGATGTCATAGTTATGGATAACGCTAGTTACCACTCCAGACGTTTAGAAAAAACCCCAACAATGTCTTGGCGGAAACAAAATATGCAGGAATGGCTAGAATCTAAACAGATCGCATACGTGCCCTCGGACACAAAGACCCACTTAATGGAAAAAATAAAGGCAGTTAAAGATAACTATCGAAGTTACGTCACCGACGAGATGGCAAAAGAAAAAAGCATCACAGTGGTAAGGTTACCTCCTTATCACTGTGAGCTTAACCCCATTGAACTTGTGTGGGCAGATGTGAAAGGGTACGTTGCACGAAAAAATACAACTTTCAAGTTAAAAGATGTTAAAAATTTACTTAAAGATGGTTTAACTCAAATCACGCCAGATAAATGGAAAAACTGTGTTCAGCATGTCCTTAAGGTTGAACAAAAAATGCGTGGCATGGATGATAGAATTGACCAAACTGCAGATCGCTTTATAATTAATGTTACAGATAGTTCATCAAGTGAAGATACGAGTGATGATTGCACCGAATAAAAATAAAGTTCTTATATAATATTAAAAATAAAGTTTTATCTTTTGCATAAGTACGTACTTATTCGGTGTCGTTATCACTCGAATCTTTATATGTGTTATAAATTAATGTTTTTTGTTGTTAAATGAATAAAGTACTTTATAACAATAGATGATTTTTCTTCTACAGCGATCTTTCACATAACTTTTTAATAATAGTTAATAAATATATATTATATCAATCATTATAAAAAAATCATTATAAATAAAGAAAGTACTACATATAAAATGTGCCTATATATTGAAGGTTTGTAACCCCTGGTTAAACGACCGAAAGGTCATTGTCCGTTTTTCTCAATCGATTTGGCACATACTATAGTTAAAAATATTATTTTGAAAAATTACCAAGAATAAAAAAAATATAAAAATTTCTTAACACTAGGAATGGCCTGACATAAGGTACTGATTATGTTCAGCAGACTTATGTTTTTTTTTTTTCAATTTAGATTCTTCGTTTCCTTTTCAAAGTTTTAGAACGCCTTGTCCAACAACAAATGAATTAAGAAATAGCATCCTCAGTCCTCTCCAATCTGGATTTAGATCTGGTCATAGTACGACTACGGCGTTATAAAAAAATCATGGACGACATTCGCCACGGTATGGAAAATCATCAAGGCACAGTTTGATTGATGTTGTTAGATTTCAGCAATGCCTTCAATACTGTTGATCAGATCATGATATCCTGTTAGGGATTCTGTATTCTCTTAATATATCTCCAACTGCATTTTTTGGTTTCGTAGTTATTTGTATGGGCGCCGGCAAGATATTCGTGTTCAAGATAGACTTTCTTCGTGGCTTGATACCGTAGCTGGCGTCCCACAAGGTGGCGTCTTATATCCTCTTTATATCTTTATTAATACGATTACATCCAAAATATCTTCTCCAAATATATTTACAAAGAACCATTGAAGATCTTACCAAGCACCAAAGCAGATGAATGTATCAACGAGAATCTGGCTTGTATTCTCGACTGGTGTCGATCTTTTGGGTTAATGGTGAACCCTTTAAAATCCCAAGCCATAATTATTGCGAGTTAAAGAACAATTTCCAAAATAAAAAAATGTCAACTACAACTCATTGTATTTAATGGTGCCCCTACCCCTTAGATATAATGACGTTGTTAAAATTTAGGTATCCTTTTGGATTCTAGTCTTTCTTGTATTCCCCAAATTAATACTGTGAACCGTAAAATGTTTGCAGCATATACTTCACTCCGAAGGCTTAACCATTTCTACCATTACTTTTTACCCATTTCTACCAAAATTACGCTAGCACCATCTTTAATACTCCCTATTCTCAACTATGCTGACATTTGTTACCTTGATATATTGAGGAGCAACTTAACAAACTTGAACGACTCCAAAATCTCTGTATACGGTTCATATTTGGTCATGTCTCGGAATACCGATACGATGTTTTGGTAAATATCCTACAAACAAATTATAAAGTCCTTGTATTCACGGAAACCTGGCTAAATACAGGTGTGAATAATAGTGAATTCATAGATAATAGATATTGTGTTTATCGTAGAGATCGGTGCTCTACTTCTAGTCATAAGTCCGATGGCTGAGGAGTAATGATCGCAGTATCCAATGACATTCAGTCCATTCGAGTTCCAAGCTGGGAATCTGACTGCGAAGATCTGTGGGTAATCCTTAATATTAAAACTAATAACACTATTTTTAAAATTGCTTTGGGTGCTGTCTACCTTCCTCCTCCAGTCACTTTAGATTTACTTTCAAAATTTTTAGACAATAGTAGTAATATAATTAATTGTGTAGACGATGTCATAATATTGGGTGATTTTAACCTAGGTCATATTTCCTGGTCCAGTCAAAAAAATTGTAATTTTATGAAGCCTAATAACTACCTATATACAAACAATAGCTTAGGGTGCGCTTTAATAGATTTTATTTGTTCGAATAGCCTATTTCAATTTAATAATTTAAGTAACTGCGATAATAGAATATTGGATTTAGCATTAAGTAAAATTAAGAATGCTCGCGTTAGCAAACCCCTGGATCTCATTAACAAATTAGACCCGAAACAACCTAATTTATTATTAAGTTTACTCCATACTAACTTAAATTATTTACAGACTAAAACTCGCATTGATTTCAATTATTTTAAAGCTAATTACCAAAAAATTAACTCCAAATTAAGCTTAATCGACTGGGATGAAACGTTTTCTAAATTTGTTGACGTCGACGAAAAGGTTCAAATTTTTTACCACAAATTGTATAACATTATTCAAGAATGTGTTCCAAAACACAAACTACATAAGTCTCGTCACCCTTCGTGGTTCTCTCCGATGTTGATAAAGCTGAGATCTGAACAAGACAAACTAAGGCGGAGATACCATAAATATAAGAACTCCAGAGATAAGCTAGAGTATGATATAGTTCGTAATCGCCGTCATAAACTATTGCACACATGTCACAAGGAATATAGAGCTAATTTGGAATGCAATATCCGTGAAAACCCAAAAGCATTTTGGCGATTTATAAAAGATAAGCGAAAGAGAAACTCTGAAATACCTACCCAGATGTTTTTTGACGATGATAACGCAATGACCGGGCCTGAAATTGCTAACCTGTTCGCAAGACACTTTTCCTCAGTCTATATAAATACACCTATAACTCCTAAACTCTTGACATTTACTGAGCAAAACACCATCGGAGCTCTCAGTCATCTCTTTGTTTCAAGAGAGGTCATTATGAAAAATAAAAAAACCTCGATATTTACAAGGGTGCGGGACCAGATGGCATTCCTCCTGTTTTTATTAAGAATTGTGTTGCATATCTTGCTTATCCGTTATTTTTAATTTTTAATTATTCTTTATTAGTAGGCAAATTCCCTACAATATGGAAAAATGCTCGGGTCATACCAATACATAAAAAGGGTGATGTATCGTCAGTAACAAATTACAGACCGATATCTATACTATCTTTTTTTTCAAAATTGTTTGAGGCGACTGTTTGTCCATTCCTAACTCATCACATTGAAGCCATTATAAGTGATTTTCAGCACGGTTTTCGAAAGGGCCGTTCTACCGAAACGAACCTTATATCATTTATTTCACACATTTCGTGCGAGGTAGATAAAGGATGCCAAGTGGACGTCATTTACACCGATTTTTCCAGCGCCTTTGAGAAGGTAAACCATGCCTTGTTACTGAGCAAACTTGAAGCCACAGGAATTCACGGGTCATTACTTGCTTGGCTTACTTCATACCTAGAGAAAAAAACACAGTTGGTGGCGGTGGGGGGTTATGAATCGCAAACGTACTACGCAGAATCTGGCGTACCTCAGAGTTCCCATCTGGGACCAATATTGTTCTCATTCTTTATAAATGATGTCACGAGTACGCTAAAGGCAAGCTACGTTTCCTTGTTTGCAGACGACCTGAAGCTCTCGAGAGTGATACGAGGGTGGATTGAAAAGTACTCGGCCTAACACAGATCCATTCAATTCTAAAAATCAAATCTACCCACATTATTTAGTTCAGTTCAGACTAGTTCATTGTGTGAAGTTCGAAACGTGTGCGATAATTAGTTGTGATTTTATAAATTTATTAACAAAGTAATCGGACATAATTTCCGCGAATGGAGCAAATCGAGCAGCGTGTCGTCAATAAGTACCTCCATAAGAAGGGGCTATCATCAAAAGCCATCCATGATGACATGGTCAGTACATTAGGCGATTGTACTCTGTCATATTCATCCGTCAAAAAATGGATAGCAGAATTTAAGCGTGGTAGAGAGAGTGTGAAAGATGAACCCCGCTCTGGAAGGCCTTCGACGTCAACTACTGACGAAAATATTAAAAAAGTACTTGATTTAATAATGGGAGACCGCAGATTAAAAATTAGAGACATAGCCGAGATTATAGGCATCTCTTATGAATGAACTCAAAACATCATTGTCAACGGGTTGGGTTTCCACAAGGTGTCTGCGAGGTGGGTTCCGCGACTGCTTTCAGTTGAACAAAAAAGGACGCGATTGACTATTTCACGCGACTGTTTGGAGTTATTTGAAGCCGATGCAGATGATTTTTTGAATCGTTTTGTTACTATAGACGAAACATGGGTTCATTACTGTACACCGGAAACAAAACAACAATCAAAATAGTGGAGAAGACCTGGTTCACCACCCCCTAAAAAGGCTAAGTCGATTTTGTCGGCAAATAAGGTGATGGCTTCAGTATTCTGGGACTCGAAAGGTGTGATTATGATTGATTATCTTGAAAGGGGTCAGACTATAAACTCTGATTACTACTGCACCTTACTACGTCGTTTACGAGAGGAAATAAAAGAAAAACGTCGAGGAATGCTCAGAAGAAAAGTCCTGTTTCATCAAGATAACGCCCGTGTGCACACGTCAGTACAGTCAATGGCTGAAATTCACAACTGTGGCTTTGAACTGTTACCGCATCCGCCGTATTCACCTGATCTGGCACCATCAGACTTCTTTCTGTTCCCTAACCTAAAAAAGCACTTGGGAGGTCAAAGATTTTCGACAAACGACGAGGTCAAAGCAGCTGTAGACGTATATTTTGACTCTAAGGAAGAATCATTTTTTTTCAACGGTCTAAATGCTTGGAAGGGGAGGTGGCAAAAGTGTATTGAACTTGATGGTGATTATGTAGAAAAATAAAAAATAACTGATTTAGTATGTGTTTATTTTCTTGGTTAGGCCGAGTACTTTTCAATCCACCCTCGTATCAACTAAATTTGACTCTTTACTTCTTCAAGATGATCTTGTCCGATTGGAAGAATGGTGTAAGGCAAACTTTATGATGTTAAATCCCAAAAAAATGTTTCTATATCAAGTTCACTAAAAAAAATAAGTCTTGCACTACTTCCCATAGTCTTAAAGGAACTATGCTCACAGAAGTTGGTGAAATAAGAGATCTAGGTGTTATGTTGGACATGAAACTCACTTACGTTCCTCATATTAATAGGATTGTAAAGAAAGCTGCGCAGATGCTGGGCTTCCTTAAACGCAATACCAGAGGCTTTCAAATAAGCACTAAAATCTTACTTTTTAACACCCTAGTAAGGAGCCAACTGGAATATGCGAGTACAATATGGAACCCAACATACGCTGTGCACTCCCAAAGAATAGAAAGTATTCAGAGAGCTTTTACAAGACATCTTGCCTTCATATGTAGTGGAATTTCACATAGGTGTCCCTACGAACATTCTGCCCTCTACTGTGTCTTATTTAATATATCCAGTCCTCCCTATCTAAAAGAACGTTTTAAATTTCATAGCTCCTGTCATGATTTTTCCGTGCGGTCCAAAGAAAATCTTTCCCTCCAATGTCCTGTGCACTCCTCGACATTTTATGACAAATCTTTTTCTGTTCATGGAGTAAGACTTTGGAACTCCTTATCCAAGTCAATTAAAAGTGCTCAATCCTTAAATATGTTCAAGACACAGCTTAAGGAACACAATTCGTCTCTTTAAGTCCTCTCTCTTCCTCCTCTTAGTTATGGTAATTAATCTACATAAAGAATGTTGTGTTTTTAGTATATAAGTTGGTATTTTTCTTATTTTAGTGCATCCTTTTAATAGTGGTAGAGCCACGCGTCAGCTTTTGCTGTCGCACGAATGGGCCGACTCAAACCGGGGTGGTACCACGACCTCATAGAAAACCAGCGTGAAGTAGCGGTTTACCTCTGCGTTTCGCTTGGTGAGTGCAGGTGGCCGGAGGCCCTTTTTACTGGAAATGAGGCATTCCATCTTAGCCCTCACGGATGACAAGGCATCTACATTTTTATTTGTAACAGAGGATAGATGTAGATGTCTATGGGCCGCAGCAACCACTTACCATCAGGTGGACTGTGTGCTCGTTTGTCGCCCTTATTCTATAAAAAAAATCCTTCATTAAACTGTTGCTTATTTTAATTTAATTCTTTCTCTAGGTGGTCTGGAAGAGATTTCTATGTATCAATAAGACCGCCTTTTGTTTTTCCCTCATTATTTTCGTTAAATTTATCATTTCTTGATGTACAATAAAGAGTATGGTATATTAATATGTTGAAGTATTTAAACTAATGAGCAGGTGCCAACACAACATGCAGTATATTTTATCCGTTTGAATACCAAAAATTTCGAAGTATTTTAACTGATGAGCGGTTGTCAACACAACACGCAGTAATCCTCATCCGTTTGAACACCATTAATAGTGACATATTCAAACTGATGAGTGGTTGTCTACACAACATGTATTAAATCTCATACGTTTGAGTCCATTAATTTTATAATATTCAAAAGGATGAGTGGTTATCACTCATTATTTTAATTGGATCTATTAGTTTATGATCGACTGGCAAAAAAATCAATCAGAATTAAATTTTCTTAATAATAACGAAACAAATAAAACACATGTTTAATAACCATTTTGATTTATTCAGTTAAAATATGAAATAACTTACGAGTACAGTAAAAATAAGTTTTTTAGATAGTCGTCAAGTAACTCCTTATCTTTATGTCTACAAGCCGCCCGTCCCTGTTTCGCCTCTCGCGAACCATTCAGCTAAAATACGTTTTAATGATTACATTATTGTAATTTGTAATAGGTATATTAACATATCAATGGACAATTTGGACGTACAGTTGTGAATTTCATTTATATATATGTATGTATATATATTTACTATAGCGTTAAACAGTGTGCCCTACAGACAATGTATCTTCACTTTCGTTCCATTTAGCCTATGTATAATATTTACAGATACCTAAGACTTATTTTAAAATATTCTTTCATTAATTATTGTATACTCTTGAAAGCTTTTTAACTAATTTCCCTTTACGTAAAAACGTAGGCTCTACTGCGCCCTTAGCACAAGTATTCGACACTAACGTTTCCGTATCGACTACAATTACTCGATTACGATTCGAATTTGATACGATAGAAAGTTCATGCTCAGTGGACGATGTCTCTACGGTTCAATTTTATTTAGTACGCTACGTTAAATTGGGAAAATTCAAAATTGAATCTACGCAATGGAACAAAAGTCAAGTAACACTATTAACTATTACTATGGGCGTAGCCGGAGTGTGAGGGAGAGAGCCGGCGAAATTTTAACACATAGATATTTTAAACACTTATATGAAAAGTCGATATTACGTAATAATTTAATTTCGATAACGAGAAAGCATTACTTTGATCTAGAAATTTTGCTATGATCGTAGGTGTGATGGCTCGTAAAGTAATAATTAATGTTCTGTAGGGGTATTCCTGCGTAAAATAACGGCATAACGCTGCTGTGATTCGTTTGGTAGTATGACTGGGACCATAGACGATTTTTACTAGCATCACTCGGCATTACATCGTAGTCCTCAGGTGTGAGAGTGCATCTGCATTTTGATTTTTAATCGAGGAAAGATGTCGTTATCTATGGGCCATAGTATCCATTTACTATCAGGGGGACTGTGCGTTCGTTTGATATTCCTACTTTTTATAAAACAAATATGTATTCTATGGTCTCTAAAAAACTGTTTGAGTTTGATTGTAAAACGTTATAATAAATAATATATTCCCCTCCCTCCACATTATATAATCCGAGCTAAGCCCACTACTGCAGAGCGGCCAATACGAAGAGGAAATGGCATCGACCGCTCGAAAGATAGGGAAAGAGAGAGATACAGAATGATTTATTGCTTTCAAACGTATGCTCCGGCTCGCTCTAACTAATGTTGTGCTGCTTGTTGTACCAACCGAATGGACTGTCCTCCTTTACACTTATATTACAATAATATCACCTAGTGAGGTTTCAAACAGTAACCTACGACTACCCTCGCACCATTACGTAGGGCGGTTGTACGTGACAACAGATTTTGAATGATTTTTTATTAAAAACTTTAATTAATTAATAGTGATCTGATCCGTAAGAACTTTGTACCAATAAATTGGAAAACCTGGTGCGCAATGAAAATACGAGGGTAAACGGCGGCTAGTCTCAACAGAGTCTAGCCATCTGCACAGGACAGGATTATAATGCGTAGTGTATGCGCAAACGCAAGTGCACTCTTTGTTCCCTCACTCTCATCGTCCGATGGGACAGTAATCAGAAAGATCAGGCGCAGGAATAACTCCTTTACGTGCTTCCTAAGGCACGGGGGTGCGACACCGCCAACTTGTTGAACACGGCCCGGCTGCTACTAAGAATTTCTTGACAGAAGAACTTGACTGATTTTGGCCCCACCCGGTATTCGAAACCAGGACCTCACCATCAGCAACCGCGTTTACGACCACTACACCAACGAGGTAGTTTTTGAAGTATATTCGTATGTTAGAGAATAGAAATGAACCACAGACAATAATAACTGACGGCCTGCTTTTGTTTCCATATGATCCTGATAAAATTTAGAATGCAGCCAATCCTGAAAGAAAGGTTTCCTTAGGAACTTTTCAGGCCCATAATTATAACTAAAGCAGCGAAATATGGAAGTTAGTGGGAGTAGGATGTCAATGACACATGCATGAAACGCTTTATACAAGCTCATAGGTGAGAAAAGTCACTCTTTTAGATCCGACAAAGCTAGGTCATGGCGGCAAATAACCGCTGTAGGATAAATGTGAGGTCCTTAAAAATCTTCTGTTACAGATCCGACATCCGAAAAGTGGGAACGGGCAGTAAGCCCGGCTTTAGTAGATTTTTTTATATGATAAGGGTGACAAACGAGCACACAGTCCACCTGATGGTAAGTGGTTGCTGTGGCCCATAGACATCTACATTTATCCTCGATTACGAATCAAAATGCAGATTCGTTGTCACCCGTGAGGACTAAGATAGAATGCCTCGTTTCCAGTAAAAAGGGTTTCCGGTTCTCTACACTCACCATACGAAACACAGCAGCGTTAAGCTGCTATTTTACGCTGGTATTCTGTGAGATGTTTACTATGGTTCGAACTTTAAAGGATCCTACGACGAAGGAAAATTGAGACTAATAAAAGTGCCAATGATGGAGACACCAGATTAATTCCAGTTAAAAAAAAAATAGATTCTATAACATTTAAAAAGAGTTGGTCTGCGGCAGTACAAATAATTTTTCAAGACTTTCTTCTTCGTCGCTACACAGGATATTTTCCAATACAATACTATCTCATTCGTCGGTTAAAGGTACTCTTGATTTGGCCCATTTTTAATATATCGCCAATTTGGTCGATAAACTTTCGCCTAGGGCGACCCTTCCCGACTCTGCCGTTCACCTCTGTAACATAAATTTGCTTTGTCACTCTTTCCTCATTCATTCTTTCTACATGACCAAACCACCGAAGCATTCGTTTCTTAATCCTGGTCACAACATCATCTTGCAAACCTTCTTGTGTCAGGATCGTGCCAAATGGAAGTCCATAGTCTCTGCCTACCCCTCTTGGTGACAGGCGTGAGTGTTTATGTATGTACTATCTCATTATCTCGCAGGCAAAATCCTATAGATGCATGTGTTTGTCTCTGTTTAGTGTCACTTTTTTGTTTCATCGAGTTTCAAAAGAAGTTTTCTTTATTTTGATTTTGAACTTAGTTGAAGTTATGTAAAAAAAAATACTGTCACGATACAAGGCCGTATGTGAGGTGCGAGGCAACCTACGGGAACTACTTAAGAAATTTACTTATATACCTACTCTCATACAGTCAATACAATATTATCAACAACTTAACTATTCACTACTTACGAGAGACATCACAATATCCCAAATTAACTTCTGACAGTGTTATGGCTAAGAAACAATGTCAGGACACTGTTGCCTGTATATAATAGCAGATTTAAACAACAAAAATCATTCGTGATATACCTACAGATGCGAAATTCAACTAAAGTGATACTTGAAAATTATCAGATTCAATTTATTAGCTATAATGCATACAACAAAACACCGGACATTTGCATTATCATACATTTATATATCATACATTCGAAAACGTAAAAACTAAATGATTGCACGTTTAATAATAACATAACATAACATAACAACATACTATGCAATTCAAATAAGAATACGACTGACCTGGCGCTATAATGTGACGTCAAAGCTGTCAATTCAAACCAGTTAGCTAGGGTGAGCAAAACAGATGTTTTTGAAATAACATTGATTTACAAAAGAACTATGAACGAAAAAGTATTAATCGGGATCTAGCATTTAAATTTCGCTCATCTCTCCCTAATCATCATTGTCATCATTATCATCACTGCTGCTTTCCGTTATAAAAATAGAACATCTATTTATGTAGGTATTTAAAATATTCCACCGACTAGTGTCAATATCTTAAATTAATTTATAAAAATAATTATGAGTTCAATAGATTTAGTTATACCAAGACTTAGTTAAATAAAGCAGAAAAAAAAAGTTATTAATACGCTAATTAATTTTCTTTGTAATCCGTACTTTTCAAGTGACAGTTGACAGATCGCGGTCATTCGAGGTCATTGACGTTCCTATTCTTATTTGAATCGCATTGTAGGTACTAACCTTAAATAGTACACCTACAATAACCGACCATACAGAGTTTCACATAAATTCAAATTACGGTCCGCGCAATCTATCTTGGCTGGGCTGCAGTTGGCTTTCCGAGATATTCGCGCATGTACAGACGCCAGTTGATAGAGATGTGCCACTTAATATTCGCTCTTAACATTGCTAAGGGAAACAGTTTGTTTGTTGTCTACATCAATTATAGAATAAATTGAAAATTATTATTATAAACATATCTTTATGTATATCAATAAAACAATAGTATCTAATAAAGAATTACGATAAACAGTTCAAATGTATGGTTACGAACCCCAAAATAATATAACTTTCAATTTTTCAATAAAATCTTTTATAATCACTATTTAAAACGACAGGTTGCATTTACTAACAAAAAAATACAATATAAAATTAATTCATAATCGATAAAAACGATATTCGATTAAGTGCGCGTCTTCGCACGTATATCTAGTTTTAGTTACCGCCCACCCTCCCCGTGTCTTGTCACCGTTTTGTTCCTAAAAATTATAACTACGCAGCTACTCGCGACTAACTTCAGCTCGGCCAAGATAGAACGCACGGACTTTACTCCAAAGGTAGAAAATATTGCGTGAACTGTGTTTCCTATGATACGCGTACACTATAAAAACTTTAAACATACGAAATTCAGTCCGTAAGCTGTTGCGACACGCAAAAGGCACTCCATGATGCAAAGAAGATGGCTGCGAAAGGACCGATGTTACACCGTTGAGCGTCAAATGAAAACCCGCGTAGCGTCCGTCCAACATAACGAATACTTAAACCTAATGTATTAGAAATGGGAAGTGACTACTTCGGACGAGATGGTAGCCTTCGTTCGACCGATGGGGAGGGGAGGGGGAGGGTACGAATCGTTTCGGCTACATACGCTACGTTTTCTTTACACTGGCTAAACAACCGTCCCGTATCGGACACTCTCTCTGTACACAAGTCACACGCGTGCGTTCCTCGAATCCGACACTCGGCGAAGCGTCCGTCGATTAAATCTCGGCGGTCAGTTCGGTTGAAACCTAAAATGAAATAAACAAATGTATTTAAGAATTGAATACAAGAACAGTGGGCTAAACAATGTTAAAGAAAGATATACATTTATTTACCGTTGGACCCTAACTAAAGATTTGTACACAATCTAAAAGCATATTTACAATATTTGTGAAGTGTAACTTCTTTATCGACGTATTGGAGAAACTTAGTACGGTAATTTAAAAATTGTCACTTTTCTTGGAACGTTTCACAGCTGGGGCTGCATGAATAATAAATAAAAAAAAGAAGAACTACACAATTACACGCACAATTTTTTAACGTTAGGAACTCCCACACAAGGACTTTCTCATGTATCGCGGTAGCAGTTTACATACATAAATTGCTCGAGGATAAACATCCAGACCCGGAACAATTATTTGTAGGTCATACAAATGTTTGTTCCGTGTCCGATTCAACACCGTAACACATTGCAAGCCACTGAGCCACAGAATCGTCAAATCAATAATTTGTTACAGAATATAAAAGATTTTTTTTACATATATATATTTTATAGAATTTCATATATATTTTTACCGTATTGTAGTGGTAGTGTAAGAAAATCCACTACTCCATTTCGTCCCGTGAGTGTCCGTAAGAAGCGACAGAGGAAAACTGAGATAGGAGAGAGCATTGGTGAGGTGCGAGGGGCACAATGAAATGATCGGGAATACTAAAAACCACATGCACGGTATAGCTAAATTGTATTTTATTGTTTTTCGAAGTATTCTACGTTCAACTTAATGCACTTTTCCATTCGTGCAAACCAATCATTAAAACAGTAATTCCAGTCTGAAGTTGATTTTGACAAAATGGCTGATTTGTACGCTTCCACAGCTGCTTCGGGGTTTTCAAATCGTTGACCGCGTGTAATAAATCTTTCATTCTAGGGAATGTAAAGAAATCGTTTGGGCTCAGGTCAGGACTGTACGGAGGATGGCTCATCAGCTCAACGTTTTCCTGCTTCAAAAAATCATTTGTCTTCCGAGCCGTATGGGAGCTCGCGTTATCGTGATGTAAGATGATGCGACGTTTCGGGTTATTTTTTCGGAGTTCGGCTATCATTTCTAGGAAACAAACCGTGATATACCACTCAGCGGTAACCGTTCTGCGTTCCTGGAAAGGAATTGTAGCAACATGCCCCTTTTTTGAGACAAACGTAGCAACCATTTTCTTTGACACGCTGCGAGAGACAACCATTTTCGTTGGTTTGACCTCGTCTTTGAAGACCCAAACTGTTGACTGATGTTTTCTTTCAGGTTCGTATGATAGACACAGCAATGGATAAAATTATTTATTCTTGTGTCTACCAATCGCACAGCGGCGACCAGGAGACAACTAGGCTGTTTGAACACCTCAGTGAAGCCTCCGATGTGGCTCTAAATCGGTACCCTGATGCACAGTTGGTTTTTCTGGGGGACTTTAATGCCTGTCATCAGGACTGGCTGTTCCCTTACCAGAAGACCGACCACGCTGGGAGAGAGGCGTGAAATTTTGCCTTGTCGCTGGGGCTATCCCAGCTGGTACAACAAGCGACTAGGCTACCTGATGTGGATGGGCACACAACCAACTGCCTCGACCTTCTGCTGACGACCAATCCAGACAGGTACGATGTTCAGGTTACCTCACCCTTGGGAACTTCTGACCACTGTCTGGTGAAATCTGTGTAGTTATATTCCCCACCTAACTACGATTTCCACGGAGTGCGACGAATGTGGCGATACAAATCAGCAGATTGGGATGAGATGCGGCATTTCTTTGCATCTTATCCTTGGCGGCAGGTCTGCTTCTCCTCTGAAGACCCATCGAGGTGCGCGGATGGCATAACCAATGTGATACGTCAAGCGATGGAGTATTTAATCCACTTTGCTGACGTGCCTATTGGTGGTAAAGCTCGCCCTTGGTTTAACGCCGAGTGCGCTCGTGCTGAAAAGCACAAGTATATGGCGTACTTATCCTGGGTCGATGCTCGAGACCGTAAAGCTCCGGATGTTAGCCTTAAGAAGAGAGCCTTTAACCAAGCCGCCAAGTCGTGCAAAAAGGCATTACAGCAGTTTCGACCGTATTAAACGCATCCGCACAAAGCTCTCTGTCAAACCATCTGGCAGTAGAGCTTTTTGGTCTCTCGCCAAAGCGGTCGAGACAAACTTCTGTCGATCTACAGTGCCTCCGCTGGTAAAACCAGATGGCTCACTGGCACATGCGCCTAAAGAGAAAGCGGACTTATTTGCTTCTCTTTTTGCTTGCAATTCGCGTATGAACAGTAGCAACAGCGTACCATCTCAATTACCTCACTGCGGTACTTCTATGTTTGAGGTCCGTATCACCAACAAGTTTCTTAAAACCTTGCGAAGTCTAGACGAGAACAAAGCTAGTGGACCTGATGGTATACCAGCTATAGTTCTAAAGGTCTGTGCACCTGAGTTGTCTCCTGTGTTGACACACTTGTTCCGCCTCTTATTCAGGACTGGAATAGTGCCTAAATCTTGTGAAGATGGCCAATGTGCAGCCTGTGCCTAAAAAAGGTAGCCGTACCGACCCTGCCAACTATCGGCCAATTTCAATTACCTCCATACTCTGCAAGATAATGGAGCGTATATTGAACGCCCACCTCATGGCATACCTAGAGCAAAATGATCTCCACAGTGATCGCCAGTACGGGTTTCGCCGAAATCGATCAACTGGGGACTTTCTAGCGTATGCCACTCACATATGGGGCGAAGCCCTCGAGAACAGTGGTGAAGCACTTGCTGTTTCCCTCGATGTTTCGAAGGCTTTTGACAGGGTTTGGCACGCTAGTCTATTGGGCAAGTTTTCAGCATACGGCTTATCCCCTGGCCTAATTGTCTGGGTGAAGGACTTTCTGAGTGAACGGTCTCTCCAGGTCGTCGTTGATGACTGCTAATCTGATACTGTGGCGACTAACGCCGGTGTTCCTCAGGGGTCCGTTCTCCCCGCATCTCTCTTCCTGCTGCATATAAATGATCTGCTCATTCCCGGTGTCTATGAGTAGGCAGACGACAGCACAGTTGTGGAGAGACACCAACCAAGCGCCCCGGCCAGTCGGGATCAAATCCAGTCAGAAAGAGAGGCTATGGTTAAGCGTATGAGTCTCACACTACAGGCAGTCTCCGAATGGGGCGATGCCAATCTCGTGAAATTTAACGCCTCCAAAACACAAGCGTGTCCTTTTACCGCTAAAAGGAGTCCGCTCACCTTGGCTCCTACATTTCGGAATGTATCCTTGGAGTACACTGACCGCCTTCAGTTGTTAGGGATTGAATTTTCTCCGAACCTAAACTATGGGTGGTTCATTGAGTCCAGAGCCAAAGCAGCCGCAAGGAAACTTGATGTCCTTGCAAGGGTGCGGCGGTACTTCACACCGGGGCAGCTTCTTACCTTATATAAAGCGCAAGTCCGGTCGTGCATGGAGTACTGCTGTCACATATGGGCTGGTGCTGCAAAATGCCACCTGGCAGCAATGGACTCAGTGGAGAGACGTGCTAAGTGGCTCATTGGTGACCTTGATTTGGTTGAAACCAATCTTGTCAGTCTCGAGCACAGGCGCAGAGTAGCCAATCTCTCGGTATTTTATAGGATGCATTTCGGTGAGTGTGCGCAGGAATTACACGCCTTAATTCCTCCCTCTCCTTTCCACCATCGGACAACCAGACGTTCGGCCACTCTCCACCCGGCGGGTCTTCATACCTTTGTTGTCGATATTCCACGCATTAGAACAAAACAGTTTGCTTCGTATTTTGTAATGCGTACAGCAAGGGAGTGGAATAATTTGCCGGCGTCTATCTTTCCGTCCGAATACAATCTAGGCGTCTTCAAGGCAAGAGTGATTAGGCTTTTGTTACGATAAGAGAGTGCGATTTACTATCTAAGACTGCATCACCACTTACCACCAGGTTGGATTGTGGTCAAGCACTGGCTTATAATAAGTAAAAAAAAATGAATAAATCCATGATTCGTCACCTGAGACGATATTATAAACGGCATTTGACTTCCCTCCGTTGAAGCGTTGCAAAATATTCCGGCACCAATCTACATGAGCCGCCTTTTGCTCTTCGAACAAATTGAGGGGAACCCAGCGGGAAACTAGTTTTCTTACACACAGCTCATTTTGTAATATCGACTGAATTCCAGACTGCAATTTGCAGTCATTCCGATACTGATAACAGTCCGAATCTGCTCGTATGTCACATGACGGTCATCTAATATAATATTTCGCACAGCTGCGATGTTTTCAGGCGTGACCGCTGTTCTTGGTCGACCTGCAGGAGAAACAGTGCTGAGCGACACACGACCGCGTCAGAACTCGGCATACCAGCGGTATATTGTCGTTTGACTCGGTGCTTCAACATCAACAATCGGAACAAGTTCGCTGAGACATTTATCTTGAGATAAGCCGCGACGAAAATAGTAATAAATTATGGCACGGAAAGGTTCACGAGTGAGCTCCATTTCTGTTAACGACGTGTCAACTTTAAACCACCATAGTTTTTGTTTTTAAACATTTTTTTTAATTGTTTGAATGTCATTAAGATTCTAAGATGCCAGTATTCATTCAAATTCTAAAAAAGGTTTTATTGTAACTCAATCCGAAATATTTTATTCCAGTCATTTCAGTGTGCCCCTCGTACTTTTGTGTATAGTGTGCTCTACATCAGCTATTGATTTTTCGGTGTTTCTCATTGCTGTGCTTTTAGCATGAGGGTAAAACACCGCCGTGTCTTTTTGCTGTCACAGTGAAGAAATAGAAAGTGCATTTCTGCTTGCATACACTCACTGACATTATTACTATAGTGTGATATGTGTGGATGAATATGGTATACTGCGTGACATGTGTGCGCGTGAGCTCAAGAATGCATACATGTATATATGTAGATGTGTGCTTGTGTGCGGTACCTATGTGGTGAGCGCGGGCTGGGTGTGGTCGGGCGGCGGATGAGTGTGTGCGGTACCTATGTGGTGAGCGCTGGCTGGGTGTGGTCGGGCGGCGGGTGCGTGTGTGCGGTACCTATGTGGTGAGCGCGGGCTGGGTGTGGTCGGGCGGCGGATGCGTGTGTGCGGTACCTATGTGGTGAGCGCGGGCTGGGTGTGGTCGGGCGGCGGGTGCGTGTGTGCGGTACCTATGTGGTGAGCGCGGGCTGGGTGTGGTCGGGCGGCGGATGCGTGTGTGCGGTACCTATGTGGTGAGCGCGGGCTGCGTGTGGTCGGGCGGCGGGTGCGTGTGTGCGGTACCTATGTGGTGAGCGCGGGCTGCGTGTGGTCGGGCGGCGGGTGCGTGTGTGCGGTACCTATGTGGTGAGCGCGGGCTGGGTGTGGTCGGGCGGCGGGTGCGTGTGTGCGGTACCTATGTGGTGAGCGCGGGCTGGGTGTGGTCGGGCGGCGGATGCGTGTGTGCGGTACCTATGTGGTGAGCGCGGGCTGGGTGTGGTCGGGCGGCGGATGCGTGTGTGCGGTACCTATGTGGTGAGCGCGGGCTGGGTGTGGTCGGGCGGCGGATGCGTGTGTGCGGTACCTATGTGGTGAGCGCGGGCTGGGTGTGGTCGGGCGGCGGATGCGTGTGTGCGGTACCTATGTGGTGAGCGCGGGCTGGGTGTGGTCGGGCGGCGGATGCGTGTGTGCGGTACCTATGTGGTGAGCGCGGGCTGGGTGTGGTCGGGCGGCGGATGCGTGTGTGCGGTACCTATGTGGTGAGCGCGGGCTGGGTGTGGTCGGGCGGCGGGTGCGTGTGTGCGGTACCTATGTGGTGAGCGCGGGCTGGGTGTGGTCGGGCGGCGGGTGCGTGTGTGCGGTACCTATGTGGTGAGCGCGGGCTGGGTGTGGTCGGGCGGCGGATGCGTGTGTGCGGTACCTATGTGGTGAGCGCGGGCTGGGTGTGGTCGGGCGGCGGATGCGTGTGTGCGGTACCTATGTGGTGAGCGCGGGCTGGGTGTGGTCGGGCGGCGGATGCGTGTGTGCGGTACCTATGTGGTGAGCGCGGGCTGGGTGTGGTCGGGCGGCGGATGCGTGTGTGCGGTACCTATGTGGTGAGCGCGGGCTGGGTGTGGTCGGGCGGCGGATGCGTGTGTGCGGTACCTATGTGGTGAGCGCGGGCTGGGTGTGGTCGGGCGGCGGGTGCGTGTGTGCGGTACCTATGTGGTGAGCGCGGGCTGGGTGTGGTCGGGCGGCGGGTGCGTGTGTGCGGTACCTATGTGGTGAGCGCGGGCTGGGTGTGGTCGGGCGGCGGATGCGTGTGTGCGGTACCTATGTGGTGAGCGCGGGCTGGGTGTGGTCGGGCGGCGGATGCGTGTGTGCGGTACCTATGTGGTGAGCGCGGCCTGGGTGTGGTCGGGCGGCGGGTGCGTGTGTGCGGTACCTATGTGGTGAGCGCGGGCTGGGTGTGGTCGGGCGGCGGATGAGTGTGTGCGGTACCTATGTGGTGAGCGCGGGCTGGGTGTGGTCGGGCGGCGGGTGCGTGTGTGCGGTACCTATGTGGTGAGCGCGGGCTGGGTGTGGTCGGGCGGCGGATGCGTGTGTGCGGTACCTATGTGGTGAGCGCGGGCTGGGTGTGGTCGGGCGGCGGATGCGTGTGTGCGGTACCTATGTGGTGAGCGCGGGCTGGGTGTGGTCGGGCGGCGGGTGCGTGTGTGCGGTACCTATGTGGTGAGCGCGGGCTGGGTGTGGTCGGGCGGCGGATGCGTGTGTGCGGTACCTATGTGGTGAGCGCGAGCTGGGTGTGGTCGGGCGGCGGGTGCGTGTGTGCGGTACCTATGTGGTGAGCGCGGGCTGGGTGTGGTCGGGCGGCGGATGCGTGTGTGCGGTACCTATGTGGTGAGCGCGGGCTGGGTGTGGTCGGGCGGCGGATGCGTGTGTGCGGTACCTATGTGGTGAGCGCGGGCTGGGTGTGGTCGGGCGGCGGATGCGTGTGTGCGGTACCTATGTGGTGAGCGCGGGCTGGGTGTGGTCGGGCGGCGGATGCGTGTGTGCGGTACCTATGTGGTGAGCGCGGGCTGGGTGTGGTCGGGCGGCGGATGCGTGTGTGCGGTACCTATGTGGTGAGCGCGGGCTGGGTGTGGTCGGGCGGCGGCGGGTGCGCGGGCGCGGGGGGCGGCGCCGCGTACTCCACCACCTCCTGGTAGATGAGCTGCTTCCACTGCTCCACCGTGTGCTCGCGCTCGTCCACCGAGTGGTCGTAGGACGCGGGCGCCGGCTGCGGTAACACGCAACACATACACATACATACTATGTCACCGATATTTTTTTATACAAGAAAGGTACGATCCACTTAATAGTTAGTGGATGTTGCGACCCACAGACATCTACATCTATCTTTGATTAATAATCAAAATACAAATGCGATGTCACCCATGTAGACTAAGATAAAATGCCTCGTATCCAGTAAAAATGATCTTTGGTTTTCTATACTCATACAGCACATACATTGAGCAACAACATACTCATACGACAACATACATTGAGCTGTTATTTTTCATTGGTGTACTGTAAGAGCGTGGTCCTTCTCCAATCGAGCCGAACCATTTGTCCTACAACCATAACATAGCCGCAGCGTGATTCTACCACGAGCTTAAATCATAACCAATCAATTTATAAATTATGCTTCATCGCAAACCCAACTTATAAATTGACCAAGTATGATTTGAATTGTTATTTAATAGTTTTTTTTATATGTGGTAGAATTACGTTACAGCTATAATATGGTCTATGGGACATATTAATTATAGATATTGTAGATGTCTATGTAGACATCCACTTACCAACAGGTGGACTGTGTGCTCACTAGTAACCTTTATTTCGTATGAAAAACGCTACGTCAGCCATATCTCGAATCATACTTGGTCAATTTATAAATTAAGATTCACCGGAAAGAAATTTTAATGATAAACGGCCACGATAAGAGCCGGCAACTGATGGGGAAAAAGGGTTCTCGAGTGGCAGCCTCGTACCGGTAGGCGAAGTGTAAGGCAACTCCCCACATGATGGAGTGACGACCTGGTCAGACATGCAGGAAGTCGATGGATACATGTGGCTCAGAATCGTGCTTTGCTTTCCTTGGGGGAGGCCTATGTTCAGTAGTGGACTTGTGAAAGGGCGTAATAATGAGACGATTTCAGTTAAGCATATGATCACATTCACCATGATATACTACCTAAAAAAGTTATATGACGTCGACATTAGAAATTAACTTTTATTTTAAGGAGATTATAAACGATTATTTTAAAAGTTTTGACATCTTTCGCAGAATCTTTGTTTTATCAGGAGTCCCTCAGGGTTCATAAATAAGTCCTCAATTGTTCATTATGTTCATCAATGATCGCAATTCTACAAAAAACAATTTTCTGGTTTTTGCTGATAATACCAAAGTTTTACTTGTAGTCATCAATTTTTCAAAAGCTTACGATGACAATTTTCTTAATTTCAAAAATTAATATTGTAATAGCTTAGGCTAGCGAGTAGCGTGGTCAAGTTTGTACAATTATCCTAATATTTATTTTAAGTGACCTCTACAATTAAAATAAAATAGTGTATTACTTAAAATAAAGATTGGAAGTTGTATCAAGTTTTTAAAAATAATTCTTAATAAAAATAAACATTATTTTATTTTATTCAGAGCTTTACATTTATTAATTATAAATAAACCAAGAATAATGAGGTGTCGCTTTCTATTATCTGTCGGTTATTGCACTTGGTCCCTCGAGTCGGATTTATTATACAAGCTATTGGGCGCGAGATTTTAAGTTGGCGATGTTCTAAATGAGGTGCTTGGATTTACATAAAATTCTTTGTAGATCCCAATTTATTATTTTAATTTATCTGGTAATGGACTCGTGCGATTACATTAGCCAACGCAAAGTTATTGAAATTTATTTCAACTTGTATAATTTTGTAACGGATTTTAAACAATTATGTTTGTAATGTACATATTGTAATTAGTTTGTAAATATGTTTGTGTGTATAGTTGTTATGGTACTCACCGCATTGACCTCTCCCTCGTCGTACCAGACGTTGATGTAGGGATGCAGCAGCGCCTCGTCCACGGAGATGCGGCGCTCGGGGTCGATGACCAGCATCCGCGACAGCAGGTCCCGCGCCTGCGACGCCTGCACCGACACACAGGAAACGTTGTAATATAAAAACATTCTTAAAATATTAATAATGATTTTTTATAGATTAAGGATGAAAAGCGAGCACACAGTCAAACTGATGGTAAGCGGATGATGCGGCCTATAGGACACCTTTTTCATAGGATCACCCTTATTGATCACCCTTAATCAATGAGCACACAGTCCACCTGATGGTAAGCGGTTATTGTGGGCCATAGACATCTACATCTATCCTCGATTATGAAACAAAATGCAGATGCGTTGTCACCTGTGAAGACTAAGATGGAATGCCTCGTTTCCAGTAAAAAGGGACCCTTCTCTTACACTCTCTTCTCTACACTCAGCAAACAAGACATGGCAGCATTAGGCTGCTATTTCACGCAGGTGTCCTGTGAGAGCGTGGTTCTATCCCGATCGAGCCGATCTATTCGTGCTAAAACCATAATATAGTTGCAGCATGGCTATACCATGTAAAAATTGTGTAAAGCTAGATGTCGCTAGTCAGCCGTTAAACCGGATGTCAAGCCCGCCACGCCTAGCCGCTGCGTCACTTCCCATGAGCCTCTTCCCGCCAAATTCCGAGCCGGGGGAGGTGAGTAGCCTCCAGCCAGTAAGCGATATAAAAGCCTGCAACCATGCTTTTGTGCATTCACTTTATAAAAATGATTGTAAAGGAAAACTCTGCCCGAATAAGTGTATATACATATCAATTCCTTTTTAATTTTTGACTACTGTCGTTATACTCAGAAGTGGGATAGAAAAAAAAACATGCGATGAAACAACGCTCTGCTATATATAAACGTCGAGGGTTGCCTAGTCGGGAGGACGAAGATTCTACATGGGTAAACCAGATGTCTGAAGATTCAAACGAAGAAGGTCGATGCACACCACCCGCAAGGAAAATATTGAAGTCTCCTAGCACAAGAAGTTGAAAAGCATTCAACGATCTCGAATACGAAGCGCCTACCATCATTCGTCGGAAAGAACACCATGCCGCATCGTTAATTGCAAAATTTGACCCTGAAAACGAAGAATGTACAGTTACTGCCTGTATAAAAAAAAAATTGAACAACTAGGTCAAATCCGCGGCTGGGATGACAATACAAAGTCATCTCACCTTCAAGACAAGTTGAGAGGACTGGCAAGAAATGCTTCTTCATGCGTTCCCGAAACATCGAGACTACGCTCTTGTTCTTGAAGAACTGCTTAACAGAAAAAACTACCCTCTGAAAGCACGACAAAATATTAACAAGAAAAAGTTGCTTTGTGCTTCAGAAACAAATTGTCAGATATCGCTACGGTGACCTGCATCATACGAGGTTTGCCTCTAGCGTTGCAATCAAATGCGAGAGAATTTCAATGTGAACGGCCATTATATGAAAATTTCTTGTCGTCACTGTTGCAAGTGAATGCCTACCACCAGGTATCTCCATCATCAAGGTTCATATTATTGGCAATGCAACCAGTAACCACGTAGTAACACCTGCGAGACACTTCGAGTTGCAAGAAGTATCCTTCTCTCTGCCAGCAAAGCTTCTACGCGGAAATAAAGGCTAGCTCAAGGTCATCAACAGTGGAGCCAAGGACATCATATGGAAGTAAGGAACCGTCCTGCTTCGCGCTGAGAGCTGCCAGGCATGTTTGTATTGTTGCATGTTGCATGTACGTATTGCATGGTTATGCATAAATAATCAGGTCATTCAACATACCGATATTTGCAAAATTCCTTTAGCCAAATGTGTTTTACAATTGAGTGCCTCATGTGTTAATAATTATGCCATTGGTGGGGTAGACTTAGATAAAATTAAGATAGGCCCGATAAGCAAATCTGATCATAATCAACTAATCAGTTTATTATCTCGGTATAGTAATTGTTTTGCTAGCTGTACTAAGGAGTTGGGATGGACGGATTTAGAACAAATGCGCATTAGATTATCCAATAATGAACCAGTACATCGTAGGCCTTATAGATTAGCACATCACGAACAAGAAATTGTTAGATTCAATATTAATAAGCTATTAACAGTGGTAGAGCCACGCGGCTTTTGCTGTCGCACGGATGGGCCGGCTCGAACCGGGGCGGTACCACGACCTCACAGAATACCAGCGTGAAGTAGAGGTTTACCTCTGCGTTTCGTTTGGTGAGTGCAGGTGGCCGGAGGCCCTTTTTACTGGAAATGAGGCATTCCATCTTAGTCCTCACGGGTGACAACGCATCTGCATTTTGATTCGCAAACGAGGATAGATCTAGATGTCTATGGGCCGCAACAACCACTTACCATCAGGTGGACTGTGTGCTCGTTTGTCACCCCTATCCTATTAAAAAAAAAAAAAAAAAAAAAAAAAAAAAAAATATTAGAAGCAGGCATTATAAAAGAATCCGAATCAGATTATGCTTCTCCCATTGTTTTAGTTAAGAAAAAGAACGGAGATAGTCTTCTATGTGTCGATTACTGAGCACCGGCCGGTCTCAATAACCTATCTATCTGATACTGGAAGTTAAAATGTCTACCATATATCTATCATGTATCTATAGTTACATTTTTCCGTTTCAATAATCAAAGATAGATAGAAATGTTTAACCATCACATTGATCTACCGTTCGGAGGACTTACCGACTACTTGAGTTAAGTGGGTTCATAGGAAAAAAAAAACCGCTGACTGTTTCAACAACGTTTTGGCAGTTAACTGGCGATAGTTCAAATTACCAGATGTCAGAGTTTTGTCTATCGCCCAATTTTGAGAGATAGCAAATATTTGTCGTGTTTTTAAATAAATAAAACCTATTTAATCTAAAAAATGGATTTGTTCAGTGATTATAAAATGTTTGAGATAGGTGTTTTTGATTCCGGAAGTATTGTAGATACTGAAAACAGTCGAGTTTATTACTCGAATAAATTACAGACGTGTATTTTTTGACTCTGGTTTACATATTATTTAGATTCAGATTAAATAAAACGTCCGTGGATAAGCTACTATTATTAAAAATAACATCGGCCTTAAAAGTAATTTCTTCGAGGTGAGTAAAGAAACTTGTCAACAATTTTTTTTTAGATAATGTATGGTCGAATTATACCACCCAACATTACTTTGAACAATAAACATGAATTTCAATTATAGTAACATTTTAGGGATAAAGGAATATCAAAATTTAACTATAAGTTATTTCAGATGAGCTCATAGATTTTTGGTTGTGGTCTCTTGGTAGAGAGTAATTGTGTTCTGTGGTTGTGGTGTACACAGACTGTCAAGTCAAGCAAGTGCCAATGTCAATGCTGAACGCCAAGCGCTGCGTTTCGATATTTCGTTTTTAAGATAAAATTTTATTATTATTTTATAATTTTATTAATATTTTCGTAATACTTTGTTGTAAAAGGCGAAGAAAACCACATCGAAGGAAAAACAAAACGCTTAGGAGGGACGCTTTAACCAAAGTTATTATGAGCTATCTGTCTTTTATCTCGGCTAAGTTTTCGAACATCACGATATTGAGACGACAGTAACAGATAGTTTAAACTTAACCCTACAAGGCTCAATTTTTTTTGTTGCCAATAAAAATATATGTGATGTTGTTAGTGATGAATACTTGGGAAAAAAAAATAAAAAAATCAAAACCCAATATTTTACTAGAAAATCAGTCTTTTATTTCAGCTCCATATGTGGTACATCATCATCATCATCATCACTACAGCCTAAGTCCACTGCTGAACATAGGTCTCCCCCAAGGAATGCCACAAAGCAAGGTCCTGAGCCACCTGCATCCATTGACTTCCTGCATGTCTTACCAGGTCGTCACTCCATCTCGTGGGGGGTCGCCCTACACTTCGCCTACCGGTACGAGGCTGCCACTCGAGAACCTTTCTTCCCCATCGGTTGTCGGTTCTTCGAGCTATTTGGCCGGCCCACTGCCACTTCAGCTTACTAATCCGTTGGGCTATGTCGGTCACTCTGGTTGTACTGCGGATATCCTCATTTCTAAGTTTATCACGCAGAGAAACTCCGAGCATAGCCCTCTCCATAGATTTTAGTCGCGTTACCAGTCGGGAAGAAAGTGTTTATCACAGTTATGAGCTCGAGTTTCTTGCAGTGGTGGAATCGTTGCGAAGGTTTCGTATATTCAACAGTGGTAGAGCCACGCGGCAGCTTTTGCTGTCGCACGGATGGGCCGGCTCGAACCGGGGTGGTACCACGACCTCACAGATAACCAGCGTGAAGTAGAGGTTTACCTCTGCGTTTCGCTTGGTGAGTGCAAGTGGCCGGAGGCCCTTTTTTACTGGAAATGAGGCATTCCATCTTAGTCCTCACGTGTGACAACGCATCTGCATTTTGATTCGCAAATTAGGATAGATGTAGATGTCTATGGGCCGCAGCAACCACTTACCATCAGGTGGACTGTGTGCTCGTTTGTCACCCTCATCCTATAAAAAAAAGATTTGTTAGGTAAAAATGTCCATGTAATTACGGACTGTGGACAATAAGCAAAACAATGACTAAACGTGATTTTATTCCACGCATTGCTCTCTGATGGCTTTTAATTCAATATTACTCTAGACTATCGACCGGGTGAGCGTATGAAGCATATAGACGCCTTAAGTAGGAATCCGATAGATACCGTTAATGTGTACCGTTTAGAGGTGAACGATTGGTTTAGTACAGTGCAATGTCAAGATAAAAAGTCGAAACGTATTATTGATTTACTGCAAGATGGATGCACAGATAGTGATATAGTGAATAATTATGTAATCGTTGATGGTAGGCTTTATCGTAAAACTCTTCACGGTGCCCGATTAGTTGTGCCAAACTTCGTGCGATGGAAAATATTACAAATGCATCATGACGATATTGACCATGTAGGATTAAAACGGTGCTCAGAAATTATAAAAAAAATTCTGGTTTCAAAAAATGTCCCGATTTATACGGAAATATGTGACGTCATGTTTACATTGTGCGTATGGTAAAGGAGAATACGGTAGGAAGAAGGAAGTTACATCCAATTCCTAAACTTACTGAACCAATGAAAATAGTACATATCGACCATTTGGGCCCTTTTAGCAAAACTAAAAAAAGGGTACCAGTACATATTAGTATTGACAGATGCTTTCTCTAAATCTGGAGGCACGGCAGTGCCCCCGCCAAGTAGAGCAAAAAAGAGGCACGGCCGTACCATCCTCTTCTCGAAGCAGTTCAGGCCATTTTCGAAACCCTATAACTTCGTTGTGGATAAAACTAGAAGTCTAAATTTTTTTATAGGAGAGGGAGCAAACGAGCATGCGGCTCACCTCATGGTAAGTGACTACCGCCGCCCATGAACAACTGCAATATCAGGGGAACCAGGGGAATTACAGATGCGTTGTCGGCCTTTCAAAAAGGAGTAGGCTCTTTTCTTGAAGGTCCCTAGCTCGTATCGGTCCGGAAAAATCGCTGATGGTAATCGATTCCACAAGGAAGTTGTGCGAGGAAGAAAACATCTTCTAAATCGCACAGTGGTGGACCGCCAATAATCCAGATGGTGTGGATGGTATCGGGAGTTCTGCCGCAATGTGCGTTCTTGAAATTTGGCGGCTGAAATTAATCCGCACAATTCTTCAGAGCACTCCCCGTGGTAAATGCGAAAGAAAATGCAAAGTGATGCAACATCTCATCGCAGCGCCAATGAATCGAGCCGATCGCAAAGGACTCGGTCGTCGACGATTTGAGCCGCTCTGCGCTGGATGCGGTCAAGTGGAAGGAGCTGGCACTGGGGAGCCCCAGCCCAGAGATGGGAACAGTATTCCATGTGAGGCCGAACCTGCGCCTTGTAAAGTTTTTTTTTATAGGATAAGGGTGACAAACGAGCACACAGTCCACCTGATGGTAAGTGGTTTCTGCGGCCCATAGACATCTACATTTATCCTCGTTTGCGAATCAAAATGCAGATGCGTTGTCACCCGTGAGGACTAAGATGGAATGCCTCATTTCCAGTAAAAAGGGCCTCCGGCGACCTGCACTAACCAAGCGAAACGCAGAGGTAAACTTCTACTTCACGCTGGTATTCTGTGAGGTCATGGTACCACCCCGGTTCGAGCCGGCCCATCCGTGCGACAGCAGAAAGCTGCCGCGTGGCTCTATCACTGTTGCAGGCGATGTGCCGGCATGAAATACTGTCCCGCTCTGCTGAGCACGCCAAGCTTTTTTATTAAGTAAATCTATTTATTTAAAATATAAAAGATTTTTAGTGTTGATGTGGTCACTATAAGATGTATTTAGGTTAGCTAATTACGTAATAACTTAGACAGAAGGACCCTTAAGTAGGGACTGAATAAATTAACCGACTTGATATTACATGGATCTCACAACTTTTTACGGTAGAGGAAGTTGAGATTGAGTTGCGAGACTTGTTTTTTTTACAAGTTATGTTTTGATGGCATTTGTTGTTTCTGAGCCTACATGTACTGTCAATTCTGTGGAGACGATCAGAGTTTTAAAACGCATAATTAGTTTATTCGGTTTCCCAGATCACGTAGTTTCCGATCATGGAAAGGCCTTCACGAGTAGATATTTCAAGAAGTTTATAAGGGAAAAGCAGTTTAAACACACGTTAACGAACGCACTAATCGCACAATTCTCGATGCGATGCGAGCCACGTAACCTAGCGAGGCCTCTCATAATTGAGGCAACAGTTTACCAAATGTAATATGGGGTATCAATAATACAACAGGCTATAAGCCATACGATTTAATGTTTTGCTCGTGTGAGTAGGTCAGTACGTGATGTCTCCATCTCTGATCGGGTTTCTGAGCCAGTGCTATCAAGACGCGATAGGGCTACAAATGGGATTAGAATAGCTAGCATGAGAATGAAACGTAACTTTGATAAAAGACGTAAAATAGTAAGATTTACCAAAAAGATGATTACGTACTTTGGCGCCAGGCGCAGATTACTAGCGGCAATAAGGTTAATTATAAGTTAGATGATCTGTATTCTGGCCCATATGTCATAATTAAGGAGTTAGGTAATGATCGATATAAACTAAGAAGTATAAAAGGTCTTCGAGGATACAAGAAGTTTGCAGGTCTAGTATCCGCTGATTCCTTAAGATCATATCGTAGCGTTGCTTCTGTCTCCGATAGCGCTAGTAGTGTGGATGAACAATTGGAAACCGAAAATCTCGTAGATCTTCTTGAGAGCTAGATCAAAGTTCATTTCCCCATTATTTAACTTGTTTCTTGAGCTGACTTGTAATTATAGTTTTGTTGTTTCCATTGCGGGAGCAGTTGTTACAGGATGGCCGAGTATAACGCTAGATGTCGCTAGTCAGCCGTTAAACCGGATAGCCACTGCGTCACTTCCCCCACCACATGAGCCTCTCCCCGCCAAATTCCGAGCCGGGGGAGGTGAGTAGCCTCCAGCCAGACAGCGATATAAAAGCCCGCAGCGTTGATTTTGTGCATTCACTTTATAAAAATAATTGTAAAGGAAAACTCTGCCCGAAAAAAAAATATATATATATATATATATATATATATATATATATATATATATATATATATATATATATATATATATATATATCTTTATATATAAAAAGTACGTGTCACGTTGTTTGTCCGCGATGGACTCCTAAACTACTGAACTGATTTCAATGAAATTTTTGGTCAATGTGCAGTTTGGTCCAACTTAAAAGATAGGATAGCTTACATCTCAATTTATAGTCGGCAATACAATATTATTTTATTGAAAATTATTTGCCTATTATTTGACAGTCCTCCAAACGATTCTGTCAGATGACGATATCTGTTGATTGGATTGAGTAAATATTCAATAGATAGCGCTATGTTAAAAATACAAACGTTTAATATAAGCTACAATATAATAGTATAACCAACATGTGTTGCTGTAAGTATTCATCAGATGGAACCAATTTTTTTATTGCTAATTTCAGGAGTTTTTTTGGGAAAGCAAATGGTCGTTCGGGAAGGGCAGAACAACGTCTGCCTGGTCAGCTAGTATATATATATATATATATATATATATATATATATATATATATATATATATATATATATATATATATATCAATTCTTTTTTATTTTTTACCACTGTCGTTATACTTACAATGTTTTCCTTCACCGCTGAGCATCTTTTAAATACACATCAATTTCAGCGATACCAGAAGGGTCCATGTCGTCGGTTGCGTGCTGTGAAACGGAAGCGTACTTTGAGGAGGTTGTTGGCGTACCTTGAGGCGGTTGTGCTCATTGCTGTCGCTGGGGAAGAGTATGTCGGGGAAGAGGCGCTCGAAGCTGTAGCCGGCGTAGCGCGGCCGGTTCTCCACGTAGTTGCGCACCGTCGGCTGCAGCCGCGCCATGAACGCTGCAGACGGCGTGCCCAGTTGCTCTGCACACACAAACACATCCACACGCTTTTTATAGAAGGTAAGCAAAGTTGAAGACGGCCTCTCACTAGATGCAATGACGACTTGGTAAGAGAAACAGGAAGTCGATGGATGCAAGTGGCTCAGAACCGTGCTTTGTAGCATTCCTTGGGGGAGAGCCCGCGGTCCACCTGATGGCAAGTGGATACTGAGGCCCAAATATTTTATCTTTGATTACGAATCGAAATGCACTTACCCTGAGAATTCCGTCTTAAGACGGAATGCCTCGTTACCAGTCATTTATTAATTAATTTTAGTTAGTCTTTTATTTTTTATTGAAAGTTATTTTCTTACTATTTTGAATCGACTAAGGAACAAATCTCAATTTTAATTTCGTCAAAATAGTTATAATATCAGTAAGAATCAAAATGCAAATGCGTTAATACCTTTGAGGACTAAGATAGAATGCTTCAATTCCAGTAAAAAAAAATCCGGTATGGTATTACCCATTTCATCAAAAGCGGTTCACAATTGACGAAGATATCACTTTTTTTACTATTGTAAACCAGCGCTTAACTACAATTCCACCTGATGGTAAGTGGTCATGTAGCCTAAGATGGTGAAGTACACTGACTTAACAGAAGCCTATTTACTCTTGCCTTGAAGACACCCACGTTGTAATCGGATGGAAACACAGTTGTTGGCAACTTATTCCACTCTTTTGCTGTACAGCAACGAAAGGGTGGAGAGTGGCCGAACGTTTGGGTATTCGATGGTGGAAGGGAGGGGGATGAATTACATTATACAATTCTTGCGCACACTCTCCGAAATGCATCCTGTAGAAAACCGAAAGGCTTGCTACTTTGCGCCTGTGTTCAAAGCTGATAAGATTGGTTTTAACCAGATTCCGGTTACCAATAAGCCTCTTAGCACGTTTTTCCATTGAGTCCAAAGCTGCTAGGAGGCATTTTGCAGCACCTGCGCATATAAGGCAGCAGTACTCCATGCACGACTGAACTTGCGCTTTATATAAAGTAAGCAGCTGTCCCGGCGTGAAGTACCACCGCACCTTTGCAAGAAATCCTAGCTTCCTTGTAGCTGCTCTGGCCTTGAACTCAATGAACTCCCCGAAGTTCAGGCTTAAGGATATCTCAACCCCCAACAACTGAAGGCCAAAGGTCGCTGTATGCCAGTGATACATTTTGGAAAGAAGGAGCCAAGGTGAGCTGGCTCCTTTTTGCAGTGAAGAAACATGCTTGGGTTTTGAAGGCGTTGAATTTCACAAGATTGGCATCGCCCCATTCGGAGTCTGGCTTTTTTTATTTATTTATAGTATAGGGTGACAAATAAGCACACAGTCCACCTGATGGTAAGTGGCTGCTGTGGCCCATAGACATCTACATTTATCCTAGTTTGCGAATCAAAATACAGATGCGTTGTCACCCGTGAGGACTAAGATAGAATGCCTCATTTCCAGTAAAAAGGGTCTCCGGTTCTCTACAGTCACCATACGAAACACAGCAGTGTTAAGCTGCTATTTGACGCTGGTATTCTGTGACAGCGTGGTCCTTCCCCGGTCGGGCCGACACATTCGTGCTACAACTATACTAATAATATAGCTGCAGCATGGCTCTACCACGTAAAAAACTGCCTGTAGTGGGAGATTCACACTCTCAACCATAACTACTCTTTCGGACCTGGATTTGATCCCAACTGGTCCAAGGACTTGGTTGGTATGTCCCCATAACTGTGCTGTCGTCTGCATACCCAAAGACACCGGGCATAAGCAGATCATTAACATGCAGCAGGAAAAGAGTTGCGGAGAGAACGGATCCCTGAGGAACACTGGCTATAATCGCCACAGGATCGGACGAGCAGCCATCGACGACGACCCGGGGAGACCGTTCACTCAGAAGGTCCTTTACCCAGTCAATCAGACGTTTACCCAAAAGGCTAGCATGCCGAACTCTGTCAAAGGCTTTCGAGTCATCAAGGAAAACAGCTAGTGCTTCCCCACTGTTCTAGAATGCCTCGCCCTATACGTGCGTAGCATACGCTAGTTCGTCCCCAGCTGAGCGATTTCAGCGAAACCCGTACTGGCGGTCACTGAGGAGGTCAAACTGTTCTAGGAATGTCATTAAGCGGGCATTCAATATACGCTCCATAATCTTGCAGAGTATTGAGGTAATTGATTGGCTGATAATTGACAGGGTCGGCACGGCTGCCTTATTTTGGGACAGGCTCACATGTTGGCCAAATTCCAGGATTTTGGCACTATTCCAGTCCTAAATGAGAGGCGGAAGAGGGGAAACAGGTGGAACAAGCGTATCAGCAGTCACAAGTTCATTTTATCTTTAGCTGTATGCGCTAGTGTGTCATCAGGTTTTACCAGCGGAGGCAGTGTAGGCCGACAAAATTTTGTCTCGACTGCTTTGGTAAAAGACTAAAAAGCTCTAGTGCCAAATGGTCTGGCCGATAGTTTTGCGCCAATATGTTTAATGCGATCGAGACTGACTTTCCGTAACGCTTTTTTGTAGGACTCGGCGGCCTGGTTGAAAGCTCTTTTCTTGGAGCTTAGATCCGGAGTTCTGCAGTTTCGAGCGTCAACCCAGGATAGATAATCTAAATGCTTACGCTTTTCAGCTTGGGTGCATTCAGTGTTAAACCATGGGCGAGATTTCAGAGGGCGAGAGCATCAGAAAAAGGAATAAAATACTCCATAGCTTGATGCAACACATCGGTTATCGTATCCGCGCAGCTTGTCGGGCCGCAGAAGAGAAACAGACCTCCCACCAAGGATATGATGCAAACTGCTGACTTATATCGCCATATTCGTCAAACACCTTGGAACTCGTAATCAGGTGGAGAATATGGTGATACAGATTTCAGCAGACAGTGGTCAGGTATACGCATAGGTAGGGAGGTATGTAAGGGACCTGTACGTCTGTCTGGTTCGGTAGTCAGCAGAAGATCCAAGGCAATTGGCTGTATGACCGTCAATATATCTAGCGTCAAGGCAAAATTCCATGCTTCTCTTCCAGTATGGTCAGTCTTCTGGTAAGGGAACAGCCAATCTTGGTGACAGGCGTTAAAGTTCCCCAAAAAGGCCAGCTATGCTTTAGGATACCGCTTTAGGGCCACATCAGCAGCCTCATTAAGGTGATCAAATAATCGAGTTGTCTCCTGGTCACCGCTGTGTGATCGATAGGCACATACATAAGGGATTTTATCAATACTAATATCTGTATCTACCATTACCCAGATTGTCTAAAAAGTGAGATCTCCAAGGTGACGAAGACGCTGGAAGCAAATATAATTTCGGACGTACACACAGACTCCGGCATGTAGATGGAATTTGTGCTCCAGGGAGAATCCAGGATAGTCAAGGTACGCCGCATGCAATGGACGTCTAATTTGGGTCTCCGTCAAGGAAAATAGGTGCGGCTTCTCAGTCTCGAGGTGGTGATCGACTGCGCTGAGATTTGAGTGCAATCTCCGAATATTAGTAAGGTGCACTAATATACATACAAAAAAACATACAGTCGCATTGTAAACATCTGTTTTTTTTCTAAGTCAGCTAAAAGGGGTTTCCCGTTCTCGGCACTCGCCACACGGAACAAAGTAGCATTAAGCTGTTATTTCGCGCTGGTGTTCTGTGAAAGGGTGCACGTTCGAACCAACCCATTCATTTTACAGAATAAAATGGTGCAGCGTGGCTCTACCACGTTTATCCACATTGCATTATCAGTTGAGAAATGTCTACTTGTGAGAAAGTAAAGAGAAAAGGGAAGAAACACTACAGTTACAATAACTCTTCCTAACAACAACTCTACTACAATTTTATCTAAGCAATAGAATAAAATAGAAATATAATAGCAATAGAATAGAATAGAATACAAAAGAAGGTAAGTCATTAAAATTGACTAGAAATATGACGGCGGGGTCGGGAAGGGACGCCCTAGACGAAAGTTTATCGACCAAATCCGCGATACATTAAAAATGGGCCAGATTAGGAGTACCCTTAACCGACGAGCGTGTATGCGTAGGTATATGGATGTGGAGGAAGCGAGAGAGGTGTGTCAGGATCGTGCCAAATGGAAGTCCGTAGTCTCTGCCTACCCCTCTGGGTGACAGGCGTGAGTGTTTATGTATTATGTATGTATGTAAATATGAATGGGCCGAGAATTGAGCCTTGAGGAACACGTACATTAGTACAATGAACCGGAAGAACGTTTACCATACCATTGATAATAACTTTCTGCGTTCTATTAGTTAATTATAAAATAATCAGCGCAATGTTATTTACACCATAGTGCTGCAACAGTGCTGCAGTTTCCTGATTAATGTCTTATGGTGAACACAGTCGGAGGTCTTGGAAATATATACCCAAAGCATCATCTGAATTCTAGACTTAAAAAATATGTTTAATAAGCTCAATACCGGCGTCAGTTATAAGCCGAGTGACCCTTTGTAAAACCAAAATTATTTACATAAAACAATTGAATTATTTTATTTATTTAATACTTGGATAAATAAAATTATTAACGAGGGCATTCACGACTTTTTCTGCCACCAGGGCGGCGCCACTTAAAACTGACGTATAATATTTGACAGATTTCATGACGGGGAATTTAATTTGTTCGAATAATGTCAAATTTAATGTTTCTTTCTGTACTATTAGCTATATTTTATATTACATATTTTATTCTTATATATTATTATATTTTATATTATATATTATATTATTATTATATATTTATACTATATATATTATTATATATTATTATTATTATATATAAGGGGTTATTGTAGAAGTGTGCTCGTCGTGACCCCTGCCAGCCCTTTTCAAAGCTGCAATTCTACTCAGCTGCGCACCCATGCCAACGAGGGTTAGGGCGTCTCCCCTAGGCGACGCACACCAGCTCGTCCCCGTTGGTGTGGAATGCAGCGCGCAAAGCGGCGATGGGGACCGCCACCCGTCACGCGCAGCCCGACACGGCGGAAGGTGGAGGACAGAGTGCAGAGTTGGCACGTGGAATGTTAGAGGAGGCATGAGAGATAAGATGAATGAGTTGATCGAAATAATGAAAGAAAGAGAATTAGATGTCGTGTGTATGTCGGAGACCAAACTGAAGGGCAGTGGTACTGAAGAGCTTCCTGGCGGGGCGTTAGCTCTATGGTCCGGAGTCCCGGAGAGCGAGAGCGCCCGCCAGGGAGTGGGGGTGCTGCTGTCGTCTCGGTTGGTCGATGTTATGACTGAATATAAGGTTGTGAACTCAAGACTTCTCTGGGTTCACTTTAAATTGGGACTGACGAAGTTATTCCTTTTGGCTGTTTATTTATGCGCCGGTAGCTTCGTCGTCCAGGGCTGAGCTGGAGGAGTTTTGGGAGAATGTAAGAGAAGTTCTAGATTTGGCTAGGGGAAACGAAAGAATTGTTGTATGTGGTGATTTGAATGGATGGGTTGGTACCGCTCGACCAGGGTACGAGTCGGTGCTTGGAAAGTTTGGCGATAAAAGGGTTAATGATGCTGGCAAGCTTATACTGGCGGTATGCAAGGAAAAGGGTCTTCTTGTGACAAACACTATGTGTAATCACAAGAAAATCCATATGTATACTAGAGAAAGAAAGAGTGAGAGAAATATGATCAATTTGTTCCTGGTGGATGACCGACTGCGAAAACAGGTGATGGATACGCGAGTGTTCAGGGGTGCTGACCTGGAAACGGATCACTATCAAGTGATTACTAGATTTAGGGGTCTGTTCGCGGGTTGGCGCTACCAGACGGCAGTAACAGAACCACAGTCGGTCTGTCGCATCCGAAGCTGGAAGCTTCAGGAAGCGAATACTAGGGACAAATATCATGCGAGGGTAGCCGAAAAGCTTGACACCATCGATGGCAGAAAAGAATGTGTGAAAAGAACATGGCAGAACCTTAGGGATGGAATGGTAAGTGCAGCGGAAGAAATGTGTGGAACAATAAAAAGAGGCAGTAGTAAAAGAAGAGATGCATGGTGGAATGATGAAGTGAAAGAAGCTGTAAAGAAGAAGAAGAGAGCATGGTTAGACTACTTGGCCTCTAGTAATGATAAGGATATGAGAGAGAAGATGAAAGAAAGATATAAGCTGCAGGAAGTTCACACGAAAGCATTGATTGAGGAAGTGCGTGAAAGGTGTAGAATGGAAGCGGACGAAAGGTTGTCGCACAACTTTAAGGAGAACTCCAAACTCTTCTGGAAAGAGGTTGGAAGGACCCGGAGTGGTGCGACGGCCTTAAGAATGAACAAAGTGCTTTCGAGAACTAATGACGTCCTCACAGAAAAATCGGACGTCATGCAGAGATGGAGCGAATTTTATAGAGAAATGTATGCGTATGATAATTTTAGTGAGGGATCCGGGGATGACGCCTTGACTGGTACGCCAGACCCGGACCTCGAGGTCATCAGTATGAAAGAGATTGAACGTGCGATTCGAAGTTTGAAATGTGGTAAGGCTGCGGGACTAGACAGAGTTACTGCTGAAATGGTCAAGTATGGTGGGCCTCGCGTCTGGGACAGCTTTCACCTGCTGTGCAATTTGTGCTGGCGGACGGGGGATGTCCCGGATGATTGGCGATCTGCAGTCATTGTGCCTTTATATAAAGGTAAAGGTTCACATTTTGACTGCGGGTGCTATCGGGCGATCAGCTTGACCAGTTTAGCAAGTAAAGTTTACTCGAAGGTTTTGACACGTAGGATGCAAGAGAAATCGGAAAGATTTCTATGGGAGGCACAATGCGGATTTAGACCTGGAAGAGGATGCACGGATCAAATGTTTTCTCTCCGCATGATCACGGAGAAGCTTCTGGCTGCTAACCAGAGGCTTTTCTGTGCTTTTGTGGATCTTGAGAAACCATTTGATAAGGTTGTAAGGAAGAAAATGTGGGAACTGTTGCCGGGGTACGGTGTGGATGGTCGATTGCTAAGGGCTGTGCAGTCATTTTACTGTGATTGTAAAGCCTGTGTGCGGGTAGGACATGACCTGTCACCCATGTTTAGCGTCCAAACGGGCGTAAAACAGGGTTGTGTCATGTCTTCCTGGCTGTTCATACTGTATCTCGACAGCTGTTTATATAAGCTGAAAGATAGCTGTTTGGGTGTGAAATTGGGTGACATTAATGTAAATTGTCTGCTGTATGCTGATGATGCAGTGCTTATTGCACCATCAGAGGTAGAACTGCAGGCATTAGTCACGTGTATGAAAGAGGAATGTGAAATTAAAGGTCTCCGTTTGAATGCTAATAAAACTAAAGTTCTGGTATTTGAAAGGGACGAAGACAGAACGAAGTGTGAAATATGGGTAAATCAGGAATGTCTAGAACAGGTAAATGAAATTGTATACTTGGGAAGTGCCTTTAGTCGGGATGGAAGATGTGATTTAGATGTGGACAGGCGTGTAGCTGCCGGGAACAAAGTCAATGGTGCCCTGACTGCGTTAGTCAAAAGGCAAGGCGTAGCGAAGAGTGCACGCCTTGCAATACATAACGCAGTGTTGGTACCGACTTTGTTATATGGCAGCGAAACCTGGGTATGCCAGAAGAAGCATAAAAGCAAGTTGAATGCAGTGGAGATGCGATCTCTTCGTAAAATGTGCGGCGTTACCATGGCCGACCGAAAGCGAAACGAAGAGATTCGCAATATGGCAGGTTTGAAAGATTACCTTATCACAAAAATTGATAGGGGCGTGCTTCGATGGTTTGGGCACGTTGAGCGAATGAGTGAAGACCGAATGGTGAAGAAAATATATAGCGCGAAAGTTAATATTAAAAGGTGTCGAGGTAGACCGAGACTAACTTTCGAAGACCATGTGAGCAAACTGCTCGAAGAGGGGAGGGTCAAGAGTACTCGGATACCTAGACGTGCATGTATGAAGAAGATAATGAATCTGAAAGAAGCGAAAGAGGTATGTAAGGATCGTGACACTTGGCGATCTGTTCTCTCTGGCTACCCCGTCAGGGGTTGTGCGTGAAGATAAGTAAGTAAGTAAGTAAGTATTTTATATTATTAAGATTAAAAATAAATAAACAAAGAGATCGGAATATTATTAGCCCTCATAGCATAGGCCTTCCTATAGATTACGTCATAAAGGAGAAATATGCCATAGGTGGAAAGTTTGACTGGCGGGATGCAAACTGTAGTTTTTTATTTTCTAGTTATTATCAGAAAAATGGTGCTATCTCCTTGATTATTTCCCTTAGTCGCCTCTTACGACACCTACGGGACGGTAAGGGGTAGTGCATATTTTTACAAAAATATTAAAATATAGTGATAGTGATAGAAAGCGAAAAGTTGTTTATTTCATTTGAAAAATGAATTACGACATTACAATATATTTTTTTTATAGGATAAGGGTGACAAACGAGCACACAGTCCACCTGATGGTAAGTGGTTGCTGCGGCCCATAGACATCTACATCTATCCTCTATTACAAATCAAAATGTAGATGCGTTATCACCCGTGAGGACTAGGATGGAATGCCTCTTTTCCAGTAAAAAAATATAATTAAAATTGTTTAATAAACACAAATAACACGTCTTCGATGCGTACCGTGATAACATAGTATTGAGACACTGTTAAGAACATTCATTAAGTTCACCAGTAAGTACATTATAGAGTAGATATTTGTAATACAATTCCTATAATCTTTGCGTTATAGCATGGTGCGGGTGACAGCTTACACTTTTGGCGTGTCTAGAGATGGAGCATTGTTAAATTGATGTAAATAATTAAAAATTAAAAATTTTGTACAGCCGACTTCAATATAAGTTATTTAAGAATAACTCAAAAACTATTGGTCTGACCTTAATCAAATTCATATGAGACCACACGAGAACTATCAGATTTCATATAAAAAAAGAATCACCGAAATCGGTTCACCCAGTACAAAATTATGAGGTAACACACATAAAAAAACATACAGTCGAATTGAGTACCGTCTCCTTTTTGGAAGTCGGCAGAAAAGGCGATTAATGATACACAAAGCAAAGCAAAGTAACGCCTGATTCTTTTAATTATATTATAGTATGCGTATTGTAAGTTATTTCAATTTAGTTTACATGAATATGACGATATTGGACTAAAATAGAATTATCTTGTATACTTATTATAATAGATATATTTCAAAAAATTATTATAATTATTATTATATTTAACACGTGGTAGATCCATGTTGCAGCTATATTAGTAGTATAGTTGTGGTACGAATGGGTCGGCTCGACCGGGGAAGGATCACGCTCTCACAGAATACCAACGTAAAATAGCAGCTTAACACTGCTGTGTTTCGTATGGTGAGTGTAGAGAACCGGAGACCCATTTCACTGGAAAAGAGGCATTCCATCTTAGTCCTCACAGGTGACGACGCATCTGCATTTTGATTCTTTATTGAGGATAAAAAATGTGGATGTCTATGGGTCACAGCAACCACTTACCATCACACCACATACCATGTTTTTTAATTTCAATAGCTTCACGTATCATCCTTGACAGGAATCAATGTTCTTTCACGAGAATTTGTGGTTTATCAAATCTAATGTAATGGCGGGGGCCAGCTAGGTTTTCTAAATTTTATTTCTTAGACACTTGGCCCTTATCTAAACAAAAATTATTGCGATATCTTAATATAATATCAAGTTATTAAAGTGTAGTGGCGGGTAAGAATACCCACTACCCCAAATCTTCCCATGGGTGTCGCAAGAGGCGACAGAGGGAAACTGAGGCAGAAGATGGGCTTGAGCATCTTTCAGATAGCAGCAAAACAAGGCTGGCAACAAGGAATTCCTCAAGGCTGACAACACATCTGCATTTTGATTCGCAAACGAGGATAGATGTAGATGTATATGAGCCACAGCAACCACTTACCATCAGGTGGACTGTGTGCTCGTTAGTCGCCCTATCCTATAAAAAAAAAAATAAAAAAAAAACCGATTTTTTTATAGTCTGTGGTTGTTGGTTATGGCATGGCGAAGTTTAGCACAGCACATAACTATCGTAAGTGGGCGTTACCCATCCACGAAGTACAACAATATCTGTATGACAGTTTATCTACAAAAAATACGAAACTTCATAGGCGTGAGCTGTCCCCCATGCTATAAGGCAAATACTATAGTTGGTTATTTCTGTCTGAACACGCATCACGCAAAAACCTGGATGGGACGTTCACTGGCAGATAGCTGATGTTATAAGGAGTAACTTAGGCTACTTTTATTTTAAGAAAATAATTAGGGTTGCGCGCAAACAAATTAAACCCCATGAAATCCAATCGCAATAAATTCTCCACGCAGGCGAAGTCACGAGGGACAGCTAGAAAGTGATAATAATAAAACAATCCCAGAGGATTGCTCTTACCTATAATTTTGTTCCACTGATCGATGTGATCTGTCCCGGGGAAGAGCACGCCGCCGCGAATCATCTCGCCCATGATACAGCCCACGGACCAGATATCTACATTTTCTGTGTAACCCATGCCCAGGATCACCTTAAAAAAACAGCAAAAGTATAGGTGAAGTAATAGCTTAAATACTTTCCAAAGATAAAAAAGAAAGAAAAAAGAATTATTTGAAGCTACATTTGTACATAATTGCACTACATTTTTTTACATAAAGGGAGGGGAGGGCAAACGGGCATGCGGCTCACCTGATGGTAAGTGACTACCGCCGCTCATGAACAACTGCAACACCAGGGGAATTTCAGATGCGTTGCCGGCTTTACAAAAAAGAGTGGACTCTTCTCTTGAAAGTCCCTAAGTCGTATCGGTCCGGAAAGATCGCTTATAGTAGATAGTCGATTTCACAAGGAATTTGTGCGAGGAAGAAAACTTTATGTAAATCGCACAGTGGTGACCGCCAATCATCCAGATGGTATGGATGGTATCGCGAGTTTTGTCGCAACGGTTGGATTATATTATATGCGACAACAAATAGCCATCCGACTCAGCATTGTACCGTGGTGTAATAACCATGATATTCTCTCGGTGTCCTTTCCAAGAACTCACAACCTCCTATTCCTAAGAAGGTTATAGCTGTGAGGAGTCCGCCACACTGCCTCAATACCTCCACAAGTTCTCGTAGTTTATTTCAGTTTCCGAAATGTTGGATATAGTGGCCGAAATTGAACATCACCACTTGATTCTACGCTTTGTCTTTCGATGTATTCCGAGTTCAGATTTAAAAAATATTAACAGGTGGTGTAATTATAGGCTAGGGGGCACTTCATTTCAGTCCTAAGGTCCTAAGGTGTGAAATTTATTTTGCATGTAAATTCGTTGTCATCATCATCACTACCGCCACCACCATCGTCATCATCATCATTGCGCGAACGCGAAATGTGGCGGATATTCTCATGTTGTTGAAATATTTTTTTAATATAAACTATGGTCAAACATGTGTTAACAACTAAACGTATTTTCAAAATTAGAATATTTTAGACTACTTGTTACCGTGAATGACATGAATCACCATTTTTAATTTTTTGTCTGACTGTCTATTCAGGCTAATTTCGCAGAATGGCTGGCCCAATTGTAATGTAACTTCACGAAGAGATAGAGAGCAGTTCCAGAAGTGATCTAGGTTATATTTTATCAGAAACACTTGAAGATATTAAATGGTCTTTATGTTTACATCCAAATAACACACATTACTAAAACCTATCAAGGCGAAGCCGAGGCAGGTCACTAGTCTTTAATATAAATCGCTCTAAAAAAATCTATCTAAAGGGATAACATACGAAATATACAAAATCTGACTACCGCCAAGTGAATACTATTTCTATATATTTTTTAAAACAAAGCGAGGTTACCTCTGGGGCGCGGTAGTATCTGGTGACGACGTAGGGAGTCATCATGAACGTAGTTCCCGCCGTGCGAGCCAGCCCGAAGTCCAAGATCTTCAGCGTGCAGTCGCTCTTCACCACGATGTTGGACGGCTTCAGATCCTTCAAGCCACAATATCAAATGATTCAGAAAAACTCAAGGTTCGTGTGAGATTTATAATAAGCAAAAATAAAAACATACTGTGTAGAACTTCACAACAGAAGTAACACTCTTTATTTTTATTTTTTTAATTAAGATTTTTGGCTTGGATGCTTGTCATTTAAGCAATGTTTTCATTTCATTCGGGATCTTCGCTTATTGTTGATTTTTTCTTTACAATATGCTGATGAGCCACATTGCGAAGTTTTTGGGAGATTTTGACGACAGCTCAAGTTCACTATCAAAATAACTTGAGGTCAACGTCGAAGCACTTGTTTCGTCGTTTTCTCTAATAGTTCACATGCGCAGATACTTAATACACAAAATCGCATCACTTTTACATATCAAAATTCACTTCAAACCATTATTTAAACAATAAAACAGAAGCAATATTCCGTCGACGGTCAAGTTCCCGCCAAAACTCCAATTAAACCTTTAGAGTTATGAGTCATATTTTAATTGTTTCTTAAAACACCGATGATTCTCAAAATTAGATATTTCTTTGGAATTTAACATTACATACTGTAGGTACCGTGTGGTGACCAGTGCTCCCAGTAGCCAGAGCAAGTTTACATGTGACTTTTTTATAGAATTAGGGTGACAAAAGAGCACACAGTCCACCTGATGGTAAGTGGATGCTGTGGCCCACATACATTTATCCTCGATTAAGAATCAAAATGCTGATGCGTTGTCACCCCTGAAGACTAAGATGGAATGCCTCATTTCCAGTAAAAAGGGGTCACCGGTTCTCTACACTCACCGTACGAAACAGCATAATTGAGCTGCTATTTCACGCTGGTGGTTATAAAGGCCTTAGTAGAGTTAACAGTGCTGTAGTCCGCTCTATGTCAACCCATCCCCCCATTTTGTCCCGTGGGTGTCGTAAGAAGCGACTATGACGCCCGTTTTTACATGGCAGAGTCATGCTACAGCTATATTGTGGTAGTAGCACGAATAGGTCAGCATGACCGGGGAAGGACAACGCTTAGAATACAAGCGGAAAATAGCAGCTTAATGCTACTGTGTTTGGTACAGTGAGGGTAGAGAAAACAGGTCTTGTACTGTGTGTACGCTTAAAACAAATTTGTCTTCCAACGGAAGAGGCTCCTTTTAAATACAAACACTCACGCCTGTCACCCAGAGGGGTAGGCAGAGACTACGGACTTCCATTTGGCGCGATCCTGACACACCTCTCTCGCCTCCTTTACATCCATATATCTACGTATACACGCTCGTCGGTTAAGGGTACTCCTAATCTGGCCCATTTTTAATGTATCGCCGATTTGGTCGATAAACCTTCGTCTAGGGCGTCCCTTCCCGACCCTGCCGGTAACTTCTGCAACATAAATACTTTTACTTGATGATTTTTCCTATTTTTATATTAAAACTTATATTTTTACTTACCCGATGAATAATTCCTGCAAGATGCAAATGCTTGATTCCACACAGCATCTGATACAGGAGGTAGCTCATCCTCTCGTGGTCCAGATCCATCTGGATTACTTGACAGAGATTGGCATCCATCAGCTCCATCACCAAGTACACGTCTTGGAACTCTTCGAGGCTTCTTTGCGGTGTAAATGCGTTTAGCAGTCCGATTATCTGAAGAGATAAAACAATTTAAATATACCTAAAAATTCTATCGTTTTCAGTCTTTTTTTAAATGGGTATTTTCAAGATTTTTTTTAATAACAATTAAAAAATTTGTACAACCGACTTCAATATAAATTATTAAGAATAACTCAAAAACTATTGGTCAGACCTTGATCAAATTTATATGGGACCATATGTGAAGCACCAGCTTTCAAATAAAAAAAAAATCATCGAAATCGGTACAACTGGAAAGAAGTTATCAGGATACACACAAAAAAAACACATACAGTCGAATTGAGTACCGTCTCCTTTTTGAAGTTGGTAGAAAATTTGTAAATTTTAATATCTTATTTAATTAATCGTAATTAAAAAATGGCGCACTATTTCAGAAAGCATTATGTACCAGTAATCTTTCTAACGTTTCCTCTGAGTAGTAAGTAGGTCTCCCTTTTTCGCCAGTACAGTAGTTCGTTCCCCATTTTTTTAAACATAGACATACAAGGATTTTCTCCTGTATAAGGCCGGCCACATACATACGGAATTCCGTTTCGGAATTCCGAACGGGTCGGCCACACACATACGGAATCCCGTTTTTCCCGCAAAATTTCGAACGGAAAACTACCGTACGTGTGGGACGGGTCATATAAATGACGGTATGGGGATTTTATATGAACTTGCTGCGTTCGGAATCTCGAATCGGATTATCGAAACGGAATCCCGAAACAGAATTCCGTATGTATCTGGCGGGCCAAAATTGTACATCCAGACCCGGAACAATTATTTGTAAGTCATACGAATGTTTGTTCAGTGCGGGATTTAAACCCGCGGGCCCCAGCGCCGCACCTCAATGCCAAGTCACTGCGCCACGGAGTCGTGAACACTGTGCTGCCGAATAGCAGTGCGTGTACTCCTGTGTTCCAGTCTGAAGATTATAGAGTCAGCGTAATTACAAGCTGTGGGGCACACCATCTTATTCGTCAGTAATAAAATTGGCTGTAGATGTCCACGGGCTGCAGTATTCTCCATCAGGTGACGGCATTTTATTACCACTTCAGTTTTATAAAAAAACACCTTTACAATAAAATATTACGGATGCAGTGCAAAAGTTAGTTAAACAATAATAAAACTGTTTTACACGTCTACAACCGTTAACGGCGATGGAAAGCTATTGAGTTTTCTTAAACTCTGATATGTTTAAGAAAACTCAAACCACAAGCATTCATCATTAGATATGACCCTAGTGAGGATATCAGTCCATAGTCATAAAATTATTACCTTGTCATCGGTTCTTAATGTCTCTTAAATTTCAGATTGTTGAGACGTCTAGAAGTAAGTGAATACTGAATGACAAAATTCCATTATACATACATCATCATTATCATCATCATCATTGCAGCCCTTCACAAGTCCACTGCTGAACATAGACCTCCCACAAGGAATGCCACAAAGCAGCCAGCCACCCGCATCCATTGACTTCCTGCATGTCTTACCATATATACATACATACATACATAGATTTAGTTAACGAAATCACGTTGAGTCTTGTGCCGTAGAGATAGTACGAGTATATCATTCTCATTCATTTTTATAGTTATCTATTAGTTATAATAGTTCTAATATTATTTACAACTGTTAACACAATTGTAAAGTCAACTTGACTAACCCCGCAGTACCGCTAGCAACAAATAGGATAGAATAGAATAGGTTTTTTTTAAATTCAATATAACAAGTAATCTTATTGAAAGTTATTAAGTCACTTTCTTGTTTGTCTGTCGTTCCGGATAGAATTTAGTAATTGATTTTGAATTGACTTCCCGATGAACTAGAAACTTTAAATTTTGAATATAGCTCAAATTCGAATGACAATCCACGAATATGATAAAAAACGTGACAAAAAACTAAATTAAAAATTAAAAAACTTTCATTTGTTTTATTTTTACTACTGGTTCGGAGATATACCTCTGTTTTGGGAAGAACCAGCAAGAATCCCAGCGGGACTTTTATTTTTTAAAGTAAATTATACAATAAGAACTATTACAAAACTTGTTCAAGAAACAGCTTGAAAGCGACCACCTCATTCCCAGGGGTTGTTATTATCAACCATGTATTTATATTACAATAACCCTTTTTATACAGCTTTTGTTTAACAAAATATTTAAACTTGGCAATAGAGAGACCTTGTATATTTTCTGGGACTTTGATGTAATAGCGTATACGTTGTGCCATAGGAATTAACTACTGACTCTGTATCGAGAAACTGGTATCGATGAAGTTGAGTATACTCTTACTCCATGGGCAATCAATGCAGAGGTAATAAAACTACAATTTGCAAATCAAAATATATAAAAAAAATTATGATCGAGTTTTCTGAAGTAAAGTTATTTCAATACGCGTGAATACTGATTCAGATAACGCACATAACGAGAACCACAGGGTTTTTGTTACATGCTGGTATATGTCGCATGGACTGCTCCACATTACAACGTCATCTGCAAACCTTCTGCGCGCGGGTTATACTTACATTTTTGTGATTTACGAGCTTCATTAGTTTAAACTCCCTGTAGGCTCGCTTCGCGTGTGTTACATTCTGAAAAGGCCGCGACAGCTTCTTGATCGCGACGTTCTGCTGGGTCACTGTGTCGTAAGCGGCACTGCAATAGAAACACCAGGTTTAAATTCACGTTTAAAAAGAGTTGGAAGATGGTAGGAAATTGTGGAATCGCAGTATTACAAAACTCAATTTCACTTCACACACCCTTCTTGGATCCAGTTTTTTAGTCACATCTTATATTGTAAATTTTGAAGATAATTATTATAGAGATTTCTCGAAAATAACTGACTCATCAGCACTATTCATGTTTCGATTTTAAACTACTTTACAACAGGTTAGGACAAAATGGATTTTTGATTTTTACAATGACTATGCGTCCATGCAAGTCATTAACTATGTGGTACTAAACCTACATACACCATCATAATTAATTATAATGTGTGATCATAATTACGGCCTATCAAAGACCACAGTTAAACACAGGCCGCATCCACAGATTGCCTCAAACGGGATATTTGCCATAGTTACCACGATTGCCATGCGCATTGACAAGTGCAGTTTTTTGTTATTATGTCAACCGAATTCAAAAAGGAGGAGGTTCTCAATTGGACTGTATTTTTTTTATGTGTGTTATACCTGATAACTTTTTTCTCGGTGAACCGATTTCGATGATTCCTTTTTTTATTTGAAGGCTGGTGCTTCTGATGTAGGCCCATATTGTCAAGGTCTGACCAGTAACTTTGGGTTATCCTTAATAATTTATATTGAAGTTGGTTGTATTTTTTTTTATTTTACTACTTGCATTATTATCAGAAAGAGGCTGCCGTCCTTTGTTTTATTTCCCAGTGGTCTCTTTATGATACCCACGGGATGATATGGTGTACTGGATTATCTTCCTATACTACTCGGCAAATAGAACTATGGTCAGCAGTAATATTTTAATTTACAAAAAAGTAGTTAAAGTTGAACATTGTAACGACATTGAGAATTACTTTATAAGATTAGTCATCTGAATTACCATACATTAAGATAGATATAAAAATGTTAAACCAGGAACTAACATATAAATATAAGAGTTATCACAAAATTATGATGACGATATACTTAGTTTTGAAATGAAGACACTGAATAGAATAACAAATACGATTATTAACATGTATACATCGAAAGGGAATATACGAAAAAACGTTAAAACATACCCATAAATTATCGACCCGTTACATATTATTGTCAATAAATTTCAAAAATATGAATTTACACGATCATTAAAATTCAAAAGTTTTGAATTTTCTTATAAAACACAAAACCGTAAAAGATTTAATAGATGTTACTTTAAAGGTGAGAAATATATAAAAACAGAACAGTTATTGAAATTTAAATCAGCCGAAGGAAGAGTACATGCAAATATACTTCTGGAAATTATTTTCTTTCAATTAAACCCTTTTAATTGTGTTAAAACAACATCAATTTTAAAACCTAACGTTATTTTTGCTTACTCATTTTATAGTTTTATTTGAGATTGTATTACGAAGCAAAAATGTTTTTTTTTTATACAAAACTGAAGTAACAAACTAACGTACAGTCCACTTGACGGTAAGCAGCTTCCGCTGTCCGTGGACACCTTCGACTACTACTACGAACAAAGAAGGCTATGGATGCGATGTCACTTTGAGGACTAAATTGAAATGTCTCACAGCCTATAATTAATTATAATGGCTTTACTTACCCTACAGACGGATACGCGGCAGTGCAAGCACAGCTATTTAGTGACATGATAAGAGAGTGATACCTACCCTAGGCAGAAAAAGTTTCCTACTATCTATTGAATAAAACTATTTTTACGGATTTTTTCGCGTTTAATTAACTTATTTTTATATTCCCGACGTTTCGGTTGCTTTCCAGCAACCGTGGTCACGGGGGACTGAAATGATTGACATCCCGATGTCAGAGTTAACTCGGAGTACCTTCAGATTTTTTAATTATTAATTTTGGTCCGATCTGCGCAGAATGAACTTACTGTGTCTTGAATTCTTGCAGTGGTATGCTTGCTTAGATCTGCGATCTTGATAGATTCTGCGTAAATCGGACCAAAATTAATAATTAAAAAAGCTGAAGGTACTCCGGGTTAACGCTGACATCGGGACGTCGATCACCTCAGTCCCCCGTGACCACGGTTGCTGGAAAGCAACCGAAACGTCGGGAATATAAAAAAACCTAATTAAACGCGATAAAATCCGTAAAAGTAGTTTTATTCAATGTGTAGTGTTCGCGTGTCAAAACATTCTTAGTAATAGTGGTTTTTAATAAAAGCTTATTAGTTACTGTTTGACCAGCAAGCACATTTAAGGTTAATAATATGGAGTGTTAGATACGTTAAAGCATGCTGCAGCTATATTGGTAGTATAGTTGTAGCTCAGAGAACACCAGCCTAAAATAGCAGCTTAACGCTGCTGTGTTTCGTATGGTGATTGTAGAGAATCGGAGACCCTTTCTACTGGAAAAGAGGCATTCCATCTTAGTCCTCACGAGTGACAACGCATCTGCATTTTGATTCTTTATTGAGGATAGATGTGGATGTCTACGGACAATAACCACTTACCCTATCCTAAAAAAAAACTTTATTTTTCATCGTCCGTTAAATAACTGATTAATATTTAAAAAGTTCATCCTGTTCACACTGGCGAACATTTTAGCTGTTGTAAATTATACGATTCGTTATATTATACGTTCGTTCGTAACTTGGTGAAAATCTAGCTTCAATTTTGTGATTTGGATAAACCACGGGATAAACACTTGTACTTGTTTCAAAATATTTATTTTAAAATATTAACATACTAATTGATTTAACTAATATTTACGCGAACATTTTACATACTAATATTATATATTTACGCGAACATACTAATTTTACGGATTTTTCCCAAAGTTTCGGGGTGTTTTACAGTACCCACGGTCACGGGTGGGACTGAGGTGTTTAACGTCCCGATACGAACGTCATAGTTTTTGAATATCAATTTTTGGTCCAATCTGCGCAGAATGAGCTTACAGTATCTTAGTCTTGCAGTGGTATGCTTGGGTTTGGATTTAATTTTATTAATTATAACCATAACCCTCTCAGAAATGAGAGGAGGCATGTGCCCAGCAGTGGGACATATATAGCCTGTAACTTTTAACCACATTTACTATTGAAATTAGGATGTTTTTTTAATTTCAACTGTCTCACGATTCATCCTCCGATGGATGGACCAAACATCGCCAATTTAAAAAAAAATGTTAAAATTAAACGCGATAAAATCCGTAAAATTAATTTCATTTAGTATATTAATTATAAAAACCGACCGGTGCCGCCAGTTATCTAAAACACCTAATTAAAAGTTTAAGCACTTCAACTTTACTCCCGGCTTTTCGCTCGAAGTTTTGAAACGAAACACCACAGGCAAAGAATGTAAATATAGGAAGGAAAATATGAAGTACGAAATGTTTGATAAGATTAAATAGCAAAAGTTCACCTACACTTTAGATGTTAAGCATTTATGACTAATATTATTTAAGGAGTGTGCTTTTTTGTTATTGTTAAAAACAAAATTTAAAAAGTCGAATAAATAAAAAAAAGTAGCTAAAACATGATATATTTCTCTCTCTTGGCTAATATTTAAAATAATTATATCGAATTCTCTTGTAGAGTTCTGCAATGACAAATAAAAGGATTGAAAATGGCCGAGTTATGGAACTTTTCGAAAACTCTATTTAAAATTGCTATTCCTTTGTAAAATCGGAGAACATAAAGATAACTACGTTTATCTTCATTATGTTCTCCCTTTAGCATTTGTGTTGTCGATAATCTAAATGACTTCAATGGAGTTAAAAAATGGAGTTAAGCATTATACTTTTATACATATAAATACGTTTATCTTTTTTATTCAGTTACCACAAGTTTTTTAGCATTTAACATAACAAAGAAAAACAGACATTCCAAATTTGAAATTAGATTTCAGGTCGGAATAGGGCTCAAACACTGAGGCCGGTTTTCAGAGACAATATCATAAACTCAAACTCAACAATCAACAATATCAAAAACTGAGTTTAAGCCATAAAATGTAACATAAATTTTGATATTGGGAAGTCAGCCCAAACTCGAGATTGCCTCTGATTAGCTGGAGAGTAAAAAGCGTATGAAATTAGTCTAAAACCAAAGCGGATGGGTGAACACAAAAAGCGTCAAGCAGCCCAAAACGGCATCGAACATCCTTACCACACCATGCCCTGCGCACCAGCGCCGCGCTGCACTAGCTCAGTATACCGCGTTGGTATCGTGAACACTGTGTCACCGAAACTGACTGAGTAAAACTGTACCATCTCTACTCGGTTAACATTACCCGGGATCAGCTATAAAGAGAACATACATTATATTGGCGGTGCTGCGTTGTGCTTGTTTTGCGTGAATTCAGTGAATAGAGATGGGTAGTGTTAAGCTTCGTTCAAATTGAGTATGGAGTGTAGAGTTGAAGGAGAACCATCTTATAAGGTGCGAAAGTTGAAAAAGTGTCCCACTATACACTGAAAATAGAGGTTCCAAAACCTACCACAATAGCGCTGGCGTCTGAAAAACTACGATATGAATATAGCTGTTGTAGACGGAGTGAAGTCAGCTGAATTCAAATATTTAAAAAATTTCATGATTAGAGTAGTTAGCAAAATGCCAGTATACAAAACCTCAAATATTTACGTAGTACAAAACCAAGCGGATTGGTCGGTCCTTGTTTATTTCTCCATCTTATTCTAATTAATTTTTGCGCTTTTTTGTTTAATTTATCCTATGTTACTGCAGCGCCACCCTTATTGGACGCGATTTTAGGGACACTTTTCATATATAGAGATGGTCCTCCTTGTACTCTACACTCCATAAAATTGAGGCGAATTCTGTGCGGGGCGCGAGACTCAATTCGCTCGCGCCGTTTGCGTCAGCTAACTTGTACGGACGTGTTCACATTGGCGCGAATAGTCGCACGTGCTGCAGCGAAATATACGCGGGATAGTGCCTGATTTTTCGAAATGCCGTTGAACTTTGAATTTCGTTATAGCATTCTTCTGGCATATGAAAATATATATACAAAAAAACATTTTTATCTTTTCGTAATGTGGGTATCACAAAGTGTGAAATTCTCCAAATTCTATGCGTTGAGTACTCAGCTAATGAACCCATTTCTTTTCTTCCTCACATCTTGGGATTCTTCTTCAATTAATGCTGACAACAACAAAATCTCAGCTTCAATATCAAAAGACATGTTTTCCTATTGAGAAACTAAAAATAATGACGTGTTGAATTTCGTCATAGGGAGGCTAAGCGAGCGAGCGAATCGCGCAGATTCGCGTCCCGCTTTCCACGCGGGATTCGCCTCAGATTGAACGAAGCTTTATGCCTTTACAGCTTCCGACTGATTTGTTTCATGCAAACTAACTGATTTCAGTTAAAATTTAACGAAGAAGATTAAGTAGTGATTTATTTAAGAAATATTTTGCTAAGGTGTATCAGTTTTTTTAAGGAATATTTTAGTAAGAAGTACAAGAAACGGATAACATAATATAAAACGTCATAAAATGAGAAAATTACGATGATGATGGTGATGTAGCCGAAAAATTCTTACCAATACATACACTGTCACGCCAGTAGTCTCCGAGGGGGGGGGGGGGGGGAGGGGGGGCAGACTAAAGTGCAGCGAGCCACTCGGACCACGTTTGTACGCAAGTGGTTGTACCACGAATGGATCGGTTCGACCGGGAAAGGACGACACGGTCTCACAGAATACCAGCGTGAAATAGCAGCTTAATGCTGTGTTTCGTATGGTATTTTCACTGGAAACGAGGCATTCCATCTTAGTCCTCAGGGGTGATAATGCATCTGCCTCTGTTTGTCACACTTATTCAAGAAAAAATTAAAAAAATAAAATGGGTATAGATATGTATATGGAAAATGTGACAGTAGCCCAAGTATTTAGCCCATCGCCTACACAATCCCAAAACCCAACATCCAATTAGTCGCCTTTTACGGCAAGCTAGGCAAGTAACACTGTTGGCACATTATTTTTTTGTTGTAAGTCCCACACACAAATAAACCTAGAACAACATTTAACATTTTAACAGTGGTAGAGCCACGCGGCAACTTTTGCTGTCGCACGGATGGGCCGGCTCGAACCGGGGCGGTACCACGACCTCACAGAATACCAGCGTGAAGTAGTTACCTCTGCGTTACGCTTGGTGAGTGCAGGTGGCCTGAGGCCCTTTTTACTGGAAATGAGGCATTCCATCTTCGTCCTCACGGGTGACAACGCATCTACATTTTGATTTGTAATAGAGGATAGATGTAGATGTCTATGGGCCGCAGCAACCACTTACCATCAGGTGGACTATGTGCTCGTTTGTCACCCTTATACTATAAAAAAAAACATGGGACACTGCTACCTACCAACTTCACTAAAAATATAACATACAGATGACAGCGCTAAGGTTAAAGAGGGATGTTTCACAGTCAGCAATTATACATTTTTAAATTGAAAAAAAAAAATGGTACAAGACTGATTTGCAGCTAGAATGGGGCGGTACCAGCCCAGATGGATTTTTATGGAATGATTTCGACTATAGAAATATGTTTCGTATACAAAGAATTTTGGAAGTCATACTTCTTTTGGGGCGTTTGGGAAAAACGATGAGAGTGAATTTTTACGATGCGCGTGCACACCGACACCTAAAAGCGAAAACTTCAGTGGGTAATTTTTTTTTGTCCCTCATGTTTTTTGTTTTCTTCCGCTAAAGAAGTATAACTTCCTACGTACGTATAGAAATACACACACACACACACACACACAAACACACACACACACACACACACACTTTTTTGTATGTGTATATCGTGAATCGATACCAATCCCCGCATTATAGCGATCGGGTTGCTCTAATTGAGATGTAGTAATTATTAATTAGTGACAGATTGACGGAATTAGCTGTAAATTTTGTGTGATTTGTGTTTTGTATATTAGATATCTGTGTTTTATATATTAATAAACCTAGCAAGCTAACAGCATAGCAAAGTGGCGAAGCAATCAGCTTTGTAGCGGTTTCTAACGGTTGCCGTTGAGCAATCAGTTTCAAAATAGGAGGTTCAGATGCCTGGGTGACCAGTAATCGATTGCTGAAAACAGAATTTGAAAATTCGAAACCGTTCTCGAGATAATCGTGGGACAGATGGACAGACGGACGGACAGACATCGTAAAATCAATAAGTGACTTCGCAAGCTTCGCCACTTAATAATATAATATAACAATTCTTGGTATTAGTATTGACGCGAAACTTCAATGGGGCCCCCATATATCTAAATTAGCAAGCAGACTTAGTTCTGCAGCATAAGCTGTAAGAAGTGATAGAGCGGAAAAAACAAGAGATGGACAGCAGCATGGTAACTATAGCAATAACTCTTTGAGGTAATCTATAAGGGAGTTCTATGTTCAACAGTGGACTTTTGATTGGCTGTAAAGTTTTAGATGGCTCTTCGTGCTTTAAATATGGAACCACATACCAATACATATGTCATGGACCAAGTGATTATAAATCAGGGCATTATTTATAATGCCCGGGCAATATGAATAATGACAAATCAAATCGGGCTACGTAATTAATGATTTAAACTTCATTATTTATCACATTGTCTGGACAAACCTAACATAACCTAATCTATATTTTTATTGCTCTGCTCAATAAGTAACGGACTTTATACATAAAGTCCGGGGATTTATAAAACTGTCTAGACATTACGAATAATGCCCTATTAATTACTTAGTCCTCCGATATTATTACAAATGGCATGAATATAACAGTACAATTACGTACATGCAATAGATGATCGCGTGCGTAAGGACTGTTTAGTCACATAACCACGCGTCTGCATGTAGAAAATTTCATTTGAAATTTCACGAAATTAGTTTTTGAAATGTTAACTTACTTAAAAGGTTTTGCAAAATTTTAAAATGCCTCGCTGAGAAAATAGAGAGCACATACGGTTTTAAATGAAATGGCTCAAATTAACATAATGAGTCTCGTTGAAATGGCTTATTTTTTTTTCTAAATACTTAAAACAAATGGTAGTTTAAATATAAATAATGAATTAATTTTCATGATTTTTTTTATAGGAATAAGATGATAAACGAGCACACAGTCCACCTGATGGTAAGTGGTTGCTGTGACCCATAGACATCTACATTTATCCCCGTTTGCGAATCAAAATGCAGATGCGTTGTCAACCGTGAGGACTAAGTTGGAATGCCTCTTTTCCAGTAAAAAGGGTCTCCGTTTCTCTACACTCACCATACGAAACACAGCAGTATTAAACTGCTATTTTACGCTGGTATTCTGTGAGAGCGTGGTCCTTCCCCGGTCGAGCCGATCCATTCGTGCTACAACTATACTACTAATATAGCTGCAGCATGGCTCTACCACGTATAAAATTGCTTTGAAATGCGAAATTTAGAACGGCCCCACGCTAGATGGAGTGACAACCCGTTAAGAGATGCGGGAAGTCAATGGATAAGGTGGCTCAGGGCCGTGTTTTGTGGCGTTCCTTGGTGGAGGCCCATGTTCAGCAGTGGACTTGTAATGGACTGTACTGACGGTGATGATGATGGTTTGTTTACTGTAAAACGTTTGTTTTTAAATAAATGATTAAATAATTTAAAAAAAGAGTCATGCTGGGCTTCTTGCTACTTCTTCCCAGGGCAGATGTTTTTCCGTAAAAGTAGTAAAAGCATTTCAAATGACTTTTAATCTTTGTTTTGTTGTAATCTTATTTTTTTATAGGATAGGGTGACAAACGAGCACACAGTCCACCTGATAGTAAGTGGTTGCTGTGACCCATAGACATCTACATTTATCCTCAATAAAGAATCAAAATGCAGATGCGTTGTCACCCGTGAGGACTAAGATGGAATGCCTCGTTTCCAGTAGAAAGGGTGTCCGGTTCTCTACACTCACCATACGAAACACAGCAGTGTTAAGCTGCTATTTGACGCTGGTATTCTGTGAGTAGTATTTATATAATAAGAGCGATAAACAAGCACACACCCCATCTGATGGTAAGTGCTATGGCCAATGGACATATACATCTACCCTCGATTAAGAATCAAAATGCAGATTCGTTGTCACCCCTGAGCACCAATAATGAAATGCCTAGGTTTTTTAATATTTCTCACTAATATGTACCGTATCCCATTCTTTCCACTCACATTAAGGCTGGGTGTTCCTGTTTTTGTCCTTTTTAAATTGGATTTTGATAGGCAAATTATTACATTTAGAATTTGAAAAAAAAATTATTTTAGATAGATTCCTTTTTCTTACGGTGTATCCGGTCAAAACACGATACAATACAATTTTCCCGATAGAAAAAAATACCGGACTACTTTCGATTTGCAGTTTTCTTCAAGCAAAATTTCATAATAAACAAGTACTAATATCCTTTTTCTGAATTGATTTTACCACCGATCGACCGATTTTTCATTACATTTATTTAAAAAAAATATCGATTATTTAAGTGATTTTCGAAACGCGTATCGCTTGCCAGTGTCCCGCGGGACGTTGCCGAGGATCGAGGTAAGTAAGACCTGTGCCAAATTTTTGCGCGCGTGCTTCTCTTCTGCTATACGTAAATAATATTTAGGAAATAAAATAAATTGTAAATAACTATAGTTTTCTGGAACTTATATAGACTATAGTTAAGCTTTTGTTTGTGTGTTTGTTTAAAACAATATTTCTGTGATTATTTTGTAAAAATCACGATCATATGCGCGGCTCGACTCGATCTTTGCGACGACAACCTGTAAATATTATACGTGGTAGAGCCATGCTGCAGGTATATTTCTGGTATAAGTTATACCACGAATGGGTCGGCTCGACCAGGGAAGGACCACGCTCTCACAGTATACCAGCGTAAAATAGCAGCTAAATGCTGCTGTGTTTCGTATGGTGAGTGTAGAGAACCGGAGACCGCATTTACTGGAATCGAGACAGTCATCTTAGTCCTCACGGGTGACAATGCATCTGAATTTTGATTCGTAATCGAGGATAGATGTAGATGTCTATGGGCCACAGAAAACACTTACCATCAGGTGGATGTGTGCTCGTTTGTCATCCTTATCCTATAAAAAATACCTAATGCTCTTGGAACGCTTAGCATTAGCAGCTATTACGTGCTGTTATTCTATGAGAGTGACCCATAACACAATATAATGTAATACCCTTTATTGTACACTAAAAAAACAAATAAAAATAAACAAACAGCGAGAAAAACAAAAGCGGTATTATTGTTGTACAGCTATTTCTTCAAGACAACCTAAAAGGCTGTAATAGAGCTGCAGCATGACTCTTATAACGTCCCCGTTATCGCACGGGTGGTTCTGGTACTCGACAACAGCGCCACCTAGGGTTCAATTGTGAATCTAAATCAATCTCGAATACACTTAATGAGAGCATCAACTACTTTTTCTGCCACCAAGGCGGCGCCACTAGAAAGTGACATATTTGGCAGATTTCATAGCGGAGGAAGTTAATTTGTTCGAAAATGTATAGGTTATTGTCTCTTTCAGTACTATTAATTATATTTTATTTTAATAAGATTAAAAATAAATAAACCAAACCACAGATATTCATAAAAGCAGAAAAATTATAAAAAAACGTTAAAAATGTGCAAAAAATAAAAGAGCAAACCACTGAGGCATTGTTTCGTGTATTAATATAATACTCTAGAAACTGATAAACTTTTATTTAAAACCAACTTCTCAATTAAATTACACTGTGTAACAAAAAACTTTACCTCGGAGTCAACTAGCGACATCTGGTGAGCAGAAAATTATTAGCCCTCATTATACACACAAAATTTCATAAAAATCGATCCAGCCATTTCACAGGAGTTCAGTAGTTAACGTTAAACTGGTAATTTCCTGTGCAGTGACTTCAGGGACTCTGAGTATTAATTGTTGACGCGTTATGAAGAAAAAGTTCAAAAAAAGCTTCAATTTAAAAAAAAACAAAGAGTTAAAATATACGGAACGAAAGTAAATGAAAGGGTCCAAAATAATATGTTAAATTTGAAAGTTAAAACAGGCAAACATTTAAATATTACTACAAAGCTTTTAACGTAAGACAATACATTTATCAAATTCAGAGCTATGTTCACGTTACTCTTGGCTGAGATTTAAGTTAATATTCTTTTTGGTTCAAAAGGTGGAATACTGAAATTCCACCTTTTGTGCCTTTTTTCTATATAAATAAAATTATAGAGGTTTGCAGTTGTGTGTGTCTTCCAGAAGCGGCCCCACAGGAAGTGGACCTGGTCAAGCCCCAACGATTCGACAAAAAATGAGATTGACTTCATTATGACGACCAGACGACAACTGCTCAGTGATGTCTCAGTGATCGCAAGGGTGAAAACTTGGTTATAGGCACACTGAACCTAAACGTTAAGTTGGAGAGGTGTCGTTTAATGAAGTCAACGCTCCGTCCCCCTCGTGCTCTAATTCAAAGTCTCGAAACCTTTCAGCTCAAGCTACAAAAAAAGGACGAAAGTCGAATTCAGAACCTTCAACTTTTTTAAAATTGGTTAAAATTTATAAGGTTGATAGATATCTATATATTAATATTCGAATGGAAAACTTTATACTCCTTTTAAAGCATATTAACCCCAGGGTTCGACTACGCATCTGCATTTTGATTCTTAATTGAGGATAAATGTAGATGTCAATGGGCCACAGCATCCATTTACCATCATGTGGACTGTGTGCTCGGTTGTCACCCTTACTCTATCAAAATGTCTGCCAATATCTCAGGGTAAGTAAAAGCACTTTATACTCTGTGGTCAGTCGCACAGAAAAAATATTGTCGCAAAGAATTTCAAAATGCTGCCAACAAAAAATTACTGACAGATTGACTGAATGAGCTATGAATTTTGTTTTGTTTCAAATGTTCTTTTTCCAATATAGTGCGAGGAGTGTATGTCACGGCAAAAAAGGGTATGTTATGTTTTGTATTTTAGATATTATGTCTTTTAAATATGAAGTAGTTGTTCTACGCGGGCGAAGTCGCGTGGAATTTGTTGCGATTTGATTTCATGGGTTATAATTTTTTTGCGCTGAACTCTAATTTTTTTACTAAAATATAAATAGCTAAAGTTACTCCTTATAATATCAGTTCCCTGCCAGTGAAATTTTTGTGTATTTAATTAGTTTGCACACTGGAAGGTAGAATATGGCTGTATTTTTGTTAAATTATTAAGACCTATTGTAACCCATGTATCGCAAACGAATAAAATGAATTTGAATTTAAAAGTAAAATATAGCTTGCTTGATAAACAAACTTTATAATTTGACGAATTATAGTTGTATTTGGATCACCAGACGACCACTAGTATAGATGCAAAAGCGAGGAAAGGCAAATTAAACGCGACAAAAACATTAAGCTTGAAATTCGACTTTGTAACAAGATTTTCAATTAAACTAGTCTAAAGTTAATCGAAAGTTAATTCCGGGAATAAACGTAGCGTAAGAGCTAGAACAATAAAAAGACCTGATCAAAATTGACTATGATCGCTTCGACTCAGTGGCGTAGCGTGCCTTAGAGGGGCCCTGTATCAAAATTTGTTAGGGGGCCCCAATGAAGAGTAGGGGTATGAAGTTATTCACGTCCGCAGGAATTGCCGCCCGCACCCTGCACGTGGGGACACGGGGTGGGTGGCGCTAAACGAACAACAAACTACTGGCTGCTGTACTGTTGCGCTATAAACTTGCAACCTCACAGCACTATCACAGTCGTTCAAAGAATATTGTATCATTTAATTACCCACTTGAAATGCTTCAATGCGATCAGCTCTCCTCGGAGAGCCACCGGACTAGAGATATTGGACCTATTACCAGAATCTGCCAACTTAATATAGAAAGTATTAGTCAAGCTAAATGCGAAGTAGTAAGTAAGATTCTATTAGAAAATGACATAGACGTACTCCTTTTACAAGAAACTCACGTTAGAGATGTACAGGATCTATATAACCGTGGTGCTATCCCGGGATACTACATTGCTCATTCAGTTAACCACGCGTAATATGGCATCGCCACTTATGTTAAAGACGGTATTAAACATGTCGCTGCGGAGACTTGCCTTAGGGTCTGGATGTATTTGCCTCTGCAATAAAGATCAATAACCTTACCATTGTAAACGTATACAAACCACCGAACTCTTCATGGACTACCAACCTCCCCGCTTTCCCACACCCATGCCTATATGCCGGTGACTTCAATAGTCATCACACGACCTGGCGATATAACAAAAATGATGCAAATGGTGAACACCTCGTGCAATGGGCGAAGAACAACAACCTACACCTGGTATTTAATGCCAAGGATAGAGGTTCGTTAAGATCAGCAAGATGGAAACGGGATTATAATCCAGACTTAACGTTTACTACCTGTGACATCAATCGAACCACACGAAGAATTCTTTCAAACTTCCCGAACAGCCAGCACCGACCGGTGCTTGTGGAGGTTGGTATTAAGATCCCCTTATTAAACTCCGTGCCTTTGCCTCGATGGAACTTCCACAGAGTAGACTGGTCCAAATTCAATGCTGACATGGATGCTGCTATCAGATGGATACCTCCCTGTGCCGAAAACTACAAGAGATTCACTAAACTTATCATAGCAACAGCTAAAAAGAGCATTCCCCGAGGCTACCGCAAGGCGTACATCCCTTGCTGAAAACTAATGATGAGTGGCTCAGAATCTGAAAATATGACCACTGTGTTGTCTCAAACTCGGCCTGGCAAACCGTTCTCGAAGTGGAGGTTATAGAAGACGTCTTTGTGTCTGATCTTTATATATCTTTACCCTTAATAGTTAAATGTGACTTAAGGATTGATAGACCTTAATGGACAGCACGCGACTTGCATCCTAGCTCAGTAATATGGGGGGAAAGAGATCAGAAACAAATATGTAATTATCAAGAACTCTGTCACTAGGCGAGATTGATTTCCCCTCGGAGTTTACAGAGTGCAGTCGCGAGCTATGCAGTTTGGATGAACACAAACGGGTGTTAGACCGGATGTATGACAGCATTGTAGGTGCCTTGAGTGATGCGGCTAGCAAAACTAAGAAAAAACCTTGTAACAAGCCAAGTAAAAACAGACACCTCTGTGGCTGGAACAAACATGTTCAAGAGGCGCATCGGTTGGCCAGGCTTAACTTCAGGATATGGTTGTCGTATAATAGGCCATCATCTGGAAGGATCTATGATCAAATGAACGAGTCCGGCAAAATGTTCGAAAGTCGGTTAAAATGGTGTCAACAAAACCAGGAACAATTAAAAATGGACATCCTAGCACAGCATAGGGTGGACAAAAACATTAAAAAGTTTTGGAAGGCTACCAAGAAATGTGATGTTAGGCCTGGCCTCCCGGTGATTGTGGATGGGAATAGCGAGTCGGTACATATTACGAATATTTTTGCTCAACATTTCAAAGTGCATTCCCCACTGGGGCCCTTAGTATCTGTGAATAGTGCTAAGGCCGGATGTCAGGGGGACGTGCTACTGATGCACATTACTGCAAAGCAGGTTAGAGAGGCGCTAAAAAGAATCACCGGTGGCAAGTCCCCCGGCCATGACGGTATTAGTGTGGAACATCTGAGGCATACCGGGCCTCATCTGCCGAGAGTGCTGGCCCTGTTCTTCTCAATGTGCATAAATCACTCTTATTTACCACGTGACCTCATAAAGACCATCGTAGTGCCCATTGTTAAGGACATGACCGGTGACATCTCGAGCAGGGGGAATTACCGCCCTATATCACTTGCAACAGCAATTGCTAAGGTATTCGACAGTGTGTTTGACTCGGAATTAGATAAGTATGCAAACATACATGACGCGCAGTTCGGGTTCCGACCTACTTTCTACTGAAAGCTCAATCCTTAGCCTAAAGCACACACACACACACACACACACACACACACACACACACAATCATCTAGATGATTGGCGGTCCACCACTGTGCGATTCAGAAGAAGTTTTCTCCCTCGCACAACTTCCTTGTGGAATCGATTACCACCAGCGATTTTTCCGGACCGATACGACTTAGGGACCTTCAAGAAAAGAGCCTACTCCTTTTTAAAAGGCCGGCAACGCATCTGCGATTCCCCTGGTGTTGCAGTTGTTCATGGGCGGCGGTAGTCACTTACCATCAGGTGAGCCGCATGCTGGTTTGCCCCCTCTCCTATAAAAAAAAATGCTGTTGGGACTGCCTCGTTTTTGTAGTGCGTCAGGGATGTTTGCGGCATACCAAACAGACGGTTTTAATGCCATCATACGCAAAAAAACCGCATCCCTTATTAGCAGGGTACGAGCCAGTCACAACAGCATTCTGAGGACCATAGCGGACAGATATACATCGCCGCTGTGGAAATGCCTTGTGCAGAGACTGATAACTGGGCCCTATCCACCCCCATGATGATCAGTCTAGGCACAGTGTATTTATTTTATTTCCCTAGATTTTAAGCAAACCATTGTTTTTTACTAACCCTTGTTATTATAAGTGTTGTTATTATTATTGTGTTACTAACCCACATATGGATTTTAATTATCTGAAATAAAGAATTTATTATTATTATTAGTACACGCGTACGGGTAACTATGAAATAGGTGATGACCTTCTGAAATCTCTCGACGAAGGACGTCGAAATAGGTGGCTCGATACCGTGGAGTCAATGGATTTTAAGACTTCCAGCAGGAAAGCTTGGAGGGTGCTCAATGGATTGGCAGGCAAGACTGGAACAAACTACCGTGGTGGATCTGCTCCACTAGCCAACGCGATTGCAAACAGAATAGTTGAGTTAAAGGCAGGAAAGATGATACCCGGGCGACACGACAGTGCGCTAACCAGCTCAAGGCGTCGCTACCAATTGACTACCAGCTGTAACGAGAATTCTCCCAAGATGAAACCGTTCGCGCCTTGAAACTATTGCCCCCTAATAAAGCTGCTGGTTTCGATGGGGTCTACAATGAGTTTCTAAAGCACCTGGGCCCGAAATGCAGGCAATGGCTGAAAGAGATATCCTGTCTCAGATATCCTGTTACGTAACAAACTGCCTCGCGACTTCAATAGATCGAAGATTATTGCTATGCTGAAACCCCAAAAACCTGCAGACGATCGTAAGAGCTACCGTCCTATCGCCCTTCTGAGCTGTGTCTACAAACTTCTGGAGAGACTAATCTACAACCGCATTATGCTCTTTCATTGATAAGGTGGTTCCAGTGGAACAAGCTGGCTTCCGTTGTGGCTGCAACTGTACCGACAGGTGTAGTCCCTCACAACCCACATTGAAGCAGGGTTTCAAAAGAAACTAAAGACGGTTGCTGTTTTAATAGACCTCTCAGCGGCATACGACACAGTTTGGCGACAAGGATTGGTCTATAAGGTCATGAAAGCGGAACCATGCAGAAAAATGGTGGGGCTGTTAAATAGCATCCTTAGCAACTGTGAGTTCATGGTTTTCCTTGGCGACAGTGAAAGTCGTACTAAAAAGCTGAACAATGGACACAACACACAGGGTTCAGTTTTAGCTCCGCTGCTCTTCAATCTTTACTTACATGATATACCTGAAACGCAGAGTCGTAAATTTATGTATGCTGATGATATAGCACTAGCTTCCCAACACGAAACCTTCAAATCAACCGAAGGTATCCTTAACGAGGACTTAAGCATACTAGACACATACTTTAGGAAATGAAGACTAGTACCAAACACTGCCAAAACCGAAGTAACTGCGTTTCACTTGGCTAACCAAACGACAAAATACGAGCCTACTGTTGAGTTTGCTGGAGCCATGTTGCACTACAACCCCACTCCGAGATACCTGGGCGTGACTCTCGATCGGAGTCTCACGTACGCTCCGCACATGGACAAATTATCCAAAAAGCTCAAGACCAGAAACAACATCTTGCACAGGCTACAACTACAACTGATCTCAATTTGGTGTACTCAACAGCAGAGTACTGTACACCAGTATGGTCAAATAGTGCACATGTGCTGCATGTGGACACCCAGCTGAACCAGACCATGAGATGCATATCTGGAACCTTAAAATGTACCCCCTTCCAGTGGCTCCCCTTGCTAAGCCATATAAGCCCACCCCATTTGAGAAGACAACAAATACTACTACGAGAGTCCCAGAAGGTCTACGGAAATCCCAACCTGCCAGCTCACGCGGAGTTTACTGATCCGCCACCCCACCGCCTGAAGTCACGTCACCCAACATACCAGACCGCATGTGAACTCGTGTCCGGCGGATTTAACACATCTGCTCAGTGGTTGCAGGAATGGAACGCAAAATCCCCTGATAACATGGGAGTTACCATCAACCCTACACTTAAACCTGCTGGTTTTGCTCTCCCAAGAAGGGAATGGTGCCAACTGAATAGGGTACGAACCGGATGCGGACCAAGCAATGCCTTCATGTCCATGTGCGGGTGGAGGGAATCACCGGGGTGTGAGTGTGGAGCTGCTGTCCAGAATGTTGAGCATATAGCTAGAGACTGCCCACTCACAAGGTACCACGGCTGCCCAACAGACCTGTTCTCTCTCTAAAACGGCACTATCCCATGGATTCAGCAATTAAAAGATAGAATAACTTTATAATTTAGATTTTAATTTTAATTTATTGTTATCGATTGTAAGAACCCCATACGAATAAATAAATAAATGAAGAGTAAAGATTTCATAAAAGGAACAAAAACACTTGAATTCAATTAAAATTATTATATATTGATTATAAGTTATTACTTACAATTAATACTTCTAGGAACTAACCTAGTTTTTTTTTAATTCTTTGCTTCTATAGATAATACTGATATCCTTTCCTGTCCTGTCTGTCTGTCTTTGGAATTTTTGGTTACACACGTTCGGGGCCCCTCTAACCCGGGGGCCCCGTATCATTGATACGGCTGATACGGCGGTAGCTACGCCCCTGCTTCGACTAGAAAATAAAGTTTGTAGTTTCTTTTCTGCCGACTTCCAAAAAGGAGACGGTACTCAATTCGACTGTATGTTTTTTTTGTGTGTTACCTCATAACTTTTTACTGGGTGAACCGATTTCGATGATTCTTTTTTATTTGAAAGCTGGTACTTCTCGTGTGGTCCCATATGAATTTGATCAAGGTCAGACCAATAATTTTTGAGTTATTCTTAATAACTTATATTGAAGTCGGCTGTACAAAATTTTTAATTTTATATTATTCATTCCTACATGTATTATAGCCGTGGTGACTTAGGGACTAAGCGCTCACTTTAAATTTCACAGTACGCGAGCAGCCCGGGTTCGATCTCCGCTGGCACCAATGACATTGTTAATTGCAATTTTTTGTGCAGATTTACCACGTGCTCGGTGGTGAAGGAAAACATCGTGAGGAAATCGCATGTCTAAAAAAAGAAAAATAAGAAAAAAAAATTTACGAAGACATGTGAAGTTCGCCAACACGCATTGGGGCAGCGCGGTGGACGTTCCCTCGCCCTAAAACCCTCTCAGAAATGGGAGGGGACGTATATTGGTTCCACCTTTAATTAACATTTTCCTTGCTGCAGTTATATTAATAGTATAGTTGTAGCACCAATGGGTCGGCTCGACCGGGGAAGGACCACGCTCTTACAGAATACCAGCGTAAAATAGCAGCTTAATGCTGCTGTGTTTCGTATGGTGAGTGTAGAGAACCGGAGACCCTTTTTACTAGAACAGGGGCATTCTATCTTAGTCCTCACGGCTGGCAACGCATCTGCATTTTAATTCGCAAACGATGATAGATGTGGATGTCTATGGGCCACAGCAACCACTTACCATCAGGTGGACTGTGTGCTCGTTTGTCCCCCTTATATTATTAAAAAAAAAACATAAATCATTAAAGCCTATCAAACTCCTTTGTGAAACTTAGGCCTCTCCAAAAATTTTCAGGCGGGTTGGAAACCGCAGTTTTTTTTATTTTGAGCTGTTATCAGAAAGATACTACTGCTCACCTCCTGTTTTATTTCCCTCTTAAGCACATAAAACCGTTGGCCCTGCGCCTGATCTCTCTCCGGTCATGTCAGTTTACCGTCCCATCTGACTATGAGAGTGAAGGAATAGAGAGTGCACCTGCCCTGTGCCGATGGCTAGTCTCAGTTGAGGCTGGTTGCCGTGACCGAAATTCGGTCTGGAGGACATTTCTCTCTGTCGACTCGTACGACACCCACGAGATGATATGGTGGTAGTAAATTCCCTCGCTGGTACTACACGGCATAAGACTGTGAATGTTTTCTCACATTGTTTATGTGAGAAAACATCCATGTCTGAGAAATTAAAATACTTCGAAGACTTATTGGAATTCAACTTGAAAAGAACCAACAACAAACCGAGCGGGACTTTTTACACATTAATTAACAACACAAAACAAATTAGAAATAACATGGTAGCGATCATTCCCATCATTCCCATTATCATCCATAACTTAAAATAACATAAATATTATAAATATAAATAATAACCCTTTTTTATAATCTTTAGTTTTTTAAACTTGGTTAAAGTTACATTTTGTATATTTTCTGGGATTTTGTTGTAAATACTCGTACATCGCACCAAGAATAAATAACTGACTAGCTGAGTATCTGGAATATTGTTTTTTATTATTCTAAGCCAGCGCTTAACTACAATCGCACCTGATGGTAAGTGGTGAAGTAACCGAAAATGGAGAAGCGCATTGGCTTAACGAAAGACTATTCACTCTTGCCTTGAAGACAAAGCCACATTGAAATCGGATGGAAACACAGATGCTGGCAACTTATTCCACTCTTTCGCTGTACTCATGACGAACGATGTAGCAAAGGTTTTGGTTCGAATGCGTGGTAAGTCCACATCGAAAGGGTGGAGATTAGCGGAGCGTCTGGTTGTTCTGACGGTGGAAGGTAGAGGGAGAAATTAAGTTATGCGAATACTGCAAATTAAACTAAGTATACTAAAAGGGGGTACCACTTACCATACTATTCCCTGCGCGCCGGATCCGATGGGCTTGAGGTTCTGATAGCGCTTGAGGATGGTGAAGCGCGTGTCGCCGACCTCCACGGTGTAGAAGTGCGGGTGGCGCGGCGGGGCCGACATGGCGGAGGCTGGTGCCGCGTGGGGCATGAACCAACCCTACCTGACAACACCAATCAAACGTGGTACACACGCTGTTGTTATGGTATATATTATGGTGGTAGCACGAATGGGTCGGCTCGACCGGGGTAGGACCACGCTCTCACAGAATACCAGCTTAAAATAGCAGCTCAGTGCTGCTGTGTTTTGTAAGGTAAATATAGAAAACCGGTGAAGCTTTTTATTAGAAACGAGGCATTCCATCTTAGTGTGTAATGTAGTTAGTCCTCAGTTCTTAGATCTCAGGGGTGACAATGTATCTTAATTTTGATTTTTAATCAAGTGTACATATCATGGGACACATCATCCACTTACCATCAGGTGGACTGTATGGTCGTTTGTCAATCTTACTCTATAATGTAGCTTGTGTTCTAATAATGATTTTTTCTATTTACGCAAATACTAAACTATTGTCACGTTTAATTTTATAACTTTTTGATTTCCCGACTATTGTTTTACAGCACTATGGTTACGGGGAGACTGAGATGTTTGACTGTCTACATCTTTTGCTGTCGCACGGATGGGCCGGCTCGAACCAGGGTGGTACTAAAACCTCACACAGAGGTTTACTTCTGCGCTTTTCTTGGTAAGTGCAGGTGGTCGGAGGCCAAATCAAGGCAAGGTCTGAGCAGCTAGTTCACCTTCTTTCGGGAACCCATGCATTCTGGTCTCTCGCCAGGGCCAAAGGAACTTCTCCAAGGGAACTTCTGTCAGCCATCTCTTCCATCTCAGCACAGAGAGGACGACTCACTGGCCCATGACCAGAAGGAGAAAGTCGATCTGTTAGGCTCTCTCCTTTCGGCCAACTCGACTCTCGACGACGGGGGGAACACACCGCCGACCATCCCGCGGTGTGAGTGCTCCATGCCGGATGTGCGGTATACACAGCGCTCGGATCGCAAAGCACTTCTTCCTGGACATCAGCAAGTCGAGTGGGCCTGATGGAGTCCCTTTTATTGTGCTGAAGACGTGTGCTCCGGAGTTGGCACCGGTTTTAACGCATCTTTTCCGGTACTCCTACTCCCAAGGCGTAGTCCCGAATTCATGGAAGACAGCTTTGGTCCACCCGATCCTAAAAAAAGGCAACCGCTCAAGCCCGTCCAACTACAGGCCTATCGCCATCACCTCTTTGTTCAGTTGGCTGGCAGTTTATAATGGATCCATTATAAACTGCCGGCTTATGAAGTCCCTTTAGAATCACCCGTTGATTAGTGACCGCCAATACGGTTTTCGTCGGGGTCCATCAGCTGGTGATCTTCTGGTCCACCTGACTCATACATGGGTGGAGGCAGTAGAGTCCACGGGGGAGGCATTGGCCGTTAGTTTGGACATAAGGGTCTGGCACAAAGCGCTTCTTTCGAAGCTCCCTTCCTATGGGTTTCCCGAGAAATTGTGCAATTGGATCACCAGCTTCCTTGCTGATCGGAGCATCAAAGTCGTAGTAGACGGTGCATGCTCTGATTACAAGCCTATTTACACTGGTGTTCCACAAGGCTGCGTGCTATCACCAACGCTGTTTTTTCTGCATATCAGTGATATGTTGCAAACCAGTAACATTCATTGCTATGAAGACGACAGCACTGCTGATGCCTTATACACCGGCCGTGCCATTATTTTTCGGGAAAACGTCGCCGAGTACCGGAATAAACTTGTGTTTGAAGTCGAATCTTTGCTGAATAAAGTCTCTGATTGGGGGCGACTAAAATCAGTTCAATCCCCAGGAGACACAAGTTTGCGCGTTTACCACTAAAAAGAACCCCTTTGTCGTATCTACTCAGTTTCAAGGCACTCCTCTTGCTGCCTCAGATAGCATCGGAATCCTCGGCGTCGACATATCGAATAGCGTGCAGTTTCGTGGTGACTTGGAAGGGAAGGCCAAATTGGCCTCTTAAAAAGCTTGGCGTGCTCAGCAGAGTGAGACAGTGTTTCATGCCGGCACATCGCTTGCAACTTTACAAAGCGTAAGTCAACCTCACTGGAATACTGTTCTCATCTCACCCCAGTGCCAGCTGCTTCCACTTGACCGCATGCAGCGCAGAGCGGTTCGAATGGTCGACGACCGAGTCCAAATCAAGATTGGCTCGATTTACTGGCGCTGCGCAAGGATGTTTCAAATTTCCCGAACGCACATTGCGTCAAAATTTACCATCTGGATGCTTGGCGGTGCACCACTGTGCATTTTATTAGGAGTTTTCTTCCTCGTACAACTTGTCTGTGGAATTATTTACCACCGGCGGTTTTTCCGAATCTTATCGAGTTAGAGATCTTCAAGAAAAGAGCTTACTCCTTTCTAAAAGGCAGGCAATGCACCTGCAATTCCCCTGGTGTTGCGGTTGTTCATGGCCGGCGGTAATCACTTACCATCAGGTGATTCACAAAGGCATACATCCAGACCCGGAACAATCATAGGCCGTACAATTACTTCTCTCTACACTCACTAAACAAAAACAGCAGCATTAAGCTGCTATTTCACGCTGTTTTTCTGTGAGATTGTGGTTCTTAGTCGGTCGAGCTGACCCATTCATTCTACAACCATAGTTTAGCTGCAGCGTGGCTCTACCATATGTAAAAAAACTTAGTTAAAAAAATCTATTTACTCTTGCATTGAAGACATGCACTTACTTTACAAAGTTATCCGCGTAGAACGAATATAAACAGTCCATATATTGGGGCCGGTCTTTTGTGTTTGTGGCTCACGTTCAAATGCGAGAATGTGCTGACCCTGGAGTAAGCAGGGGGTGCGGTGTGCAGGGAGCGGAGCCAGCAGTGAGCGACAAGAGTCGGGCTATCACAGGTGCAGTCTCACGGCCGAATGGAAGACTTGACTAAGCTGATTAAATCTGAAACAAGAGTAAAAAAATTATATTGTTTTATTAGACTATACATTTAAACGGAAATAAAACTAAGGGTATAAAGACTGAGCCTAAGAGAAGAATTGAGCCTCGTCGATTTCAATGTTTTTTTATGGACTGGCTATACACAGTGACATAATGAGGCGATTTGATTTTCGCCATTTTGGCGCTGACAGCAGAAGTTAACGTCCAAGGAACTAATAATAGAGATAAGACAGTGTGACAAAACATATCGATAAAAATTATAAACCCAGGCCTACCCGTAGTCCATTCTATTTATGAATCATATTAATATAAGACCATAAAATAAATAAATGTATCAATTAATACCTAGCCCTTAGGCGCAAGATTTATACCTCATATAAAACCAAGATCGACGCTGCGTGGTCTATCTACGTTTTTATTCGTAACTACAGAACGGATTTTTTTCCGGGTTTCAAATGAAGAAATGCCTACGCATACCCGCTTCGCGGAGGCAAGAACGGATTATGTAGGACTCGCACTAACTAAAACCCCATTGTGTTCCAACTTCGCCGCACATTGGCAGGGCCACGGAAACGCTTTTTTTATAATATACGGTAACAAACGAGCACACAGTCCACCTGATGGTAAGTGGTTGCTGTGGCCCATATACATTTACATCTATCCTCAAATACGAATCAAAATGCAGATGCGCTGTCACCCGTTAGAAATAAGATAGAATGCCTGGTTTCCAGTAAAAATGGTCTCCAGTTTTCTACACTCACCATACGAAACACTATTTCTGCGTGTGCAAACCGATGGCATTATTTTACTATTTCACTAATCCTAGTCTGCGTCTTGCGGTGTTTCTGGAGTTTCTTACGACGACGATGAGAGCAAAGTGCGTAATAGATTGCCTCACGCAATTACCATCGCCATGGATAAACAAAATCACGATCTAAGAGTATAGCCCATTTCGCCTAATGGAAGTCAGGTCGTTGAATCATTTCGCGAGTTAATTCAAGTTTGCTGCAAAATTGCTCATTTGCATTAAGCCTCGCCTCTAGAAACGTGCCGTTTACTTAATAATGACGAAATTTATACGGCTGTCTAGGACCCTAGCGAAAAAATGGCGACAAAAATATTGAAGCACAACATTTTCATTCAAGTATTATTTGTATCTGTTTTATGTTGTAGAGTCATGCTGTAGCTATATTAGTAATATAGTTGTAGCACGAGTGAGTCGGCTCGACTCGGAAAGGATCACGCTCTCACAGAACATCAGCGTGAAATAGTAACTTAACGCTGCTATGTTTCGTATGGTGAGTGTAAAGAATTGGAGACTATTTTTACTGAAAACGAGGCATTCCAACTTCGTCCTCACGGGTGACAAAGTATCTGCATTTTGATTCGAAATCGAGCCACAGTAACCACTTACAATCAGGTGGACTGTGTACTAGTTTGTCACACAGTCCACCTGATGGTAAGTGGTTGTTGTTTATCCACTTATCCTATAAACTCGAAAAAAATAATTTAGATGTTGCTACTTAAAATTTAAATATATTAAAATTACATTACATCATCGTCGCTAAAGCAGCTTGGCGGCTGCTTTCATTAACCTTACAAAAATGAGAAGATTTTTTTGCTTCATTACCCTGTGAGTAATGAGAAGATGTCTGCGCCCAGCAGAACGACATTTAAAGGATATTGCAAAAGTGTTTTTTTATAACTATTCTGGTAAAAATAACACTAATTTAAAATTAAGATAAAACTTTATGTTACAGCCTCTATACGCGCCAGTACTACACACATGTGTCTTTTTTTTTAAAAAGAACAAAGGTGACAAATTAACACACTTCACCTGGTGGTAAATGAATGCTGTGGCCCATAGACATCTACATTTATCCTCAATTTAGAATTAAAAGGCAGATGCGTCGTCACACGTGAGGACTAAGATGGAATGCCTCGTTTCCAGTAAAAAGGGGTCTCCGTTTCTCTACACTCACCATACAAAACACAACAGCATTCAACTGCCACTTTAAGCTGGTGTTCTGTGAGAAAATGGTTCTACCCCGTTAGAGCTGACCAACCAACTATAATATAGATACAGCACGGCTCTACTACGTATAAAAGAAGATTGAACCCGGTGTTGAGTACCTACATGAAAGTATAATTGGTGCAGATATTTTAAACTTTTTGAAACATAACATTATGTAAGTTATTACATTTTTAGGTAATGCAACAACTTTTAAAATTTTTGTAGGCCGCACACTTTAAGAAAAGTCTTGACGCTAAATCCTAGACTGCGTTTGAGTGTCTAGTGTTTTGGTTAAGCTTTAAATTTGTCAGTTATAATTTTAATGAAACAGAGGCGCTAATTTTATAACATAATACTTTAATCATTATGTCTTACTAACACAGCAATAAATCACGTCATAAACGTGACATTACGAATTCAATTCTATTAAAATCATTATGTTTTAGTACATCAATTAAGTGTTACGAAGGATCTATTATCCGTAATGACATTAATTACAGTAATAATAAGCGGCCAAGTGCGAGTCGGACTCGCCCATGAAGGGTTCCGGAGCAAAAAGTAACATAATTTACAATTTATGACGTTTAAGAAAAAACTACTTACTAGATCTCGTTCAAACCAGTTTTCAGTGGAAGTTTACATGGCAATGTACATCACATATTTTTTGTAGTTTTAACATTCTCTTATTTCAGAAGTTTTTACACATTTTACCACTTTGGAAGTGTCTCTTGCGCAAACTATTCAGATTAGAAAAAAATGATATAAGAATCCTCAATATCATTTTTGAAGACCTATCCATAGATACCCCACATGTATGGGTTTTATGGAAAGAAAGTTTTTGAGTTTCACTTCTAAGTATGGGGAACCCCCAAAATTTATTATTTTTTTCCTATTCTTCTGTGAAAATCTTAATGCGGTTCACAGAATACATCTACTAACCAAGTTTCGACAGCATAGTTCTTATAGTTTCGGAAAAAGTGGCTGTGACATACGGACGAACAGACAGACAGACAGACATGACGAATCCATAAGGGTTCCGTTTTTTTGCCATATGGCTACGGAACCCTAAAAAGTCCACTGCTGAACATGGGTTTCCACAATAGATTGCCTCATAGTAGTAATTTTGCCATAGTTGCTACGCTTGGCAGGCGAACACCGGCAGCGAAACGTAATATTTTATTATATTGCGTGGTTATGAGGAAGATAAGGCTGTCCGTCTCGTTTCCCTCTGTAGCCTCTTACGACAAACGCAGGACTAAATGGGGTAGTGGATATTCTTGCACCGCTACACAGTGAAAAAAATAAACTTATCATTATGCTCTAATGCCTCGACAATAAGTCACATCACAAACGAGATATCATGAATCGATATTTATTAAAATCGCTATATTTTGGCGTTTAAATGACCTCATCATTACAGCCTTTCATAAGTCCACTGCTGAACATAGGCCACGCCCAAGGAATGCCGCAAAGCACGGTCCTGAGCCACCTGCATCCATCGACTTCCTGCATGACTTACCAGGTCATCACTTCATCTCGTGGGGGGTCGCCCTATACTTCGTCTACCGGTACGAGGCTACCACTCCAGAACCTTTCTTCCCCCCAATGATTTAAATGACCTATTACGACAGTAATAGGTCATTTAAACGCTAATATTCCATAATAACCTTTAAAAACGAATCAGACATTTTTAGCCAAAAGCCAGATGTTATTAAACGAGAGGTAAGAAAATTATATTGGATTACGTTCCTACAAATTACGAGACTGTCCTTGAAATTGTCAATTAGTTTTAGGTCGTTAAAATAACATTACCACTCACATTAGGATGTTCTACAGTATCATGGGGCTAGTTTACATACGTAAATATGTACTAGGACATACATTCAGACCTGGAACAATTACTTGTAGGCCTTGCTAATACTTGTTCCGGGTTTGACCGAAGCCTTCGATGCCGTAACTCATTGCTAAGCAACTGCGTCACCGAACCGTCAAAGGTAGATGTCTATGGGCCACAGCATACACTTACCATCAGGTTGACTGTGTGCTCGTTTTTCACCATTATTCTAAAATAACTTAAATAGAAAATTACAAAAAAAACGCAGAAACAAAAAGAGCTGATGATCTTCACACGGCTGAACCGATTTCGATAAGACATCTAAGAACCTGTAGCCAGTGGAAGGAAAAGGGGAGATCTCCCGCCGGGCAAGGTGTTCTGCCCGGAGAGCGGCCAACGCTCCGAGTGGTAGTCCGGAGCTATTATATATATATACTGCTTTAACTTCAGAACTTTGTTAGCGCGATTTAGGCTTCGATATATTTAGCTTGTGGCGAAACAACAGCGCCGCCACATCACCCCCCCTGCTCAGACCGGAGGTCGATAGTGCAGTCTAGTCGCATGGTATACCGACAGAACAAGCCACTTACCGACGCGTTGGTCGAGAACGCAGCTAAATATTCCTCAGGTTAATTAAAACGGGCCGTCAAGTTAAGATTACTGTCGTACATTAGGAAAAACTTTCTTCTTTCTTGGATTTGAACGAGTTGCAGAATATAATTTGCAGACATAAATAAGAATAAGTAGTATGCTAGGGCTGAATCTAAATGAAAGAGTGAGAAATAGTGTGATAAGAGAAAAGTGTGGTTTGCAAGATGACGTTGTGACCAGGATTAAAAAAGGAATGCTTCGGTGGTTTGGTCATGTACAAAGAATGAAAGAGGAAAGAGTGACAAAGCAAATTTATGTTGCAGAAGTGAACGGCAGGGTCGGGAAGGGACGCCCTAGACGAAAGTTTATCGACCAAATCGGCGATACATTAAAAATGGGCCAGATTAGGAGTACCTTTAACCGACGAGCGTGTATGCGTAGGTATATGGATGTGGAGGAAGCGAGAGAGGTGTGTCCGGATGGTGCCAAATGGAAGTCCGTAGTCTCTGCCTACCCCTCTGGGTGACAGGCGTGAGTGTTTTATGTATATGTATAAATAAGAATAAAAGTCCTCATCCGACAGTACTAGATGAAAAGAAGGGATTTATAATATCTATAAGCGATATGGTCTTATAGCGATACAATCCTTTAGTTTTTTTTTTAGAATTAAGAATAGTAGGACCCTCAATATAGTAGAATACTATCGATGTTTTCTTAATTTTACTTAAGTTTAAGTTTTTAACTAAGCAGACTAATGATATTTATTTATTATGATATTATGATTTAATAGTGGTAGAGCCACGCGGCAGCTTTTGCTGTCGCACGGATGGGCCGGCTCAAACCGGGGTGGTACCACGACCTCACAGAAAACCAGCGTGAAGTAGAGGTTTACCTCTGCGTTTCGCTTGGTGAGTGCAGGTGGCCGGAGGCCCTTTTTACTATAAATGAGGCATTCCATCCTAGTCCTCACGGGTGAAAACGCATCTGCATTTTGATTTGTAATAGAGGATAGATGTAGATGTCTATGGGCCGCAGCAACCACTTACCATCAGGTGGACTGTGTGCTCGTTTGTCACCCTTATCCAATAAAAAAAAAATATGATATCCTCCAGACCGAATTTCGGGCACGGCCGGAGACTATCCATCTGCACTGGACAGGATTATAGTGTCCGTGTGTATGCGTAAGCACAGGTGCCCTCTCTATTCCCTCACTGTCATAGTCCAAGGGGACGGTAATCACGTACGGTAGACACGACGGCAAGTCTCAACGGAGACTATCCATCTACGCTGGACAGGATTATAGTGTCCGTGTGTATGCGTAAGCACAGGTGCCCTCTCTATTCCCTCACTGTCATAGTCCAATGGGACGGTAACCACGGACGGTAGATACGACGGCAAGTCTCAACGGAGACTATCCATCTGCGCTGGACAGGATTATAGTGTCTGTGTGTATGCGTAAGCACAGGTGCCCTCTCTATTCCCTCACTGTCATAGTCCAATGGGACGGTAACCACGGACGGTAAACACGAGGGCAAGTCTCAACGGAGACTATTCATCTGCACTGGACAGGATTATAGTGTCCGTGTGTATGCGTAAGCACAGGTGCCCTCTCTATTCACTCACTGTCATAGTCCAATGGGACGGTAATCAGACACGACCGCAGAGAGATCACGAGAAAGAACCAACGGCTTTATGTGCTTTCCGAGGTAAGAACTCAATAACTGATATTGGCCCAACCCGGATTCGAACCCTGGACCTCATGATCAGTAACAGAGTTTGCAACCACTAGATCAACGAGACTAAATATAAAGGGAACTGCTACTTAAATAATGTATTAGTCCCGTGTATTTCAGTATGAGACCCTTAGTAATGCCAGTAGCTTCTAAAATGATTTTGGAAATGATGGTACAACTTATTTAATTGTAGAAAGTTACTAACTTTAAAACAATTGGGTCTCTTGCTAGTGCTCTGCAGTTCAAATATTTTTCGAACCAGCAGTGCAGTGTAGAAGTGAAAAATTGACTTTCTACAACTTTTATTTTGTAATTTATGTTTAGAAATATTAAATTCTATTCGTTGGTGTAAGAATATCCACTAACCCATATCATGCCGTGGGTGTCATAAGAGGGGACAGAGAAACCAAACCCGGGGATAGGCAGCAGCGTCTTTCTAATAACAACTATGACGTGATCGCGGAGCAGGAAGAATTTCAAATTATTGCAATTCATACAAATGTGAACTTTAATCACTTGAGAATAAACTTGGTTTTCGAATCACAAACACTGTTCAAAAGGTCCTAAAAGTGTCTTAGTTTCAATGGAAATAAACCTTTTTATGATGGGAATTAAGTTTAACAATGCAAAGCAATAAAAAACTCCGCGACCATGCTTTAGAATATATAAAATGCTAGGGTCCTACCCACACGCCAAACGCCACTTTTCGATTCTATGACATATATCCGTTTCTACGAGGCAAATTGACAGATCCGTGGAGCAGCAGCTTAGGAATGAATTGCATCGCTGACGACCGCCGGTTTTGAACCAGCACTGAACAGGTATTTGTCTACAAATAATTGTTACGGGTCTGAATGTTTGTCCTTGTGAAATTGTATATGTAAACTGCTCCCATGAAACAGGAGAAACTCCTAGGGTGGAGATGACGTTTATAAAAAAAATCTACGGGGATGGCCTACATTCAGTGTCAGCAGTGGAATTTTGAATTATACATTAAAACCAACAATTGTCTTCGGCACTTAGTGTTAACTTGTAAGGAGAATGCCACATGGTATTAATTCCACTGTATGTATGAATGATGTTTTCTTCCTCGCACAACTTTCTTGTGGAATCGATTACCATCAGCGATTTTTCCGGACCGATACGACTTAGGGACCTTCAAGAAAAGGGCCTACTCCTTTTTAAAAGGCCGGCAACGCATCTGCAATTCCCCTGGTGTTGCAGTTGTTCATAGGCGGCGGTAGTCACTTACCATCAGGTGAGCCGCATGCTCGTTTGCCCCCTCTCCTATAAAAAAATGTACTTTAATTTTAAAGTGTTACATTCGTAGCGCAATGACTAATTGAGTTCAAATCCCGCACGGAAAAAGTCTTTGTTATAACCTACAATTAATTGTTCCAATTTTTCGACGTTTTCCATGTACAATTTTCGTATGTAAAACACTTTTTTTTAATAAAAATATTATATAGATATATTATGCTCTTGAATTAAAACTAATTAGTGAATACCACCGCCTTTCGTATTTACAGTGTTGGGATGATGTCACCGCGCGAGGCTTCTACGGATTTATTCATCCCTCTCATTCCGTCACGTACTGCGGTAGACTGGAGTGGGTGTAACCATGTCAAGAGCGGGAAGTAATTGGAGCAAGAAAGCCTGTTTTGACTGGCGTGCGAGTGTCGGACGACTGGCGGCGCAGCGATTATGCGGTTTTAAAATGCTACGAGTATATACATTAATTTCAATATTTAAAAACTTAAAAGATACTGTTTTTCCTTCTTTCTTTAAAAAAAAAAACATTACCCCCACACTAGGGTTTTCTACTGTGTTGTGGAGGCAGTTTACAAATATAACTTGCACAAGAACCAGCATCCAGATCCGGAACAATTATTTGTAGCCCATACAAATACTTGTTCCGTGCGGGATTCGAACCCGCGGGCCTCAGTGCAACAACTCATTGCTAAGCCACTGCGCCACGGAGCCGTCAAACTGTGTTTCGTATAGTGAGAGTAGAGAACAGGAGACCCTTTTTATTGGTAACGAGGCCATCTTAGTACTCAGGGGTGACAAAGCATCTGCATTTTGATTCTTAATAGAGGATTAAAAAATAAAATCCATACGTTGTCTCACAAAATGGAATGCCTCGTTTCCAGTAAAAGGGGTATCCATGTTCTCTACACTCACTCACCATACGAAACAAAGAAGAATTAAGCTGCTATTTTACGCTGGTATTCTGTGAGAGCGTGGTTCTTTCCCGGTCGGGCCGACCCATTTGTGCTACAACTATACTATACCTACAGCATGGCTCTACCATATATAAATTATTGAATTTTTGTAGTCAAGTAACTAGTATTACTAGCGTGTTGCTTGTTTGTTCATATATACTTCTAGCACACAACAATATTCTTTAAAAAACTTAAAGACATGGATTTTTTTTTGTTAGCGAATTAGGAATTTATACCAAATATACAGCCGACGGGTAGTTGGAAAACAGCGGCGTGCAAATAAGGCATACAATTTGTAACAAAATTCGTGCGTTTATGCCTCACCGACTAACAGCTCGATCCCAGGGGCGCAGCTAGTGGCTATGGACTTTTATAAAGCATCTCTCATTTCGCCTTCGCCTATTACCGCGAATGCGGGTGAAATGCGCCCCGGGGACTTGGCGCCAATCAGAGTAAAGTGGCACGGGATATTTATTGAGACGGATCGGTGAAAACTTGCGAACATTCACAATGTAAGATAAAATTGTTGCTACACTGAATTATTTTCATTTAATATATTTTTCCGTCGATTCAATCGACGGATTCAACTCGGTTGGGCAGCGTTCGGGAAATTATGACACTTCTTCTCGTCAGGTATACCTCAAAACATGAAAACGAGACTATACAACCAGTGCGTGTTGCCAGTGACGACCTATGGAACTGAGACGTGGTCCTTCACTAGTGGCCGGATGAGGAAGCTCAAGGTCGCTCAGCGAGCTATGGAGAGGGCTATGCTCGGAGTTTCACTGCGTCATAAACTTAGAAATGGGGATATCCGCAGTAGAACCACGCACGCAAGCACGAAGTGACCGACACATCCCAACGGATTAGTAAGCTGAAGTGGCAATTGGCCGGCCATATAGCTCGAAAAACCGGCAACCAATGGAGAAAAAAGGTTCTTGAGTTGCGGCCTCGTACCGGAGACCGAAGTGTAGGGCGTCCCCCCACTAGATGGAGTGATGACCTGGTAAGATATGCAGGAAGTCGATGGATGCAGCTGGCTCAGGACCGTGTTTTATGGCATTCCTTGGGGGAGGCCTATGTTCAGCACTCGACTTGTGAAAGGTTGTAATGATGATGATGAATATTTTTTTATAGAAATGAAAGGACAAATTAACTTGCTGTTCGCCTGACGGTAAGTGGATAGATAACTGCAGCCAACTTCAAACAAAGATGCATTGTTACCATATGAACCGGGATGGTACCACGACGTCACAAAATACCAGCGTGAAGTAGAGGTTTACCTCTGCGTTTCGCTTGGTGAGTGCAGGTGGCCGGAGGCCCTTTTTACTGGAAATGAGGCATTCAATCTTAGTCCTGACGGGTGACAACGCATCTGCATTTTGATTTGTAATAGAGGATAGATGTAGATGTCTATGGGCCGCAGCAACCACTTACCATCAGGTGGACTGTGTGCTCGTTTGTCACCCTTATCCTATAAAAAAAATATTATTTTTATTTAAGAATCGAAAAGGGATTCCATTTCGCCAAATCACAGCTTTCAAATCGAGACTAATCCGGATTTTACTTAAAGAATATGAAAATTTAAAATGAATAATTCATGTAAAACTTAACCGGTTCGCGATATCGCGATGAGAAAAGGTAAGTTATTCTCAGTTTTGTTGTTAATATTAATATCAAACATTTAGATCAGAATAAGTCGGTTTCCGGAAAGTCTTTAGCACCATAGACCACATACATACCCTTCGGCAAATTGTACACAAAAACGGAGAAGTACAATCTGCCACTTTGCCTTGCCAAATTAAAAAAATAATTAATAATTAAAAATTAAAAATTTTGTACAGCCGACTTTAATATAAGCGACTTCAATATAGGTTATTTAAGAATAACTCAATAACCATTGGTTTGACCTTGATCAAATTCATATGGGACTACACGAGAACTATCAGCTTTCATATAAAAAAAGAATCATCGAAATCGGTTCGCCCATTACAAAGTTATGAGGTAACACACATAAAAAAAAAAACATACACCAGAATTGAGTACCGTCTCCTTTTTGGAAGTCGGCAGAAAAGATCAAAGTGATAAGTTCATTTTCGAAAGGTATCTTGTTCACATCCATACCGACCAACTAGAGGTCCAAGTGTAATTATTTTCAAGTAACTTTTTTTTAATAATAATCGAAAGAAATAATCTAAGAACTACGTCAGAAGTATTATTTGAAAACTCCTCTTGCTATTGGTGTACTCTTATATTATAAGAGTTCAATATAAAGCTGATGGAAGTGATTTAAGTTGAGTGGATCGCGATTTTTTGATTTGGTGGTAATAGAGCACTACATCTCCGCTTCGCGTTCGATGTGTGCAAAACCGATTAAATTGTAATAAATTCCACACGGACGAAGTCGCGGGTAACAGCTAGAGTATAAAATATAAATATATAAAGGTTGTTGTCGATTACGTTCTTGTGAATTCCAAACGTCCTTCAAACGTCTTCAAGAACTTCAAACGAATTCTAAATATTTTCAATATTCCCAGACAAGCAAGTTTGACGTCAACTTGAAATTACATTTGACAATTCTAATAGCGCCATCGGGCGTTCGAACTTTATTTTCTTGCGTACTAATGGAATTTTAAGACGCGTTCTTTTAGCTACAACTGATCTTAATACATAGTCTGTTTAGGCTCAGAATTAGATTATCCTAACAAAGAAAAAAACATGTGTGTTGTTCACACGCGGTGTTAGATAAACTTTCAAATGAAATTAAGTATAACATTAAAAAAAATCACGGCACAATATTTATTTAATATGATAATTTTTAGTGCCATAAGGGCGACATAAAATATAAGATTCTATTATATAAAAGAGCAATGGCAGAAAAATAGTTGAGAAAAATTATAGCGTCTAGAAATAAGTTATATATAAAATGAGTTTTATAATTTTTCTATGATTTTTCAAATAAAAATGTATTTTAATTAAAGCCACAGAAAAAAACAAACATTTTTGGGAATATCAAATGACTTAAATCATTTTTTTTGGAGTTTATGGCCTGGTATTTTTATTCGGTTTATTATAATTTCTTCATAGTTCACTGTTTCCCAATATGTTGATGCGTCACATTGTGCAGCCCTTGGGAGATTTTGACGGCAACCTGAGCCAGCAGGCAGCTGACAGTTGGCGATGGTATCTAAAGGCGCCTATGCAAACAAACAGCTATCTTGAGAATCCATCACCATCAGAGCACCTGTTTCACAGTTTCCACTAATAGTTCACATGCGCAGACACTTAATACACAAAATCGCACCACTTTTATATATCAAAGTCCACTTCAAACCATTATTTAAACAATAATACAGGAGCAACAAACCGCCGCAGGTCAAGTTCCCGCCAAAACTCACTTAAATCATTTTACTCTATTCAAATGTTGCCATTTAGTATATTCATACTATTTTCGTATACATTTTGTAACACTACCAACACAACACACAAAATATTTTTATATTAAGTTAATATAAGTAATAACTGTACTATCAGTAATAATAACAATAAAAGTGATATGGCTGAGAATAAGTCTCTTACAAAGACTTTCCTACAATAATACATTATCTCAATCATAGTACTATGTAACAATTCCATTTAATGTTATGCCAACACTAGCTAAAATAAAAAGTCACTGTATTTTTTTACTGGCTTTACGGCTCAGGTTTCTAGCCCTTCTGAGAATGTCACTATGATACAAAAGCCCTGGAGCCATGCCAGAAATATACATTCATGGTATGCAAATATATAATAGAGATATAATAATCTAAAAACTCTCAATTATGTATTATTTATTAAGCTAACTTCAAACAACCACAGGAAGCATGACTCTTTCCAAGTGAAGTAGGATATAACCTAAAAAGGTTGAAATGTAAATATCTTTTTTGACGCCTTCTCAGTACAAAATTCTTTGACAGAGTTATTAAGGGACTGACGCTTAACATTTTAAGATATTTTTGGTATATAGACGCTACCATTTCTTCTCAACTAATTTTATGTATGAAAGTCTGCCATTGCTCTTTCAAACTTCATTCTACCGTCAAGTATATTCTTAATTCAAGGTGGTAAAATAGACACAAGATGCCCTAAATAATATTCTATCTCATTCCCTTGCAGTCTGAATTATATAGATGCATATGTTTGTCTCTTTTTAACGTTGTTTTTTCATTTTATCTAGTTTCAAATCACAATGATTCTAAAAAAAAAACTCACTTCAAAAATTAAATACGAATAAAATAAATTAGCAACAGGACATTTTTATTGGCATTTATTTAAATAGCACCTTAATGCTGCTATTTTACGATGGTATTACATGAGAGTGTGGTTCTACCCTGGTCGAGCCGGCTTATTCTTAGTACAACCATAATATAACTAGCGTGGCTCTCCAACGTACAAAAATGGACATTAGAAATGAATCCACGAGAGAAAATGTTCCAAAATACATTATTGATATATTGGGTATAATACAATTATTGATATTTGCCCGTGGACGCAAAAGCGGAGATCTCTCGCCGAATAAGGTGTGCAGCCCGGGGCGTGGCCAACGCTCCGTGTATTATTTCGGAGATATATAAGGTTATTTTTCAAGAGTAGCCAAATTTTAAACTTGAGTTCAAATATGTAAATAACGATATACCGTTATTACAGGTTTTGAAAATACGAGTAAATAAGGCTTCTACTTTTATTTGAAGTTATCCCAAATTGAATGTGATGTAAGGGGCAACAATGAATTTGCCTACAAATCGACTCTGACGAATGTGTGCGTAAAGTCAAATCAGTTAAAATGATGCATTACAACACATTTTGGATTTATAAGATAAAGAATTATTGTGATTTTATTTAAATAAATTTTTCTTCGCCGTTTGCCTATATTACTTATTCTAAATCTTCTCTGCAAATTTGGACGGTTATTGCAAAATAACCCTGTATTACGCGTTAACTTCAGAACTTTAATAGCGCGATTTAGGATTCGGTACGTTTCGCTTACGGCCACAGATAGATCAGACTTAGACTTAGCACTGGACATTTGATAGGCTGTAACATTTGAATGTGAAGATCCAATATTATATTGAAATGAAATGAGGAAAAAAAACATTTATCACCACAAAACCACTAATGTCTTAACACTTAATAGCTATTATACCAAAAGTGGTTGTCGTTCGCTAGTGCCTGAAGTAGGTGATTAAAACCTGAGTTACAGGTTACCCCAGCCCTCCTCCCCCTTAGTTACCGTTAATCACTGTAGCTTTTAAGGTAAAAATTGATAAATATTTACGTGGGCGTGAGAGAGTATTTTAGCGCGCGCGCGGATGTGTGTGTGTGTGTGTGTGTGTGTGTGTGTGTGTGTGTGTGTGTGTGTGTGTGTGTGTGTGTGTGTGTGTGCGTGCGTGTGCGTGTGTGTGCGTGCGCGTGTGTGTTTGTGTGAGTAGTGTGTGTGACGTGTGCGTGCGAGAGAGTGCCTATATGAAGAATACAATAGAAAGAAAAGAATCAGAATATCAATAAAACATTCGGATTTAGTGCACGACTGATTTAAAAAGCCATTCAACGCAAATGACGGTATTTCGTAGCAATGGAACACATTATTTAATAAAAATGGACGCCATTAGAAATAAATCTACGCGAGAAAATGTTCCAAATTATTCGTGACAGTAATTCATATGGAAAATATTTCACAATAGCCTACTAAATCGTGGGTAAAGGACATTTGACGCTCCAATTACAGGATTTTATTTTCGGGCACAGACACATCATGACCTTTAGAAAAACTTATGCTACGGCCACGACCTCTGATATGGTGGCATATAAATGTAAATATTAAGCCTATAATAACAAAGTCTGATTTGCAGAGTAGGGACGTGTATACATGTCTAACTGACACGTGAAGTTATTAGAAATATAAAATGTTGACCACAATAATGTTTATTAAAAAAATGATAACAGTGCAGGCAATTGCTCTGACGGGGGGTACGCTTCAAACTAGGGAGGACACATTATTTTATTTTATTACGATCTGAGCTAATTAATTTTTAACATCTATATCTATTCAAATAAATAAAATTGAATTGTCTGTTTGTAATGTCTAAATAACAGATTTTTACTTTACGCATATGAAAGTATATACGGTAGTTATAACAAAAACACGATTTTTAAAATTTTTGTCTGTCTGTCTTTCTGTCTGTCTGTTTGTTTGTTTCGGCTAATCCCCGAAACGGCTGGACCGATTTTGACCGGACTTCCACTGGCAGATAGCTGATGTTATAAGAAGTAACTTAGGCTACTTTTATTTTAGAAAAAGAATTAGGGTTCCGCGCAAAAAATTAAAACCCATGAAATCCAATCGTAATAAATTACGCGCGGGCTAAGTCGCGGGAAACGGCTAGTCTTTAATATAATGGATTTCCGCAAAGTAACACCTGGTTCTATTATTTATGTTTATTGGTTTTTTGCTACTAGTAATTATTGCATACCTTAAGCGAAAGCGCAAGGTAATGTTCTACTATCGCCTAAAAATTAAAATTCCAACATTTTATCGAATAAAATCGTATCTAGCAATCATATTATACATATAAATGATATAAAAAGCACATTGTTAATAAGATAAATGATTGTTGAACTTATTAATAATTTTTTTAAATCGATTAATTGCTATTTTTAAATAAAAAAAGGGTTTTAGTGTCTTATGGTGTGGATTTATCATGTCCCTGTGGCTTGTAAACACTATAACTTTTGAAAATATCAATTGTTTAACTCAATCTATTTTTTAATCTCTTCATCTATCATGTGGGAAGCCACTGAATGTAAATGGCAGTGTAATTTTGTTTTGTTTAGCTATAATTAATTTTTTTCGGCTCCAAAATGGCGAAATTTTCGTTGATTTGGTTACCTCGTATACAAATTGTTTCTGTAAATGGGGATCTCAAGCCACAGAGTAGTTTAGTTCACAGAGTACCTTTGTATTAAGTTTAGTTCGGCTTCAGCCGCCGTCGTGAATGGACATTGTTTCGGTTGTTTTCAGCGGCTCAAAAAGATCGCTGTACAAATACACAATATTCGAATAAACAAATTTCTTAAATACTTGATTATAATAATAATAAGAGATTTTTTTATTACAATATTTAAAAGCACAGAATAAATAATAGTAGTACGTACTAAAAGTAAGTAGTATAATTTTTGTGTCATGGGTGACATTTTCATGCTTTTCGAGGGTGTCGAAACCGATAGGGTTGTCGAAATGTAAATCCAAGATGGCGGCCGCAATAGGTATCAATTTTTTCATCATGGGTGTCATTTTCATGGTTTTCGAGGGTGTTGAAGCCATAGATATAAGAAAAATAGGGGATATGGCATGTGGTCACGTGACCTGAAGTCAAGTGTTTCTCAAATATGGCGACGACTCCACCCCATGCTCCACCCACAAGAAATAGCGTTGTTTTTGTCGATATTTTCAGTATCGATGCTATATAAATTATGACGTACCATCCATCTCATAGGTATATATTAAATAAACAGATATTAGATCACTACACTATTGAATTGGGTTAATCCTGGAATAATAGTTGTATTGAGATGATAAATAAATAAATCTTACGTTCAACTCAGAATAGGAAAGTTTTGAAACTGTAATTGCTTTAAGATATGGTGAAGCAACAGTCAAAAGTGAGCGAAGAGACCAAGTAAAAAACACTTGATTGGAGCTTTAACTCCTTTCTTTTCAGAAGACGTATACGACGTGCACCAGAATATTATACTGAGTTCGTGCAACGAGCTAACGTTTTTTCGTAACGACGGCAATCTGCATATAAGCACTCCATCCGTGCGTCCCTGGGTCGACGCATGCATTTTTTTCTCCTCTGCAGAGATTAACGAAACCACCACTATAGGCAATGTATTAGGCTTCGTTAGGTTTTTTTTTCTAGCCCATGCTGTCCCAATACTAGGCAGAAGTCTCCCCTAAGTTTTTTCCAGTAGTTTTGTCGTGCACCATATCGAACCAGCCCCAACGGTATGCGTCCAGGGTGCGTGAATTATATCATATATATAGACTTTATAGCGGCTGGGAAGTTAGTTGCGAGCGCAAGTCCTGTACCTTTTTTTTTATAGGATAAGGGTGACAAACGAGCACACAGTCCACCTGATGGTAAGTGGTTGCTGCGGCCCATAGACATCTACATCTATCCTCTATTACAATTCAAAATGTAGATGCGTTGTCACCCGTGAGGACTAAGATGGAATGCCTCATTTCCAGTAAAATGGGCCTCCGGCCACCTGCACTCACCAAGCGAAACGCAGAGGTAAACCTCTACTTCACGCTGGTTTTCTGTGAGGTCGTGGTACCACCCCGGTTCGAGCCGGCCCATCCGTGCGACAGCAAACGCTGCCGCGTGGCTCTACCACTGTAAAACTTGATGGTGTCTCAGATCACAGTACCTTCACGCTTCGCTTTACGTACTGTGATCTGAGACACCATCAAGTTTTCTTTCAACTATATCTGCACGGACTAGCGCTCGCTCTTAACTTCCAAGCCGCCATAAAGTTTCAACAACACCTTTCTTTCGTGGTAATGGTCGGTTACCAGTTCAAGTCACCATGAACGTGCAGTGGACTGACTTTTATCTTGATTTATTTAAAGTTTGTGGAGCATGTGTTCTTTCATACATAGTTACTAGCCGTCATCTCTCTTTTTTTGATAATAAAGATTATTTATTTATTTATCTCAGTAATCTCATCGAGTTGAGCAGCCCCTTTCTAACCATACCACCGTTCACACAATCCATTAATTATTTAAATATCGTAACGTATTCCTCAATCTTCAGCATCCCATGTTCATACCATACGACAACCAATTTCCATGCAACATTTCGATCAATAGGGGCGGCTGCGCCACTTCAGACTTCCACTTCCATACTCATTTCTCATTATATCCCATTTGTGTAAAACCACAAAATATCAATTTTATAGTGTTTACAACCTGCAAGTTGTAATGACTTCCACCAGTAGCGTAATCCACCACTAAGGATACTGGAGGTAAACGAGAGAGTAAGGATTAAAAATAAATAAAATAACAATAATGTATACTGATTAAAATCATTTATTCGTGACGAAATAATATTATTTAGTCAGAAAATTTATTTTAGACATGAACCAAATCACCCTCAAGCCGAACTACATCCAGCGTTCTATTTATACATTCTTTTTCAAAATGCAAGGAGCATATTCTTCTTACTACTGCAGGTTTTATGTTTTCTTGGCCTATATTTTCAATCCACAATTTTTGAAGGCCTTCATTTTTTGGCAACCTAAAATAAATATTATGCATCGTTAAGTACCAGTCAAAAATAATCTTAACATCATCAAATATTTGATGAAAAAAACTATCATAGAAAATTTACGATTTACACTATTTGCAAGTTATTTTCTTATACGAAAGGCTCCCAATCGATCGTTTGATTAAATATACAGTTTACGTATCTAAAACGTTATTTGATCATGACTACATTAATATTATTGTTAAACATGCTCAGAAGGGCTAGAACCCAGAGCCGTAAAGCCAGTTTAATAAAAAAATATTGTTAAAATTTATATCGATAATTTCAAAACATGACAACACGTAAGGACAACACTATGTAAAAATGTAAACAATCAAAATGTTTACTTGTTTAAATTTACATGATAATAGTCATTGGAAATTCTAGATAATATCGGGAAACACGATTTAGAACCCATAACATGAACACGAAATGCAATTCACACGAAAAATATACAATTAAGGAAAAAAGTTACAACTAACCTGAAAAATGACAATCCTTTTTAATTTTTACGAGAATTTGAATTACATCCATTGATGCAACACTTTGTCATGTTGTTTTTGCTCAATTACCCTTTACTAATGAACAAAAAAGCTCCAAAATAGTCAAAATTCACTGTAACACTGCGAAATAACTCCGAACAAGGCTTAGATGACAGACGAACTACCACAAATGAACGTCATCCTCACAGACTACTTAGTGGATACTACGTATCCACTGGTCATCCTAAAATGGCGCGTCATGCTTCAAGGTGGAGCTTGGTGACATTTATGAAAACTGGCAACAGAAAATTGAAGTCTAAGATATGTACTTATCTCTTTTTACATTTGAAAATCATAACGTGTGAGAATGAGACAGATATATTTTTGTTGGCAAGGCTCATGTTTGCATGATATTTGTATAACCAAAAAATATATATGCAATTTACAGCTTATCCTCTACTCTTCTTATATCAATGGTTGAAGCCGATAGTGCTGTCAAAATGTAAATCCAAGATGGCGGCTACAAAATATATAAATTTTTTCATCTTGGGTGTCATTTTCATGGTTTTCGAGGTTGTTGAAGCTGATAGTGCTGTCGAAATGAAAATCCAAGATGGCGGCTGAATTAGGTACCAATTTATTCATCATGGGTGTCATTTTCATGGTTTTCGAGAGAGTTGAAGCCGATAGGGTTGTCGAAATGTAAATCCAAGGTGGCGGCTGCAATGGGTATCAATTTTTTCATCATGAGTGTCATTTTCATGGGTTTCGAGGTTGTTGAAGCTGATAGTGCTGTCGAAATGAAAATCCAAGATGGCGGCTGAATTAGGTACCAATTTATTCATCATGGGTGTCATTTTCATGGTTTTCGAGAGAGTTGAAGCCGATAGGGTTGTCGAAATGTAAATCCAAGGTGGCGGCTGCAATGGGTATTAATTTTTTCATCATGGGTGTCATTTTCATGGGTTTCGAGGTTGTTGAAGCCGATAGTGCTGTCGCAATGTAAATCCAAGATGGCGGCTGAAGTAGGTACCAATTTTTTCATCATGGGTGTCATTTTCATGGTTTTCGAGGGTGTTGAAGCCGATAGTGCTATCGAAATGTAAATCCAAGATGGCGGCTGCAATAGGTATACATTTTTTCATCATTGGTGTCATTTTCATGGTTTTCGAGGGTGTTGAATCCGATAGTGCTGTCGAAATGTAAACCCAAGATGGCGGCTGAAGTTGGTACCAATTTTTGCATCTCGGGTGTCATTTTCATGGGTTTCAAGAGTGTTGAAGCCGATAGTGGTGTCGAAATGTAAATCCAAGATGGCGGCTGCAATAGGTATCAATTTTTTCATCATGGGTGTCATTTTCATGGTTTTCGAGGGTGTTGAAGCCGATAGTGCTGTCGAAATGTATTTAAACTACTTTAATAATTCCGTATAATCATGTTATACGTAATTTTTTTAATGCGCTTAAGGTATGCCCAATTGGATTTACCAATATATTTTTTTATAGATTAAGGGTCACAGAAGACCACACAGTCCACTGATAATAAGTGAATACTGTGGCTCATGAACACCTACATATTATATCCTTCATTAAGAATAAAAATGTAGGGACGTTGTCAATCCTGAGGACAAAGATAGAATGACCCGTTACGAGTAAAAAGATAAAAATAATATAACTTATTTTTATATTCATCATCATCATTACATCCCTTCACAAATCCACTGCTGAACATAGGCCTCTCCCAAGGTATGCCACAAAGCACGGTCCCGAGCCACCTGCATCCATTGACTTCTTGCATGTCTTACTAGGTCGTCACTCTATCTAGTGGAGGGGGGGGGGGGTAACACTTTTTTGATATTAGAAACATTGAAATATAATACAATATTAAAAAATATAAATAAAACGACGAAAAACGAGATAAGAACCAACCCTATTATCACCGGCAGTGACGACCAGTCGCGGAATTTCATCGCACGAGGTCCCACAGACCGATAGTCTCCACAGCAAATGGCATAAATATGTAGTCATCTCTCAGACTCATATTTGCATCACTTACTTAGTTCAGCTTCCCTGATGCCGCACCAACCCTAAACGAGATACTCTGGGATGAGAGGCTGCTAAAGCGTCTACGCATATTTTCATTTTTTTTTTACTTAATTAATATAATATTTTATTTGCAAGAATTACTGTACTTACAGAAATACTCGTAATGATAAGGGATAGAACAACCATATTTCTTCAGTGGCGTACAAATATATATTTTTACTAGATGTTAACCGCGTATAATTTATTACGATTGGTTCTTTTTGCGCGGAATCTTAATTATTTTTCTTAAATAAAAGAAGCCTAAGTTAGTCCTTATAACATCAGCTATCTGCCAGTGAAAGTCCCGTCAAAATCGGTCCAACCGTTTCCGAGATTAGCCGGAACAAACAGACAAACAGACAACATTTTTAACAATTATGTTTTTATTTTTTATTTATCTTTTTTATAGGATAGGGTGACAACCGAGCACACAGTCCACCTGATGGTAAGTGGTTGCTGTGACCTATAGACATCAACATCTATTTTCGTTTGCGAATTAAAATGCAGGTCAGCCGTGAGAACTAAGATCGAATGCCTCTTTTCCAGTAAAATGGGTCTCCGGTTCTCTACACTCACCATACGAAACACAGTAGCATTAAGCTGCTATTTTACGCCGGTATTCTGTGAGAGCGTGGTCCTTCCCCGGTCGTGCCGACCCATTTGTGCTACAACTATACCAGTAATATAGCTGCAGCATAGCTCTACCACGTGCAGAAAAAATTATAAGTACCGTATATACTTTCAAACTACCTATAACTAAGAGTAAAAGCTGTGATCATAAAATTACAAATAGACACTTAAATTTTATTTATTTTTATTAGATAAATGTAGGTAGGATAGGTCTTATTATATACGAATGTTCTATAAATCATCATCATCATTACAGCCCTATCTAGGCACTGAAAACGGTTTCGTAGCTCGAGCTGAAAGGTTTCGGGACTTTGGATTAGAGCACGAAGGGGACGAAGCGTTGACTTCATTAGACGTGACCTCTCCAACTTAACGTTTAGGTTCAGTGTGCCTCTCACCATTCGGTGATCGCTGCCGATTTTCACCCTCGTGATCACTGAGACATCACTGAACAGTTGTCGTCTGGTCGTCATAATGAAGTCAATCTCATTTTTTGTCGAACCGTCGGGGTTCAACCAGGTCCACTTTCTGTGGGGCGGCCCCAAAACTCTGAAAGATAAAGTTCATCATAAAGAGTCCCTCTTTCTCCGTGAAGTCGGCCAGCTGCTGGCCCCTCGGGTTCCGTTGTCCTATTCCGAATTTCCCTACTTTCAGCTCACCGTTCTCTCTTGTGCCTAGTTTTGCGTTGAAGTCTCCCATTAACACCGTATAGTGGGTTTTGGAGAAATGCATGGCTCTAGAGATATCCTCATACATTTCCTCCACCTCCTCATCGGGGTCTGCCGAGGTTGGTGCGTAAACCTGTATGAGCTTCAGCGTTTGGTGATTGTGAGTATAAGGTACGCAACCCTTGTCGACACACTCCCAATCTTTACAACGTTGTTAACGAGAGACTTGTGGACTATAAATCCGACACCTCCTTGGGACAAATGGTTGCCCTCCCGGTGATAGAGCAAGTTACCGGATTCGAGGATTACCGTGTCCTCCCCCTCTCTTCGGACCTCGGATAATCCTATGATATTCCAGCGCAATTTGTCTATCTCTTCTTCCAGCTCCAGGATCTTCTCGTCAATCCTCAGAGTTCGTGCGTTATATTATTTATGTCTGTTTATATATGTTGCATATGTTGTATTTATTTTTTATTTTTTAACAGTGGTAGAGCCACGCGGCAGCTTTTGCCGTCGCACGGATGGGCCGGCTCGAACCGGGGTGGTACCACTACCTCACAGAATACCAGCGTGAAGTAGAGGTTTACCTCTGCGTTTCGCTTGGTGAGTGCAGGTGGCCGGAGGCCTTTTTTACTGGAAATGAGGCATTTCATCTAAGTCCTCACGGGTGACAACGCATCTACATTTTGATTTGTAATAGAGGATAGATGTAGATGTCTATGGGCCGCAGCAACCACTTACCATCAGGTGGACTGTGTGCTCGTTTGTCACCCTTATCCTATAAAAAAAAATATAAATATTTATGTTTAATTACAATTGCATGATATCGAGATTAAAAAGTCATAAGATAACAAATCTGACTGAGGCGGGGCGCAAATGTATGATATCGACTGTTATGGGTGTTAGCACCTTACAGTATAAAAGTAAAAAAACATATTGAAGATAAACATGAACTTACAACTTAGATAAAAAAATTGCTTTTACGACTTACGACTTTAAAGCATTATTGATTTTTAAACAATCTTCAAGTCTGAAATAAAAACGATACAGACATTCGGAGGGCCGCCGGCCCACAAATTATTAAAGCATTTTCGAGAAGGAATGATCCCTTATAATGAAATCTGGGAGGGTTTGATGAAAAATTATATTTACAAAGATCAGCGACGCTCGACGGATCTTTTGACCGCGGGTTTTGATGTTTTTTTTTTCAAATTACTTTATTTATTATTTAAAAAGACGTGACAGTAGTAAAAGCATAAAAAAATTCAATAAGAATTCTTGTAATATATATTGAATAAAAATTATTGTATTGTATTATATTGTATTCTAATCTGCTAACCCCACACCAGGATTTTCTCCTATATCCTGGAGGCAGTTTACATATATAAATTAAAGACAAACATCCAAACCCATAAAAAATATTTGTAGGGCATACAAAGACTTTTTCCGTGCGGAATTCAATCCCGCGGTACTGAGAATTTAATTTTTGGCCAAGTTTGTCGCGATATCCATTGTTTAACAAACTTACTGCCTCTTTGGTCTAATGGTCGTAAACGTAATTGCTGATCATGAGGTCCAGGGTTCGAATCCCGGGTCGGGATTGAATTAGTTATTGGGTTTTTCTCTCAAAACTTCTTAGTAACAGCTTATAGACAGACGGGACGATAATTCGACACGGCCGGAGAGAGATTAGATTAGATTAGATTAGTGAAACACCGGTGTTTCACCCCCGTGCCTCGGAAAGCACGCAAAGCCATAAGTCCTGCGCCTGATATCTCTCCAGTCCTGTTAGATTACCGTCCCATCTGACTATGAGAGTGAAGGAATAGAGATAATCCTATCCTGAGCAGATGGCTACTCTCCGTTGAGACTGGACTGGAGGATATTAATAATTAAGTTGACAATTTAGGCCCGTATTAATTAAACGTTACTCAGCTCAACTACGCGCACTTGAGTACAATTTTGAGGTTATGATCTTATTTTTTTATAGGATAGGGTGAAAAACGAGCACACAGTCCACCTGATGGTAAGTGGTTGCTGTGGCCCATAAATATCTACATTTATCCTCGTTTGCGAATCAAAATGCAGATGCGTTGTCACTCGTGAGGACTAAGGTGGAATGCCTCTTTTCCAGTAGAAAGGGTCTCCAGTTCTATACACTCACCATACGAAACACAACAGTGTTTCGTAGGGTTTATGGTTCGGTTTAAGCTGCTATTTCACGCTGTTATCCTGTGAGAGCGTGGTCCTACCCCGGTCGAGCCGACCCATTCGTACTACAACTATACTACTAATATAGTTGCAGCATGGCTCTACCACGTATAAAATTTAATTTAATTAAAATTAAATTTATTAATAAACTTATCTCAAGATGCGGCTTAGGTTTATGATATCACCTGAGTGACGCACTGAACAAACTCGTCTCTCAAGTGTGTGTACTTGAGATGCTAAAATCTGAGTGCGGGTAGTCCATGACTTAAGATAGTGATTGTTGACATGGAGATTGATATTTTACGCCCTTCGCGATATCGTTTACAAAAAATTATATAAAGGCATGCCTGCAATCCTTTTAAGTTACGATGTGAACATTTTAAAAAACGATACAGATTTGGTAAAGAATCAGTAATATACATGGTAACATAAATAAAAGACTCATTGGTGTAATACAGTAAGAGAGGTCTTATAATTTCTTCAAAAATAGCCACCCTATTAACTATAAGGTGTTTTGCCACAGCATCATTTCAGTTATGTACATGTTGTATATTTATTTAAGTAAGTATAATTTATTTCATTATTTAAATTAATATAATGTATTAAATTTCAAAGTAGGTAATGAGGGCATCCACGATTTGTAAGATAAAATAAATGTCATGACTAGGTACATGCTGCTATGGAAATTCTATATGATCTACTATGTTGATGTTTAAAAAGTGATATTTGTAATACTATAATTAACTACCTGTCTAAATGCATATGGACTAGCCTTTGTATTCTACAGTTATTTTGCTCCAGGCCTCATTTTTAATACGTACAGTCATGCCATTGGTCTCCTTATTATCCACCATAGCCCTATATTTTTCTATAATACCGAGAAAGCATTTTTTCTCAAACAGAGTAAATATATGCTTCTTGCTTTCTATTTTGGTATAAATTAAATTTCCAGCGAGATCAAAGTTAAGTAATCAAGATGTTTGTTTTCCAGCGTCAAAAATGATACGTCAGTTTTATATTTTACACTGGCGCTGTAGTCGCTTTAATGCATTAGGTATTTGTACATATTGAATTAAGTACATAGTGAACATTTAGTTCGTATTAGAAACACATACATAATAGTTTTAACAATTTAAGGTTTTCGTAAAGTAGAAAACTACTTTATAACGTGATACAGCTCTATATATTTAAGTTTTATCAAAGTAAAAGTATTCAATAAATCTCTAGCAAAAACGAAACGTGATGGATGATATTCTAAACTTCGGTCTGTGACGAAATCGTTCACGAGATCAAACCCTCAAGTCACAGAAAAGTATTCCTAAGTAAAGCGTCTTGAGATACTGTTTTTAAGTGTTTATTAATTAGCAACGATCTTGAGATGCTGATATCGCAATGAGGGCGTATAAAATAATTACGCACTTGAGTTCGTCGTTGAGTAACGTTTAGCATTTTAAGCTTACCAGGACGGAAGGAAAGGAAGGGAATTTCTTTTAAAAGACGTTACCCCCACACTAGGATTTTCTCCTGTATCTTGGAGGCAGTTTACAAACACAAATTGCACAAGGACAAACATCCAGACCCGGAACAATTATTTGTAGGCCATACAAATACTTGTTCCGTGCAGGATTCAAACACGCGGCCTTCAGCGCAGCAGCTTATTGCTAAGCCACTGCGCCACGGAGCCGTCAAATAATATTAGTAATGTTATTGCTGTTATTTCAAAAAAAAAAAAAGAAATGACAACTACTTGCCACGAGGCAAACCCAGTTTGCGTGGTGAATAAGTGAGCGACGACCTTTCTACGTGAACTATCCGACGTCAAGCTTTATAAAAAGTTTCGAGACTTATTGCCATTAAGCCTAACCCACTTCAACTCTCCCTTTATAAAGCAAATGTCCATAAAAAGGAAGAAAACGGAATAAAGTAGTGACCAATAAACTGATGCTATCGCCATTAAATGCGACGTAAAAATGGAGAATTGGAATTTTTTAACTAAACCCGTCGGTGATTTATTTTTCTCCTGAATAATGGAGTACAGATAAAATAAATTATAAAGTGATTTATTCCAGAATACTTTTCAAATTAAAGCGAATCGTTTTTAGTACAATGTAATTATAGGTAAAAGGTTTTTGACGGGTTAGACATTTTAAACTTTGTTTAGAACTTAAGTTTAAAAAGCGCTTGATACAATAGGCGAAAATAACTCCAATGAACTGATTTACATTAAATATGTTAAAAATTAATTAGCTAAAATCCGCGTAATCAAATAAAATTCAAGAACAAACTAGGTAAGACACAGATAGACTTTCAATAAGTATTATTTATAATCTCTATAATGAATAAAAAAGTTTTAGAATCGTAGTGATTTCAAACTTCAACTTTAATTACTCGTGTTTAGGCCATCTAGCGTCTATTTTACGGACCATCTTGAGAATCGATCATTTTTGTTCGATAAAATGACTTTACCTATAGAATGAAGTAAATGGTGCTATTACAAAGACATTTTACTCGAAAGAAAATATTCATTTGATTTATTACGGTGCGTACACATTATATAACATAACATATTTCAGTAATGTGAAGGCTGAATGTTATAAAACGAATGTTATATAACTGGAGCAGCGCCGGAGGTGTCGCGGGGTAACGACAAACGACAATGTCATATAACATTGTTATATTGTATTGTTTATTCTAATGTGTACAGTATTGTTATTTGTTGCAATTTTGAAAAACAATGTTGACAAATATAAAAACAAATGTGAACGTGTTATAAAACAATTTAAACAAAGTTATACAACATGTTACTTGATCTGTACGCACCCTGACACTAAAAATGTAGGCTCTACATGTTTATAAAATAAGGATTGCAACATTTATTTGTTATAAAAAACTTAACCTTATATTTTATGCCGCATTTGTGGTTGAAAATTGTCATATTTAAATAAATCATTTGCAGAGAAGTATTTTTAGTTCATATTTCCATTTCTACCGCTTGTAAACTGCACACGTTTCTTATTTATATTTCTATTTCCACTTTCTTCTAGGTTTAAGACACTTCTTGCCAACTATGCCACTCACCTCTGCAGCATAATAATTTAAGAAAATATTTTTTTTAAGGCATCCGAGCAATAATATTATCTCTCGGATTCATTTACAAACATTGTATTATAATAAAACAGGCACATAATTTGGTTACATCATTTCAAGCTTGCTACGCATACAAAGTGGGGTGCCATTTAATCTTCTTAGTTCTTATTGAGTACGATCGAATTCTCCCTTGCTGAAAATTCAATTAAAATCGATTCCGAAGTAATTTTGTTGAACATTTTTCGATATTTTATCCTGCTTTTATACAAAACGATGAATAATGAGATTTATTTTTGCGATTGGTAGCGACTTTCTTGTAGCACTCAGATATCAATAATTAAAATAAATAACCTAAACAATGAAAGTTATTTTGTAGCTCATTACTGCTTTTTTTTATTAATTCGCTTTCGTGTATGCCTGTTCGGATCATTTTTTTTAATACAGAAAAGGGTCTTCAATGAAAAATCTTCAATGTCGTCAATTGAGAATCAAAATGCAGATGCGTCGTCACCTCTGAGGACGAAGATGGAATGCCTCGTTTCCAGTAAAAAGTTCCTCGTTTCCGATTCTCTACACTCACCATATGAAACACAGCACAGATATACGCAGTAGAACCAGAGTAATTGACAATGCCCCACGTATTAGAAACTGGTGTGACAACGGATCGGCCATATAGCTCGTAGAACCGACAACTGATGGGGAGGAAGGTTTTCACACAACTCGTTAACACACTCGAAACACACAGCTGCATTAAGCTACTATTTTACGCTGGTATTCTGTGAGAGCGTGGTCCTTCCCCGTCCGAGCCGGTTCATTCGTGCTACAAATTCTTGTACTATTATTTATTCTGTGATATCTGGCAGTGTGGCTCTACACGTATTATAAACACGTACAGTGAAATTTATGTATACAATCTCTGAGAGCACTGATTCCCTTCCGCCAGTAGTAGTGTATCCCGGCTGTACAGCATAACGTAAAGTTCGCAAACTGTGACTAAGTAGGCCAACACAGGGGCCGCTCTGGGAAGTTAACGAAGTACGCGTAAGTGTACTGCAATGTGTTATCACTTCGACTGGCTATCTTTACATTGTTTCCCAACACCTTATTATATTCCATTTTCATCCAGTAGACCTATAGTGCGTCCTTTACCGACTCTGCCATTCACTTCTTCATTTGTTCCACATTTGCTTGAATCACAATTTCCCCATTCATTCTTTCTATGTGTCCAAATCACCAAAGCATTCCTTTCTTAATCCCGACAACAAAATCTTGCAGACTACGCTTTTCTCTCATCGCACAATTTCTCCCCCTATCATTGAGACTCATTCATCATAATTTTTATTATTTGTCGTTTTACGGTAATCGTATAAATTGGGAATGTATTATATGTAATGGTTTCAAGTAATGGAAACGTGAGGGCAAGCAAAACGCCATATCGGCTGCCCGGTAAATTATAAAGAGCACAATAATAAATCACTGTTGAAGTATTTTTTAATATCCCACGTTTTTAAAAACGGATTAAAAAAATATAATTCTTTTTTTTTTATAGTATAAGGGTGACAAACGAGCACACAGTCCACCTGATGGTAAGTGGTTGCTGCGGCCCATAGACATCTACATCTATCCTCTATTACAAATCAAAATGCAGATGCGTTGTCACCCGTGAGGACTAAGATGGAATGCCTCATTTCCAGTAAAAAGGGCCTCCGGCCACCTGCACTCACCAAGCGAAACGCAGAGGTAAACCTCTACTTCACGCTGGTATTCTGTGAGGTCGTGGTACCACCCCGGTTCGAGCCGGTCCATCCGTGCGACAGCAAAAGCCGCCACGTGGCTCTACCACTGTAAAAATAATTTTTAATCCGTTTTCTGGACTTTCAAGTCTCTAGCTGATCGGAAATTTACTTTAAAATCAATAACTAAATTCGACCCGAACAGATATACACGAAAGCGAGGTAATAATAGAAAATAATTATTAAATATATGGTTTATTTATAAAATTTGTTTTTCTAACGGTAAATAATGAAAACATAACGCCATAAGTATTAAGATAAATGATACCTGACAAAGGTTTAGTGATTCAATTTTAAGCTCGCCTTTTGAGCTATTCACTAATTATCCATTGTAATTAACAAGGCTAAATACAATGGATTGGGAATACACGCACACACGGACGTACGCACGCATGCAAACATGCACGCACACACAGACATAATTTTGTATAGCCAACAAATAATTGTTTTTATTTTCGGGCGCATGTATGATTTCCACGATACAGGAGATAATCCTAGTGTAGAGGCCACGTTGTTTATAAGAAAATTAAAAGAAAATAACATTTCGGCTATCAGAACACAGTCGTAAATGATATCCTGCTTGTTGACTTCAAGAGAGTCGTTTACAAATACAACCGCAACATGGCCTACATAATTGGAGATACGAAGTATTTTTTCTTTATCATCGAGAGAAATAGAATTTAGCAGCATTATGGCCTCCGATCACGTAGGAGATAGAGGGCGTCAGTCCCCCAGTGTGTTATTATCATATCGAGTTACCATTGGCAGCGTTTAATCGATTATCTCAGAAAATAAGGGCCAATATTATATAAGTATCTTTATACGTAATTTTGATAACTAGAAAGAAAGAAAAAGTTGGCCTTCAAGTGACGCCCGGCAGATGTGAAACATCATGGTTCATAGTAAAATTTATAATGAATGAAAACCAATAAAGAAACATGGAATAAAATAAACACAACAAACATATTATGACTGATGCGAAATATTTGAAGGATTTAAAAATATCCCTTTAAAAACAGTAATATTCAAAAAATATACAAAGTTGGTAAGTGGTGGACTCGTCAAGTATATTATAGTCGAATAGAAAAGCACACGCAGTACACACACAGAGAAGCAACGAAGTGTATAGTATACGCGCCCGCACATAGTCAGTCCAGAGCGGTGGCGTAGGGGGGGCATCAGGGCATAAGGGAACGTCCTGCCGTTTGCCGTCACGGCGTACGAGTCGATTTTACTGTCAAGGCAACAACATCTAAATGCGTTCCGTACAAAATAGTTTAAATACTATTATTTCCGTTTCTATTTTCGTATTGGCATATCGGCTACATAATTTCAAAGATAGCATTTTCTTCTATAAGTATTTCTTTTTACTCAACATTACGGCAACCCAAAGAATTCAAGGTTGCCGATCAACTGTTTTCAATTTGAACGCAGTCATAATTCTGTACGGATAAAACGCGCGACATTAGCGCCATATCCACTGGCGGCATTCTGAACTTAACCGAACTTTTTCTTTTCCCATAAATTAAATAAAAGGTTTTAGTTTTAAGTGTTTCGTGGTACAATTAGCAAAACGAAATACTTATAGAAACACGTCTCAAAGACTATTTCACTTTAGATAGTAAATATTTTATTCATTACACATGTGTTACATCAATCATTCAAGTATTGATTCGTCTTTTGAATCGGGTTATTCGGGTCGATAATTCAAATGGATCATTTAGAGTTAAGTACTCTGTGATCTGTAAGATTCGCTCGATAATGTCGGTAAAAATAACACTACTATACTCTTTTGTCGTAGGTCCGGTTAATAGTTTAATCCGGAACGTACAAAAATATAATTGCAATCATGAATACTTTGACCTGCGACCTGGGTAAAATTAACGAATGATTCATGATCGACTACATTGACTAAAATTGTTGATAATTGATGGTAAATCAGCGCTTAAAAATTTAATATATTAACAATTTCATTGGCACCGGCGGCTGGGCTCGAAGCGAATTACCCACTAACTTTAATAATTAATTTATGGTTTTCAGAAGCTACCATATCTTGTCATTAAATCTCATTATTAACGGCTTGCCATTTATTCATTACAGCGTATCAACAAACCACAGCTGGACATAGGCCTCCCCACAGATTGCCTCATACAATATTTGCTATAAAACCGTAGTGACAAATATCAGATGGTAAGTAGCTAACGCAGTCGAAAAATATGAACCACCTGACAAAAGAAGGCTACATATGAGTTGGCACCTCTGAGGGCTAGGTGACATAAACAACCCTTTAAAAAAATATATCAGTCTGTCGGTCTGTCTTTCTGTACGGCTGTCTGTCCGGGCTAATCTTCGGTATGGCAGAACCGATTGTGATGGAAACTTTACGAACAGCTATAGAGCAATGTCAGGAGGGATCTAGTATTGTATCAGATAACCTTGAATATTATATGTTCTTTTAAAAAGACAAATTGATAAAATAGAGTGTCTTAAGAATAAATAACACCACATTAATAGAACCTGGGCGAAGCCAGGGCGAGTTGTTAGTTTCTAATATGATAGTCCTCAAGATACTATAATATCATTCTGCGCAGATCAGATCAAAAATTAATAATTTTAGTCTGGAGGTAGTCGTGGTTAACTATTTTTTATAGGATAGAACGAGATATAGAGAGACATAGTAACGAGCAGACAGTCCACCTAATGGTAAGTGATTGCTGTGACCCATAGACATCTACATCTATCCTCAATAAAGAATCAAAATGCAGATGCGTTGTCAGCCGTGAGTACTAAGATAGAATGCCTCTTTTCCAGTAAAAAGGGTCTCTGGTTCTCTACACTCACCATACGAAACATAGTAGTGTTAAGCTGCTATTTTACGCTGGTATTCTGTTAGAGCATGGTCCTTCCCCGGTCGAGCCGACCCATTCGTGTTACAACTATACTACTAATATAGCTGCAGCATAGCTCTACCACGTAAAAAATGATATTGGGACGTCAAATACCTCAGACCCACCGTGACCACGGGTGCTGTAAAGTGCTCGAAACGTTGAGAATATAAAATAAGTTAATATACGCGATAAAATCTGTAATATTTTAAAATTAAAAATTTTGTACAGTCGATTTCAATATAAGTTATTTAAGAATAACTCAATAACTATTGGTCTGACCTTGATCAATTTCCAAGGGACTACACGAGAACTATCAGCTTTCATATAAAAAAGAATCATCGAAATCGGTTCACCCAGTACAAAGTTATGAGGTAACACACATAAAAAAACATACAGTCGAATTGAGTACCGTCTCTTTTTTGGAAGTCGGCAGAAAAATCATTTTATTTAAATAGTGGTCTATCATTATAGTTATGTTTATTTTTGTTTGTTCATTCATAGATATCAATTGGGACGTATAATATACATATCCCTTTTGTGGAAGGAAGCCTTACGTCGTGAACAGCCATGTGTTTACTCAAGCGAACATTCTCTGCTGTAACGCTGTCGGGTATTATTTTAAATGCCATTACAACGATGTAGATCGTTTACTTACGTTATATGTGTATAGACTGCCTCGTTGATCTAGTGGTTGTAGTAGTGTGAATGCTGATCATGAGGTCCCGGGTTCGAATCCCGGGTCGGGCCAAAAATCAGTTATTGAGTTTTTCCATCAAGAAATTTCCAGTAGCTGCCCGGAGTCAGAAGGAAGGAGAAGGCCCTTTTTACTGGAAATGAGGCATTCCATCTTAGTCCTCACGGGTGACAACGCATCTACATTTTGATTTATAATAGATGATAGATATAGATGTCTATGGGCCGCAGCAACCACTTACCATCAGGTGGACTGCGTGCTCGATTGTCTCCCTTATCCTATAAAAAAAAAGTTTCACCCCCGTGCTTCGGAAAGAACGTAAAGCCGTTGGTCCTGCGCCTGATCTCTCGCCGGTCGTGTCGGTCTACCGTCCCATCGGGCTATGAGAGTGAGGGAATAGAGTGCACCTGTGATTGCGCATACACTTGGGCACTATAACCCTGTCCTGCGCCGATGGCTAGTCTCCGTTGAGACTGGCCGCCGTGGCCGAAATTTGGTCTGGAGGACATTATTATCATTATTATTATGTGTATAGCCGTAGGAGCTCAGGCGAAGCGTTTGACATAAATTTCACAGTTCGCATGCAATGATATAATATAATAAAGATGGACCAAATTAAACGTAACCTTAACTGGAAACTAATTGGTACTGCGGCGTGACCTTCGGTGCTGGTTTAGGGATTTAAATAGTTATAACTAAACACGATCAGATCCGTAAAATTTGTTTCATTCACCGTTATATCCCATGTTCAGCGGTGAATCAAACATCGTGAGGCACTGCACCTGCATATCTGAGGAATGAAATATATTGAGGACATGTAAATTCCGCCAGCATGCACTGTAGCAGCTCAACGGTCTAATTGCTTTTGTATCTAAGAAATGAGATTGGGCCTGTGCCCAGCTATCGGACATATCTAGGCTGTATCTTAACATTTTTACTTTTACGTATTTAGTCATTAGTAGTAATATTTTTATTAAAACCTAGCTGTTCCCCGCGCCTTCGCCCGCGTGTAATTTAGAGTTTTATTTTTTTAGCGGAACACTAATTCTTTTTATAAAATAAAAGTAGCCTAAGTTACTCCTTATAACATCAGCTATCTGCCAGTGAAGGTCCCGTGAAAATCGGTCCAGCCATTTCGGAGATTAGCCGGAACAAACTGACAGACAGACAAACATTTAAAAATGATATCGTAAGTTAACTGTACTTTGCCTATAATCTTCGCGGAAGTGCAAGCAATAACTTGGACAGTTTTACTGCAATCTGATTAACGGTATGGCAGCGCATAAAATACGAACAAACAAAAATATTTTTTTATATATTAGATATACACAGGTTAAATAATTTAAAATTAAAAAAAAATTCTACAGCCGACTTCAATATAAGTTATTTAAGAATAACTCAAAAACTATTGGTCAGACCTTGATCAAATTAATATGGGAAATCGGTTCAGGCGTCTTCGGGTGAGCATACAGAATTTAAAAAAATCCTACGAATTGAGAACCTCCTCCTTTTTGAAGTCGGTTGAAAATAGAAAACCACTTTGTTGTCCGAACATTAGTGCGTCCCTGTCTCAAAAAATCTTTTCTAAAATGATTTAAAATGTACAGAAAGTGACAATTTTAGACGTAATTTAATAAACAGAGTAGGGAGGAGTAGGGTTTTTATTATAGTTTTCTGCCGATTTCCAAAAAGGAGACGGTACTCAATTCGAGTGTATGTTTTTTTTTTCTTTCGTTTTTTTTATGTGTGTTACCTCATAACTTTGTACTGGGCGAACCGATTTCGATGATTCTTTTTTTATATAAAAGCTGATTGTTCTCGTGTGGTCCCATATGAATTTGATCAAAGTCAGACCAATGATTATTGAGTTATTCTTAAATAACCTATATTGAAGTCGCCTATATTGAAGTCGGCTGTACAAAAATTTTAATTTTAAATTATTATTTTGGGCTTAAATTTTGTTCGTCTGCCGCATTTTGGAATTAAGAAAACATAAAAGGAGACAATTTCTTTTTGTATTGAAAATGGGCCCACCACGGTAACCAGGTGTAACTTAACGAAACATATGTCGATTTATTCCTTATAACCAATAGATTACAATAGTAATATTAGTTTTACCGCATGTAACAGGTAAAATGAGAAATTAACAATTAAAATATGAACATCACAATAATCTAAAACAAACTAGAATCGATTCGATCGCGATCTAGTAGTTTTCACCGGTATTATAAGTAAAAATAGTGTACTGGTCAATAATTAAGAGTATAAAACAAAGTTGTAGGTTCATTCAGCATTTATAGGTACTTTAAGGTTGATGGAAATTTGTTTTAATAGTTCGTTCTTCTTTTCACGAATATCAAAAGAACTTTTTTTTTCTGATTTTACGATTCCGGTTACATTTTCATAAAATCTTTAGACCGTTTACAATAGTAAATGGGTATCTTTTTTTACGTGTAATAAAATTAAGTTACGTTAAAGTTTCTAGCGGGCCCAAAACGATAGAATAGAATACAATAATTTTTATTCAATATACATTACATGTGTAATTCTTATTGAAAGTCATTTTTTACTTTACTCGCCTTTGCATACGATAATCGCCTTTACATTGCTAATTGAAATGCTAGTGTGATAATGCTAGAGCCGTTATATTGCGTTTGGTTTTATTAAACAACAGCGTAAAAACACAGAGTGTTTTGTACGGTGAGTGACAAGAACAGGATAAACTTTTTCCTGGTCACAGATTTGTACGGTTCAACCGTACATACATTTCTGCTGACGTTAACATTTTACGCGATGCAATCGCTATAGTTTGACGATTAGAAAATTGTGTTAGTTCACGTATTCACCTTAACCGCGAATAACATATAACATAATAACATTTAACATTAGTTAACATATTTTAATATTTTTTATTACGTGGTAGAGCCAAGCTGCAACTATATTTATAGTATAGTTGTAGCACGAATGGGTCGGCTCGACCGGGGAAGGACCACGCTCTCACAGAATACCAGCGTCAAATAGCAGCTTCACGCTGCTGTTTCGTATGGTGAGTGTAGAAAACCGGAGACCCTTATTACTGGAAAAGAGACATTCCATCTTAGTCCTCACGGGTGAGAACGCATCTGCATTTTGATTTGTAATAGAGGATAGATGTAGATGTCTATGGGCCTCAGCAACTACTTACCATCAGGTGGACTGTGTGCTCGTTTGTCACCCTATTTCTATAAAAAAAATCTTAATAACTATTGAACATTCGTCCAATACCGGAACAAGATTCTTAATCGAGGATAGATATTACACATAGGTGTCTATGGACCACAGTATCCACTTCCCATCAGGTGGATTGTGTGCTCCTATATCACCCTTACTTTTATAATAATAATAATAATATCACCGACACCAAGCCCTCTGGTGGGGGCTTGGTGTCGGCTGGGTCTTCTCGGACTCAGCAAGCGGCACCCGCCGCTGGTGGAACACGTCGCATGCTTTGGACAGAAATGTCCTCCAGACAGACTTTTGATTAGGACGGCTCACCACTGCTGCCAAAAGGACAGCAATCCGACTTCATCACGGATTGTTACCGAGAATTTCTTGTCAGAAAACCCCAATAAGTTATTTTGGCCCGACCCGGGATTCGAACCCGGGTCCAAATTACTACCCCTAGACCTAACTTGCAATCACTACACCAACGAGGCAGTTATTACTTATATATTTACTTCTATAGAAATAATAAACGCTTTTTAACGTACTCTTTGAAAATTTGGGCTAATAAAAGTTGTGGACCAAATTTCACTTGTTCTCAGTCATCATAGCTGAAACTCATGTACCCTTAAAGAAGTCAAGAAGCGAGTGTTAGAGGGCGGGAGCGGGAGGGGATTCTTGAAGGCGGGGGGTGAGAGAGGTCGGTCGAGATTGCGATCATGGCTACTAATTACTGTTTTAAGTTTTCAAATATATTTCTATTACTTCCGTTCTGTTTGCGAGCGAGTTTTTATTTTACAGCGATTGTATTATGATCATGCTTTGTTTTATTTAAAAGGATTTTCAGGAAAAGTGGAATGAGGCTCAGTGGCTGGCGCACAAGTCATTCATCATCATTACAGCCCTTCACAAGTCCACTGCTGAACATAGGCCTCCCCCAAGGAATGCCACAAAGCACGGTCCCGAGCCACCTGCATCCATCGACTTCCTGCGTGTCTTACCAGGTCGTCACTCCATCTTGTGGGGGGACGCCCTACACTTCGCCTACCGGTACGAGGCTGCCACTCGAGAACCTTTCTTCCCCATCGGTTGTCGGTTCTTCGAGCTATATGGCCGGCCCACTGCCACTTCAGCTTACTAATCCGTTGGGCTATGTCGGTTACTCTGGTTCTACTGCGGATATCCTTATTCCTAAGTTTATCACGCAGAGAAACTCCGAGCATAGCCCTCTCCATAGCTCGCTGAGCGACCTTGAGCTTCCTCATACGGCCAGCAGTGAAGGACCACGTCTCAGTTCCGTAAGTCATCACTGGCAACACGCACTGGTTGTACAATTTTGTTTTAAGGTTTTGAGGTATTTCTGACGAGAAGATGTGTCGTAGTTTCCCGAACGCTGCCCAGCCGAGTTGAATCCGTCGATTGACCTCTCGGTCGAAGTTGGACTTACCTAGTCGGACTATTTGTCCCAGGTAAACATACTCGTCAACAACTTCGAGCTTAGTGCTCCCAACAACTACCGGCATAGGTGTGACATGGACATTAAACATAATCTTTGTTTTGTCCATGTTCATCTTAAGACCTATCCGTTGGGAGACACTATTGAGGTCATTGAGCATAGTGCTTAGCTCCTCCAGCGATTCTGCCATGAGGACTATATCGTCGGCAAATCGAAGGTGAGTGATGTACTCGCCATTGATGTTAATACCGTATCCTTTCCAGTCCAGAAGCTTGAAAACGTCTTCCAATGCAGCGGTGAAGAGTTTCGGGGATATGACGTCACCCTGTCTTACACCTCTCTGCAATTGGATAGGTTTCGTACTCTGGTTATGTACTCGGATAGCCATCGTAGCTCTACTGTACAAACACTTCAGCACTTCGATATACCGACAGTCAACTTGGCACCGCTGAAGGGACTGCAGCACCGCCCAAATTTCGACGGAATCAAAGGCTTTCTCATAGTCCACATACGCCAGACATAGTGGCAAATTGTACTCTTCGGACTTCTGTACAATTTGCCGTAGGGTATGTATGTGGTCTATGGTGCTAAAGCCCTTTCGGAAACCGGCTTGCTCGGGAGGCTGGAAGTCGTCAAGTCTGCGCGCGAGACGATTCGTAATGACTCTCGAAAACAGCACGTAGACGCGGCTCAGAAGGGAAATCGGTCTGTATTCTTCAAGAGAGCGTTGTCACCTTTCTTGAAGAACAAGACCACCGCACTTCTGCTCCACGCCTCCTGTGTAATGCCACCATGGAGGACGGAATTAAAGAGCTTCTGAAGGACTGCAAGTACCGGTTTTCCACCCGCTTTTAGAAGCTCCGCTGTACTTGTAATTCCATCCTCGCCTGGGGCCTTGCCGTTTTTAAGGTGCTGGAGAGCCATTCTAATCTCGCTCAGACTGACGTCCGGGATATCTTCGGAATAGTGTCGGATAAGACTCGCTCTTGGATCGTTACTCACACTTGCGTGTGGCTCCAACGATGACGTGTACAGCTGCCCATAGAACCTCTCAATCTCACTCAAAATCTCAGGTGCCCCGGAAACGATGCTGCCACATTCGGTCTTCAGCTTTGACAGTTGGCTCTTTCTGGCAGACAGATCTCTGGCAAAGACTTTGGAGCCTTGGTTCCGCTCGATCGCTTCTTCAACACGAGCTGTATTGAAGTTGCGTAAGTCCCGCCGCATGCATTTGGAGATCTGTCTGTTCAGTTGCCTGTATGCTGTCAAATCCCCCCATGAGCAATGACAATAATAAACGGCGCACAAGTGTCCTAGGGAATTTAGGACCAGGCCTCGATCTAGCGGCTTCCGATAAATTGCAATATAAACATTTGGTATACCAATACGAGACATAAAATCGAGACCGACAACGGGACGTAAGGTAAGAAACGTCTTACTGCAGTCGCTAATCGGCCGATCGGCCAATATTAGAAGTTTATGGTTACCCTTCTTTGTATAAGAAATAACTTTAGGCTACAATCCAAAAGTTTTCTATACCTTAGTTAAAAACATTAATTCTTGATATTCAAAAAAAACATAGCCCTTTAAAGAATACTGCCTGCGCTTTTCAGGTCTAGAATGCCGAAATTGTTTCTCCATTTGATAGTGACCAAGACATTGTTCTGGTAAAATTATTTTGCTTGTTTATTTGTAAATGCTGCAATCTGCTGCGATGAGCACAAATCACAAAAAAACGACGGTAATACTCCAAAAGAAAACAGTTTCTGACACAACGTTAATAACTTTGACAGAGAAGTATTAAAATTTAATATCCTCGTACAACTTCTTAGTGGAATTGTTTACACGGGCGATTTATCCGGACCGATACGGCTTTGGGACCTCCAAGAAATAAGTTACATCTTTATAAAAGGCCGGTAACATGCAATAGCGCTGGTGTTACAGTTGTTCATGGGCGGTGGTGAACACTTAAAAACATCACTTCTATAAAAAAAAATATACAGTATCGTCAGAGATTCATTGGAACACGTCCATCGTCCCCCAAATTTAGACTTCTATTACGTTTTCTTATAAACGAGCCTTTTTATCAAAGTTCCATTGTAATATATCACTTTAAAAAAACTGTGGGACGTAGCAATACCGCGCCTCCATCTCCGCATATAAATCATGCCCCGGTTCTGCCCGGACGACCCGGGCGGGGGATTATGGAGCACAATAAAATTTATCCTGGGCACGCCAGATGCTTGTCTTTCAACGATTTGCAAAATTTGATGGAAAGTTACGTACGTATCTCGGATACCTCTATTTTGTTTTAAATATAATCGAGGGTGAACCAGCGTACAACGCACCTGATAGTAAGTGTATGCTGTTATCTATGCCTTCGTATTAGTTAGAATAGCCCTATTAGCTATTTTGCATCCAGAGACAAGTTTCATCTGTTTTTTTTTGTTTTAAAGGTAAGGGAGCCAGTAACGTGACAAGATATGTCATTTTCATCTTAGCTCTTTTAAAATTGCGGAAGTGTTCTTAACCTTAACCTTGTTAACAATACATCTGTGATATTTTATGTTTTGAGTAGACCTACATATGATGGGAGTTCTAGAGTGCCAGCCCCGTATCGTTAAATGAAGTGTAGGGCGACAACCCACTAGATGTAGTGACGAGCGGGTTCGACATGCAGGAAGTCGATAGACGCAGGTGGCTCAGAATCATGCTTTGCGGCAAAGGAAATTTTTTGGTGAAAGGCCTATGTTTTTGAAAATTGAAAATCTTTATTGAACCAAAAACAATTTATATAAGTACATATCAATGTGTGCCGTGTAGTGGCGGTCAAGAATATCCACTACCCCATATCCTCCCGTGGGTGTCGTAAAAGGCGACAAAGGGAAACAGGCAGGAGATGGGCAGCAGCATCTTCCTGGTAACGGCATAAATACAATAAAAAAACTGCGGTTGCCAACCCGCTCGCCAAGCGTGGCAACTATGGCAATATACCCCCCATGAGCAATGACAATAATAAACGGCCCCCAGTCCCCGGCGGCCCCGCTATTCCTGGCTACGGTGGCGACCATGGTAACGGCGGGGCAGGGGGTGCTAAGAATCTCCGGTGGAGGTTCGGTTGCCACCTTAGACGACTCGACCTGGCAACGTACAACGCACGCACCCTGAGGACTGACGAGAAGATCGTGGAGCTGGAAGAAGAGATAGACAAGTTGCGCTGGCATATTATAGGATTATCCGAAGTCCGAAGAGAGGGGGAGGACACGGTAATCCTCGAATCCGGCAACTTGCTCTATCACCGGGAGGGCGACCATCTGTCCCAAGGAGGTGTCGGATTTATCGTCCACAAGTCTCTCGTTAACAACGTTGTAAAGATCGGGAGTGTGTCGACGAGGGTTGCGTACCTTATACTCAGAATCACCAAACGGTATTCGCTGAAGGTCATACAGGTTTACGCACCAACCTCGGCACACCCCGATGAGGAGGTGGAGGAAATGTATGAGGATATCTCTAGAGCCATGCATTCCTCCAAAACCCAATATACGGTGTTAATGGGAGACTTCAATGCAAAACTAGGCACAGGAGAGAACGGTGAGCTGAAAGTAGGGAAATTTGGAATAGGGCAACGGAACCCAAGGGGCGAGCAGCTGGCCGACTTCATGGAGAAAGAGGGACTCTTTATGATGAACTCTTTCTTCAAGAAGCGGCCCCACAGGAAGTGGACCTGGTCGAGCCCCGACGGTTCGACAAAAAATGAGATTGACTTCATTATGACGACCAGACGACAACTGTTCAGTGATGTCTCAGTGATCGCGAGGGTGAAAACCGGCAGCGATCACCGAATGGTTAGAGGCACACTGAACCTAAATGTTAAGTTGGAGAGGTCTCGTCTGATGAAGTCAACGCTCCGTCCCCCTCGTGCTCTAATCCAAAGTCCCGAAACCTTTCAGCTCGAGTTACAAAACCGTTTTCAGTGCCTAGAAGACTGCAATGAAGTGGACGATATGAATGACAAGCTCGTGGAAACTGTCCATGCGGTCGGAGCTAAGTTCTGCAAGACCCACCGCAGAAGAACACAGAAACTCTCCGATCACACTCTTAATCTCATGGCTGTTAGACGGGAGATGAGGCTACATTCTTCAACAGATTTGACAGCATACAGGCAACTGAACAGACAGATCTCCAAATTCATGCGGCGAGACTTACGCAACTTCAATACAGCTCGTATTGAAGAAGCGATCGAGCGGAACCAAGGCTCCAAAGTCTTTGCCAGAGATCTGTCTGCCAGAAAGAGCCAACTGTCAAAGCTGAAGACCGAATGTGGCAGCATCGTTTCCGGGGCACCTGAGATTTTGAGTGAGATTGAGAGGTTCTATGGGCAGCTGTACACGTCATCGTTGGAGCCACACGCAAGTGTGAGTAACGATCCAAGAGCGAGTCTTATTCGACACTATTCCGAAGATATCCCGGACGTCAGTCTGAGCGAGATTAGAATGGCTCTCCAGCACCTTAAAAACGGCAAGGCCCCAGGCGAGGATGGAATTACAGCGGAGCTTCTGAAAGCGGGTGGAAGACCGGTACTTGAAGTCCTTCAGAAGCTCTTTAATTCCGTCCTCCATGGTGGCATTACACCGGAGGCGTGGAGCAGAAGTGCGGTGGTCTTGTTCTTCAAGAAAGGTGACAACGCTCTCTTGAAGAACTACAGACCGATTTCTCTTCTGAGCCGCGTCTACGTGCTGTTTTCGAGAGTCATTACGAATCGTCTCGCGCGCAGACTTGACGACTTCCAGCCTCCCGAACAAGCCGGTTTCCGAAAGGGCTTTAGCACCATAGACCACATACATACCCTACGGCAAATTGTACAGAAGTCCGAAGAGTACAATTTGCCACTATGTCTGGCGTATGTGGACTATGAGAAAGCCTTTGATTCCGTCGAAATTTGGGCGGTGCTGCAGTCCCTTCAGCGGTGCCAAGTTGACTGTCGGTATATCGAAGTGCTGAAGTGTTTGTACAGTAGAGCTACGATGGCTATCCGAGTACAGAACCAGAGTACGAAACCTATCCAATTGCAGAGAGGTGTAAGACAGGGTGACGTTATATCCCCGAAACTCTTCACCGCTGCATTGGAAGACGTTTTCAAGCTTCTGGACTGGAAAGGATACGGAATTAACATCAATGGCGAGTACATCACTCACCTTCGATTTGCCGACGATATAGTCCTCATGGCAGAATCGCTGGAGGAGCTAAGCACTATGCTCAATGACCTCAATAGTGTCTCCCAACGGATAGGTCTTAAGATGAACATGGACAAAACAAAGATTATGTTTAATGTCCATGTCACACCTATGCCGGTAGTTGTTGGGAGCACTAAGCTCGAAGTTGTTGACGAGTATGTTTACCTGGGACAAATAGTCCGACTAGGTAAGTCCAACTTCGACCGAGAGGTCAATCGACGGATTCAACTCGGCTGGGCAGCGTTCGGGAAGCTACGACACATCTTCTCGTCAGAAATACCTCAAAACCTTAAAACAAAATTGTACAACCAGTGCGTGTTGCCAGTGATGACTTACGGAACTGAGACGTGGTCCTTCACTGCTGGCCGTATGAGGAAGCTCAAGGTCGCTCAGCGAGCTATGGAGAGGGCTATGCTCGGAGTTTCTCTGCGTGATAAACTTAGGAATAAGGATATCCGCAGTAGAACCAGAGTAACCGACATAGCCCAACGGATTAGTAAGCTGAAGTGGCAGTGGGCCGGCCATATAGCTCGAAGAACCGACAACCGATGGGGAAGAAAGGTTCTCGAGTGGCAGCCTCGTACCGGTAGGCGAAGTGTAGGGCGTCCCCCCACAAGATGGAGTGACGACCTGGTAAGACATGCAGGAAGTCGATGGATGCAGGTGGCTCAGGACCGTGCTTTGTGGCATTCCTTGGGGGAGGCCTATGTTCAGCAGTGGACTTGTGAAGGGCTGTAATGATGATGATGATATCAATGTGACCCTAGCACTTGTAAAAGGTTAACCTGAGTTAGTTCCTTCCTATATTTAACAAGTTTTTGTTTAATAAAAACACAAAAAATATAGATACGTCTTTCTAAACCTAATTGCGCGCGTTCGTGCGTGCGTGCGTGCATGCGTGCGTGCGTGCGTGCCTGCGTGCGTGCGTGCGTGCGTGCGTGCGTGCGCGTGTGCGCGTGTGCGTGTGTGTGTGTGAGAGAGAGAGAGAGAGAGTTTAGTAGTGTACTTGAGAGGGATGTATTAAACGAATGAATATAACAGGTGTTCATGGGCTGCTTTGGCTTACAATCAGATGGATTAGAAGCTGCTTATCTCTTTTATAGAAAGCTCTCAATGGTGTAACCTCTCATTGTTCTTTCTTACGGTGTCTGTATATATAGTAACATTTCCATATAAATATTCAAAATTTTTGCACCATTTTTTTTCTATAACAAATGGTGACAATCAAGCACGAAGTCCACCTGATGGTTAGTGGATACCACGACCTATAGAAATTTAAATTAAATCCTCATTTAAGAATAATAAAAATGCAGATGCGTTGCTATCCCCAAGGACTAAGGTGGAATGCGTCATTTCTAGTAAAATAGGTATCCAGTGCTCTGAACTCACCACACGAAACGCAGCATCATTAAGCTTCTATTTTACGTCGGTATTTTGTGGTATTTCGCCATAGTTGCCACGCTTGGCAGGTTGACAACCGCAATTTTTTATTTTATTCAGCTGTTATCAGGAAAATGCTCTTGCCCATCTCCCGTTTTAGTTTTCCTGTGTCGCCTCTTACACCCACGAGATGAATTGGGGTAGTGGGTATTCTGATGCCACTACACGGTTAAAATCCCCAAAAACATCAATAGCAAAATACCTCCTATGAGGCAAATTAAGGGGGAGACCTAAGTTCAACAGCGGCCTTTTATAAGGCTGTAATAGATAGATTCTGTGCGACTATGGTCCTACTTAGTCGAGCCGACCATGATATATATTTTTTTTATAGGATAGGGTGACAAACGAGTAAACAGTCCTCCTGATGGTAAGTGGTTGCTGTGACCCATAGAAATCCACGTCTATCCTCAATAAAAAATCAAAATGCAGATGCGTTGTCACCCGTGAGGACTAAGATGAAATGCCTCGTTTCCAGTGAAAAGGGTCACCGGTTCTCTACACTCACCATACGAAACACAGCAGTGTTAAACTGCTATTTTACGCTGGTATTCTGTGAGAGCGTGGTCCTTCCCCGGTCGAGCCGACACATTCGTGCTACAACTATACTATTAATATAGCTGCAGCATGGCTCTACCACGTACAATATAGCTGCAGCATGAAAGAGTCCACGTGATAAAAATTTCATGATAGATATTTGGCATTATTGCTAATTTTTTTTTACGCAAGGCCGTCGATTACGTTTGAAAGCAACGGACCTTTTGACGCATTGATATTCTCACATTCGCTCGCTTGTAACAACTGAACTTCACAAAATATTTGTAAACGCGACATTCCTAGACGCGACCTCGGCTGCCGCTGTCTGGCTCTCGGTAAACATAGTCTGGAATGCGGACCACTCGTAGGGCTGTCAATTCCCCTTCAATTCTGGGAATCTTTCCCTAAAAATTGACTTCAGTTTCAAAGATTTATCGGTTTACATTATGATTTGTTATTATTTGAATAAAACTAATTTTAAGGATTTTATCGCAATTGATTTTATTTATTTTCAATTCCCGGCGCTTCGAATGATTAAGTCACGGGGGGACTGAGGTTTATTCAATATCTTGATTGTATAAATTACCAGCGGTTACGTCCTGAAGATGTGCTCTCCTACTCTTATTTTTGAGAACATTTTTGAGTAGTATAGAGCGCCACAATGCAAAAATACTTGTTGGCAGACTTTACTTGACATCATACACTCGAAATATTGATTAAAGACTAATTTCAATTCGTTTCCATCACTTGTGGCAAATCAAAACTTAAAATTGCAATCAAAGAAAACTTGTTCGTCTTGTATTTCAAAATTTAAAGCAAATAAAAAACCATATTGATTCTCAAGGGTCTATGGACAAATTTAAATTCTCTTTGAGGTTCGAGATATATTTATTTATCAAAAGTATACAATAATTCACTTAACTAGTACATAATATATGAAAGAAAAATCTAAGAATAAATAACAAAAATTCGTGGACTTATTAAAATTTTAAACACTAGAATAAAAAATAAATAAAAATAAACATAACAGGATTAAGATAAATACACCCAAAATTCTGAGCCGCCAACAAAAGAACGCATGTCAATAACACCGAACGCGCTGCAGCACTGGATAGCTATTAACGCTAAAATTACACTGTGTTGATAAGGTTTAAGTAATCTCTTAAGTATTTTCCACTGATTGATTTATTACTGTCACCCATTTAAAAGTAGTTACGGGCGCAGTTTTTTGGGTTTCCGTACCCAAAGGGTAACCAACGGGACCCTATTAGTAAGCCTCCGCTGTCCGTCAGTCTGTTTGTCAGCGGGCTGTATCTCATGATCCGTAATAGGTAGACAGTTAAAATGTTCACAGAATGCGTGTTTCTTTTGCCGCTATAACAAAAAATAATAAAAATAAAAAGAAATTAAAAACTAAAGGGGCTCTTCTACTAGAAACGTGTTTTACTATGGTACGCAACCCTTCATGTGTGAGTCCGACTCGCACTTGGCCGGCTTTTTTAAAGAAAACCTCTCAGTAGATTTACCTTAAAGAATATTTTTTATTATTAAGTGGCGAAGCTTGCGAAGACACTTATTGATTCACGATGTCTGTCCGTCTGTCCGTCTGTCCCACGATTATCTAGAGAACGGTTTCGAATTTTCAAATTCTGTTATCAGCAATCGATTACTGATCACCCAGGCATCTGAACCTCCTATTTTGAAACTGATTGCTCAACGACAACCGTTAGAAACCGCTACAAAGCTGATTGCTTCGCCACTTTGCTATGCTGTTAGCTTGCTAGGTTTATTATTATTTATTATTAAATTTTACTTCCAATGAATGGCAACCCTAACTACTCACCGTTGCATTTCTATATACGCTTCAACGGATTTACATTTATTTACTGCTTGCTATGTGTTGTTTACACAGCTGTCGCTCGCTCTGTGTGGTTAGTTGAATCAGTTTACTATGCCTCATAATTCATTCATAGAGCCAACAAGAAGTTCACAACGAAGTACACAATAAATTACCTCATTGTTGGCAAAAATGAGAAATATTTGCCATAGTTTCTCTCCCTCCGGACCTCCGCTAGGAGTAGACGTATACAGAAACTTAATATTAACTTTTATACAAAAATTTATTCAAAATTAAGTCAATTATATCAAAACGATATATTAGGAGTGTATACGGACTAAGAAGTTTCAACATAATCTGCGCAGCGCCGAGTAAAATCTGCGACTCCAGTACAACGCTTGCAAGATACCGTGGTACCTTTTGTTTAACTTTAACCACAGAATAAATAATAGTTAAAAGAACAGAAGGCTCACCTTCATGATAGCAAATTTGCGAGTTCAAACTTAGTTACAACGTCGCTAATGTTCATAATCCTTTGCACGACTCGGAAATGACCTTCGTGAATATTTCACTATCAGTTTATTTCGGCGTAAAAAAATTTTTGTGGCGCGCGTATTAAATCAAAATGCACCTTACGTCCACGTGCGAGTGTCTGTATCACTTAGTCCATTACGCACCTTTGTTAAGACCGCTTCTACTGTAGGGTTAGGTGTTGTGAGAAAACAAATTGAATCCACTGATATTAGTTGGTATATAGTAGGATACACCGAGGTATTATGCAATGTATTTCTTTTTTTATTTCCCGTGGTAAATTCGATGGAAAATGCAAAGGGATGCAACATCCCTACGTAGTGCCAGTGTATCGAGCCGATCAGAAAGAACTCGGTCGTCGACGATTCGAACCGCTCTGCGCTGGATGCGGTCAAGTGGAAGGAGCTGGCACTGGGGTGCCCCGGCCCAGAAATGAGAACAGTATTCCATGTGAGGCCGAACTTGCGCTTTGTCAAGTTGCAAGCGATGTGCCGGCATGAAATACTGTCTCGCTCTGCTGACCACGCCAAGCGTTTTAGAGGTCAATTTGGCCTTACCTTCCAAGTGACCCCGAAACTGCACATTATTCGATATGTCAACGGCGAGGATTCCGATGCTAGCTGAGGCAGCAAGGGGAGTGCTTTGAAACTGAGGAGATACGACAAAGGGATTCTTTTTCGCGGTAAACACGCAAATTTGTGTCTTCTGGGGATTGAACTAGACTAGATTTAGTCGCCCCTAATCCAAGACTTTGTTCAGCAAAGACTCGACTTCAGAGACAAGTTTGTCCCGGTACTCGGCGAAGTTTTCCCGAGAAATATGGACACAGCCGGTATTTAAGGCATCACCAGTGCTGTCGTCTGCATAACAATGAATGTTACAAGTTTGTAACATATCTTTGATATGCAGAAGAAACAGCTTGGTGATATCACACCGCCTTGTGGAACACCAGCGTTGGTAAGCTTGAAATCAGAGCATGCACCGTTTACTACGACCTTAATACTCCGATTAGCAAGGAAACTGTTGATCCATTTGCACAATATCTCGGGAAGCCCATAGGAAGGAAGCTTCGAAAGAAGCCCTTTTTGCCAGACCTGATCGAAGGCCTTCGCTATGTCCAAACTAACGGCCAATGCCTCCCCCTTGGACTCTACTGCCTCCGCCCATCTATGAGTCAGGTAGACCAGAAGATTACCAGCTAATCGACCCCGACGAAAACCGTACTGGCGGTCAATAATCAGCTGTTGATCCTCAAGGTACCTCATGAGCTGGCAGTTTATAATGGATTCCATTATTTTGGAGAACAATGTGATGGCAATAGACCTGTAGTTGGACGGGTGTGAGCGGGCGCCTTTTTTGGGGATCGGGTGGACCAAAGCTGTCTTCCATGAGGACATGAAAGCGTAGTGCCTTCATGTCCTCATGGAAGCCTTGAGAGTAGGAGTACCGCAAAAGACACGTTATAACCGGTGCCAAACATCTAGAGTCGAATTGGACGCAAAGAGAGAGCTTCACAGATCGGATTTCTCCTTTGCGTCATGGGCCAGTGAGTCGTCCTTTCTGTGCAGAGATGGAAGAAATAACTGTCAGAAGTTCCCATGGACAGCCTTGGCGAGAGACCAGTATGCACGGGTTCCCGAAAGAAGACGAACTAGCTTCTCGTCAATTCTGCCGATGTGCTCAGACCTTGCCTTGTTAATGACGCTTTTGAATGACCTAGAGGCGGAATTATACTTTTTTTTAAGAGCGCTGGTGTTTACATCCCGAGACGTTGATGCGTCATCCCAGGTCCGGTAGCACTCCTGCTTATAGCGTGATGCTATTTTACAGGAGTGACCAAATCATGACTGGGATCTGCCTCCGATGGGCACTACAGAGGATGGAATAAAAAGTTCCATATTCTGAAGTACCACATCAGCAACAGAATCGACAACAACGCTGGGATCTTCCGGCGTGAAACAAGCCCGCCCCTAAGGGTAGGATGCAAAACAAGACCGCATCCCGTCCCAATCGGCCGACCTATAGTGCGAAACACGGCCCTAGCCGGCCCATCCGTGCGACAGCTAAAGCTGCCGCGTGGCTCTACCACTGTAAATGGCATGACACGGCCCCCGTAATAACGATTAAAAGTGAAGCCCAAATAAATAGCTTGATACAGAAAACATGACTATACGTTCAGTCTTATACGGTAGGCATTAAACATTACTCTTTGTTGTTCAATGGTAGTTATATTCCATTATATGCTTTGCTAAGTTAATTTGAGCTATATTCGGGCAAAGCTCACTATGTAAAAGTATACACAATTCAATTGCAATTGTCAATTGCAAAATGACTTTGACAGCACTATTAAAACTTGGGAGTAACGATAAAACTGAGTTTTTTTTGATAAACCAAAACTAACACATTCTTGGATTTTATTTTACACACAATAGAAGCTTGATTTAAAAATAATATTTTATTTAATAAAACAGGAATGATTAAACTCACCTAAACTTAATTCTATGGGGCTTTAACGTAACTGATATTGTATTAATAACCTAAAAACCTCGAAAACACACACACTAACACACTCGCGCACGCACGCACGCACGCACGCTAATACGCACGCACGCACACAAACACACATACACACACACGCGCGCGCGCGCGCGCGCGCGATCACGCCCGCACGCTAACACACATACACGTTAAAACACACGCACGCTAACACACATTCACGCTAACACGCACGCACGCTAACACGCACGCACGCATGCACATTATTAGAGCTACAAACTGCCTAAGTTGCTACTAATAATAAAATATATGTTTACATATTTAATGTCTCTCTGACTCTAATTTCTCAAATTTTGTTTAAGCTCTTTTTTCGTCTCAGTTTGCAACAGCTAGAGACAAAATGAAATAATGGATTTCCTTATAATCTCTATGAAAAATAAATTGTCACCATTTATATATTGTTCAGCTTCAGAATACTCTCTATATGTAATTAAGCGTCGAATAAAATTGATTTGGAGAAGATATTATAATTACTTTTCGATATATGCGTGACGAACTACGTGCCCACTTGGGAATGTACATACACATATACAAGCACATCCATGACCCATTACAATAATTTTCAATTGGAAAGTTAAAATATCTAATCATAGCTAAGACAGTGAACGAAAATAAATTATATTTGCTTTCACTAAAACTGTGGTTGACAAGCCGCCTGCCAAGCGTGGTAATTATGGCAAATATCCTCATTAAGAGACAATCTATGGGTTGGCCTTTAATCAGCTGAGGACTTCGGTGGGCTGTAATAAATGAACGAGTGAATGAGATAAAAAACGGCTTTATTAACTTAAGTATTAACTATCTGTATACCTATCTTTTTCTGTTGTCATTTAGTGACGAGATAGATAGAAAGAGGAAACAACTTTAAACATTACTTAAATATACATCGATTTATATAAGTCGGGCCGAAAACTGTCAAATTTCCAATGCTCAACGTTGAAAGTCAAAGTCCGAATTTTGTCTCGAATGGAGGCACCCTCGTAAGGCCTAATAGCTTTATTATCCGCAGCTTCTGCAAAGCTCCCGTCCGTTACCTACGCTCGTTTAATTTCCGCCGCGACGCCGCGCCGCATCCGCGCCGTTTACGGCCCGGTTTGACACCGAAATACCTTTACCGTGAGCGTTACACCTTATCACGTTGACGCCGGCGAATATCAAAGCGTTTGTTTACCCTCAGAATAGTCAATTTATGCAAATCCTCCATTTTAAGCCTCAGACATATTTTAGTAACTTTTGTGCTTTATACTTTTTCACAGATGACACATTATCATATGAATATACCTATATAATAAAGAAAAATAATTTACCAGAGTAGTAGATGATTTTATAACGACTGAATAAAACTACGTGGTAGAGCCATGCTGCAGCTATATTAGTAGTAAAGTTGTAGCATGAATGGGTCGGCTCGACCGGGGAAGGACCACGCTCTCACAGAATACCAGCGTAAAATAGCAGCTTAACACTGCTGTGTTTCGTATGGTGAGTGTAGAGAACCGGAGACCCTTTCTACTGGAAAAGAGGCATTCCATCTTAGTCCTCACAGGTGACAACGCATCTGCATTTTGATTCGCTAACGAGGATAGATGTAGAAGTCTATGGGCCGCTGCAACCATTTACCATCAGGTGGACTGTGTGCTCGTTTATCACCCTATCCTATAAATAAATAAAAAAACTAATTTAACGAAATTTCACACCTTTAACCTATACATTTAAACGTATAAATAAAATTGAAGTGTCTTTTATTATTATTTTTTTTATTTAAAAAACACTAGGATTTTTTCCTGTATCGTGGAGGCAGTTTACAAACACAAATTGCGCAAGGACAAACATCCAGACTCGGAACAATTATTTGTAGGCCATACAAATACTTGTTCCGTGCGGGATTCGAACCCGCGCCCCCCAGCGCAGCAACTCATTGCTAAGCCACTGCGCCACGGAGCCGTCATGTCTGTCTGTAATATAGAAATAACTGGAGTTTATGAAGCTCAGGGAGTTACTTGCATGCAATTAAAACATAAATGAACATTTAAAAAAATCGCATTGTCTATCTACCTAGTCAGGTCATAAATTCTGCCACATGTTTAATATAAAATAATTGAAACAAGTTTATTCATTATGTAACCATTTATATACCAAAATGAACTTAACAAAACATAGATTCTTATGACACTAAAGTTTATTCAAAATGACCTCCGTGACATAGTATAACGAGAGGCCAAGTAGGTTATCTGCGGCCTAATCCGCGATATAATTGCCTATTGTCTCAGGGTTGTCACTGTCACCAAATCATTAGTTTAAAGCCCGGCCCTTGCCAAAAATAATACATCTGTGTATAACTAATTCAGTGATCATTAGTCGATAAAGTTCAACAATGGTTTTCCTAACAAATACAGAAATGTATTAAGATTCAGAGCAGTATTATAAATATATATAATAATAAAAAAATTGAATAAAGCGACTAAAATATTGTAAAAAAAAAACATCGTACAATAACATAAAAGTACTAACGCCTGCCTCTTAGACTGTAATCAATTTTTTGTTCTGTTGTTATTATTCTAACTTTGCTCTATTTATCTGATTCACAATTAGTCAATTACTTATTTTTAATTACGATTTTATAACCGTAAGTAGGTACTTAGTTACTATTCTTCCTCTGTCTGATAGACAACTAATACAACAAAAATAACTAAGTAGGTATCTCATCGTCAAGTAAAAATTATATGCTATAATAAGTGACTCGCTTACGTGACGCGCGAACCTCGTGCGGTGTTAACCTCGACCAGCCTCGACTGGCGCATTGATAAATACTTCGAGATTGTGTTTAAGTGTGCGTGCGGCGCCTCATAGATACTATGGCGCACACATACAAGCCGCGCGCAGTGCGTTTGTATGAAGATAACGTACTTCCCATCTCTTTATACTATGTCCGTGATTTTGAATACAGGCCTTCAATCTGCGCGGCCAGTCGTCTATCGCAGCACGAACGAGGTCCATATCAATATCGGCGGCTGCCTTAATCAAGGATGTCTTTAGTGACTCCAAATTGGGATGAAACTTTGAGCACGCCTTTTCCTCCAAGTGTTGCCATATCTTGTAATCTAACGGATTCAAATCTGGACTGGAGGAGGGCCAGTCTTCGTGCCGGATGAAGTCGATTTCACGCGCCGCCAGCCAGTCTTGGGTGCTCTTCGCTCTATGAGCTGGCGCCGAATCTTGTTGGAATACCCAGTGCCTGTTATTGAACATGGTATGAGAAACAGGTTCCACAAGGTTCGTCAGGACTGTATTTTGATACACAACTGCATTAGTTTCTACACCTTTCTCACATAAATGTACCTCTGTTAAGCCCCAATAAGAAACTCCCAATCATACCATGAGCGAGGATGGAAAATGACCTCGTTGGACACGCGGAATACAGTTGCTCGCTTCTTCACTACTGTGTGCGTACACCTTATCATTTTGTTTGTTGTAGCTCTCTTCTACGGTTAAAATTTTTTCTTCCGAAAAAAGAATTTCTCGATATTTTTTTCCCGCGTACCGCTTCAACAAAACGCGGCATCTCTTCAGTCTCAGGTCCATTAGACGAGCATTCAAACGATGTCCTGTTTTTCTTCGATATGCCCGAAGTCCTAAGTCTTCATTTAACACCCTTTTCACCGTAGTTCTGCTTAACCCCATCTGAAGGGCCAGCAGTTTCTGCTTACGTTTGGGATTTCTTTGAATTCGCGCCTTCACAGCTTTTATTACTGCTGGAGTCCTAACAGACCGAGAGCGACCACTTCTTGACCTGTCATCTACACTAGAGTCTTCATTGTATCGTTTGATGGTACGATAAACGAATCATTTGGTTATATTCAAATTTTTCAGGATGTCAAAAATTTGAATTGGCGCGTAACCGCAACGATGCAACGCAATAACTGCAACACGGTCTTCTTTAAGCGTCCACTCCATATTTAAAAATGAGTAGAATTCTAAACAGTATACAGTTTTATTTTCATGAACAATTCGAAATTCGAATTCAATAAACTTTTTTGTGGCCAGCATTCTAAAAGAAGTTTTTACTGTGTGACCATACTTATGACCTGACTGTGTATATGTGCAAATCAGACTTCAGAATATCTGAATCGATTTTAATGAAACTTTACGAACCAATAGAGAGCAATGCCAGAAGGTATCTAGGCTACATTTTATACGAAAAACATGAAGTTTTTCTGAAAATACGAAAATTGATAAAATAAATGGCTTTTGCTTATCTTAAATCTAACTAACAGGGGTGCGGGGTCGCTTGTTCTAATATATTTTTAATCTATACAAATAAATAAAATTGAAGTGTCTGTAATGTTAAAATAACGTGCTATAAAACGTTGCTTCGTACCAAATTTCAAAATTCTGAGTTCAAGGGAAGTACCCTGTAGGTTTTGATTCCCTTGCGAATGTCGAAAATTTGCGGCATAAACGGCTGTATCTTTTGATTGCGTTGGCTTAGAAATTTGATTTTTTCACAGCTCTAAGGGACAGTAGATTTGAGTATTTGATATTTTAGCTTGATACCTCCACGCGTTCCTGAGAAAAAGAGTCTTGACAGACAGACAGACAGACAGACGGACAACAAAGTGATCCTATAAGGGTTCCTTTTGAGGTACTGAACCCTAATAATTGATACCGATTCATGATGGGTCCAAATATTTTAATTGAATTCCTTATTAAAAATGATTGCTTTCACTTGGTACTCGTATTTATTTACAAAAGAATCATTAGTTGAAATAGAAAAATCCTCTTTAATGTTAATTGTTTGTTATTTGTGTAACTTTAATGATTGTTCTTTTTTCAAAAAAAACAACCCGGTGGGTTTCTTGCTGGTTTTTCCCAGGACAGAGGTATTTTCCGAACCAGCAGTAAACAAAGCATCATCATCATTACAGCGCTTCACAAGTCCACTGCTGAACTTAGGTCTCCTCCAAGGAATGCCACAACGCACGGTCCTAAGTCACCTGCATTCATCGACTTCGTGCATGTCTTACCAGGTCGTCACTCCATCTAGTGGGGGGACGCCCTACACTTCTTCTGCCGGTACGAGGCTACAACTCGACAACCTTTTTTACCATCGGTTGTTGGTTACACGGTTACACGGCTCATTGCCACTTCAGCTAACTAATCCGTTCAACTATGTCGGTCACTCTGATTCTACTGCAGATATCCTCATTTCTAAGTTTATCACGCAGAGAAACTCCGAGCATAGTCCTCTTCATAGCTAGATAAAGTGATCATAAAATTAAAACAGCATAACAAAGCGTACCGTATTCAAACTGCCGCTATCCAGATAATTGGTAGATATGTATGTGACTGAATGTTAATCGGGACCGATCAATACTAACCCGGCCGCAGCTACACCTAACAGCGACGTTTCATTGAATCCATCCTAAAATAGAACCTTAGCGAACTTAGTTCTTTAAACAATTATGCATTTAGACAATTACGAGTACATTATGTGCTGTGCTTGTTCCAAGTATGATATTCTTTAAACAATAGTACTAGGAACAACACACACATGTTATACCAGTTACCCGACTCCAAAGACGCTTTGACAACAGAATCTCAGAAATAATGCAGGCCTTATCTATCAAAAAGTTTAAAATATTTATTAAGCTAAAATTGTTTTGTAAGGGTTATTATACTACTAAAAATACATGCTTGGTTGATGAAATGAGGTGATCGCTACCATGCTGCTTCTAAATGTTTTCATAGTAATTTAATAAAACATTACATTGTAAATTATTTTTTTTATAAATCGCGCTGGGTTTCTTGCTGGCTGGAAACACATTATATGTATATCTAACACACAAAATATAAAACAAACGCTTTTTTGACTGCAAGTGACTATCACAGCATCTTCGGTTACCGTCAAGTAGACTGTATGCAACTTTGTCTCTTATACATCGATAAAAAAAAACTCTAAATTAGTTGGATGGGTTACAGTGAATAATAATAACAACGTCCTCCAGACCGAATTTCGGTCACAGCTGTCAGTGTCAACGTAGACTAGACTATCTGCGCAAGACAGGAATATAGTTTTTTTTTAAAGAATTAGGGTGACAAACGAGCACACAGTCCACCTGATGGTAAGTGGTTGCTGTGGCCCATAGACATCTACATCTATCTTCGATTACGAATCAAAATACAGATGCGTTGTCACCCGTGAGGACTAAGATGGAATATGCCTCGTTTCCAGTAAAAAAGGGTCTCCGGTTCTCTACACTCACCTTACGAAACACAGCAGCGTTATGCTGCTATTTTACGCTGGTATTCTGTGAAAGCGTGGTCCTTCCCCGGTCGAGCCGACCCATTCGTGCTACAACTATACTAATAATATAGCTGCAGTACGGCTCTACCGCGTAAGTGCCCGAGTGTATACACACTGTATTCCCTCCCTCTAATAGTCGGTTGGAGCGGTTATCCGACACGACCGGATAGAAATCAGACGCAGGACCAACGGCTTTATGTGCTTCCCGAGGCACGGCGGTGAAACACCGCAAACTTTGACTCCGGGCTGGTGCTAAAAAAATTGACAGAAAAACTCAATAAAATTTGGCCCGACCCGAGATTTGATCCCGGAACCTTATGATTAACAATCGCGCTTACAACCACTGGACCAACGACGACGACAGTCAGACGTTTAACGTGAATATTAGTTATATTAAGTGGTAAATAAAAAAATGACATTCAATAAGTATAGTATGCGAGGGTAATATGGTCACTTTCTTTTAACTCAATAATTTAAAATTACAAATTTTGTACAGCCGACTTCAATATAAGTTATTATGAATAACTCAAAAACTATACGTCTGACCTTGATCAAATTCATATGGAACCACATGTGAAGTATCAGCTTCAAATAAATATAGAATAATCTAAATCGGTTCACCCAGTAAAAAGTTATGAGGTAACACACATAAAAAAAACATACAATCGAATTAAGTACCGTCTCCTTTTTGAAAGTCGGCAGAAAACTACAGCATTGTTTGCATAGATGGCTCTGTGATACGATAGCTTTTCATCAGTCAGTCAAATAATAAAGGGTCTAAAGGGCGCCGCTTTATCGACGCCATTTTGACAGTTGACATTATAGTAAATACATATTTTAATCGATTTTAGTATAGTTTCGTAGTGTTCCCAATTATTGTCAAAACTTGTTTGCTATTTTTGTTACTTAATATATTAATTAGAGTATACGACTTTGTGTTTTTGTCTCTGTCCTCCTCCTAATTCTCGTTTTATAGGACGGCAAAGCTTATGACTTACGTACCTTATTACGTAATAATCTATATTGAATAAAAATCTATCTATTCTATTCTAATAATAGCTTTAAAACATTGCAAGAATAGTTAAAAATCATCATTTATAACAATTAGGTAAACCTAATCTGGTATAAAATATCGGAATAAAAAAGGTGACTCTTAAAGATTAACTTCTAATCCGGTAAGACAGAACAACTGACTGACTGACAGTACCTTGTGAATATTTAATGCTTTAGTCTGAGTCTAAACCGTCTAAAGTTAGTCGTATCTGTTAGTAGATATTAAGGCTAAGGTAAAGTTCAGCACAGTTAAGACTACTTCAGCTTATCTGTTCCATAAAAGTTTAATCAATGAGGGCTAATAATCTTCCACTAACCAGATGTCGCTAATAGCGACTGAGGTAAAGTTTTTTGTTACACAGTGTCAGTTAATTGAGAAATTAATTTTAAATTATAGTTTATCATTATCTAGAGTATTATATTAATACATAACACATTGCCTCAGTGGTTCGATTTTTAATTTTATGCACTTTATAACTCTTTTTTTTAAATCGGCTTTTAGTTATATTTATAGTTTGGTTTATTAATTTGTAATGTAATTAATATAAAATATAACTAATAATACAGAAAGAAACGTTAAAAAATACATTTTCCTAAGAAATTATCGTCCCCGCTATGAAATCTGTCAAATATTTTACCTCACTGTAAAGTGGCGCCGCCCTGGTGGCAGAAAAAGTCGTGGATGCCCTCATTGAATAGAACTTAAGTTGTAGGCCTTTGTTCTAAAATCGATTAATTCTGTTATTTCCTCTTAAAACTGTTTAATAAATAATTTTGAATTAAAAATTTTGTACAGCCGACTTCAATATAAGCGACTTCAATATAGGTTATTTAAGAATAACTCAATAACCATTGGTCTGACCTTGATCAAACTCATATGGGACCACACGAGAACTATCAGCGTTTATATAAAAAAAGAATCATCGAAATCGGTTCGCCCAGTACAAAGTTATGAGGTAACACATTAAAAAAAAAACAAAAAAACATACACTCGAATTGAGTACCGTCTCCTTTTTGGAAGTCGGCAGATGAACATATATTTTTCTCTATCATATATTATGCATTCTGATCTTCATCATCATTATTACAGTCCTTCACAAGACCACTGATGAACATAGGCCACCTCCAAGGTATGCCATAAAGCATAGCCCTGAGTCATCAATATCGACTTCATATCTTACCAAGTCGTCACTCCATCTAGTGAGGTGTATATATGTGGGGTGATATTACAAACAGGCACTTCAATTTTATTTATAGGCATTTTTTTATAGAATAAGGGTGACAAACGAGCACATAATCCACCGATGGTAAGCTGATATTATGATCCATAGACATCTACATCCATCCTCGGTTAAGAATCAAAATGCAAATGCGTCGTCACCCCTGATGACTAACATGGAATGTTTAATTTCGAGTAAGCAGGGTCGCCGGTTTTCTGCACTCACCATACGAAACACATCATCATTAATCAGCTATTTTACGCTGGTATTATGTGAAAGCGTAGACCTTCCCCGGTCGAGCCGACCCATTTATACTATGACCACAATATAGGTGTAGCATGACACCACCACGTAAGAGATATACGTAAAGGTAGAGATAATATTATGTCTAAATGGCGAGAGTATCGAACCAACAAATTTATTTGAAAGTCATATTATGTCATTAAATTCAATGAATGTATTATTATTACTAATTACACAATATAACTCTTCCAAATTTAAAAAGATATTTCCACAATTATTTATTCTGCCGCAGCAACGCCCCGGGACCAGCTAGTTTTCTGCCGACTTCCAAAAAGGAGACGGTACTCAATTCGACGCGTATGTTTTTTTTATGTGTGTTACCTCATAACTTTTTACTGGGTGGACCGATTTCGATGATTCTTCTCGTGTGATACTAACTACTGAAGCTGATACTTCTCGTGTGTCCCACATGAATTTGATCAAGGTCAGACCAATAGTTTTTGAGTTATTTGAGTTATTCTTAATAACTTATATTGAAGTCGGCTGTACAAAATTGTTAGTTTTAAATTATATTATTATTTTATTTTATTAATAAGGCTTACCAACTAAATACATAAAAGGAACTTATAATATCACCATTTTTGAAAAATACATCATACATATGCATTTAAATTAAAGGTATGCACAACATTGTTTAATAGTAAAAGACTTTGTTTTACATAATACATATATTTTTTAAATTAGTACAGAGAAAAAAAATGATAGACTTGGAAACTAAAAATGGCTCTTGCAACAATCCAAAATTGATTTTTTAATTGTAGCTATATTTTGACACAAGATATCTAAATTACAATTTTGAAATAAACGGTTATTTGGTTATTTAATATTATATTATTACTGGCTGGTACCCGGCGCGTTGCAGCAGTATATAGACGCTACCATTTCTTCTCAACTAATTTCATGTATGAAAGTCTGCCATTGTTCTTTGTCGGTACGATACGCGCGCCACCTACTATTCGCGTAAGTGCAAGCAATAAGTTGACATTTAATTAAAACTAGTTTTACGTACTTCATTGCGTATATTAACTTATTTTATATTCCCGACGATTCGAGTACTTTACAGCACCCATGGTCACCGGGGGGGGGGGGGGGGGGGGGGTATATGACGTAACCACGGCGTTACCTACAAATTATTAATTATTGTTCCGATCTACGCAGTACAAACTTACAGTATCTTGAAGTCTTGCAGTTGTATGCTTGGATTTAATTTAACGTCGGGAGTATAAAATAAGTTAATATACGCGATAAAATCCGTAAAACGAGTTTTAGTTAAATGTGTAGTGTACGCGTAAATATACGAAATCAATAAGTTGACAGTTTTAGCGCATTCCGATTAACGGGGTACGGCATCGCATGATACGAACAAACAAATATATTTTTTTATATATTAGATAATATAAAGTTTACATATTACTCATATTTATCTACAAAGCATAATTCACAAATCTTATAAAACACGAGATATCTAGTTATTCAGAACTCTAATCTACTGCCATTACTCAGGGTAGATCGTCTATTACGCGTAACGAAACATTACAGTTATACGTTTTAAAGTGTAACGAACGTCTCGGGAGAAAGGCTCTAGTGATAAATAGGCCTATTGTCGGGCGATGCGATGTCCGGGGACATTTCATCCAGGCACTTAGATCCTGGGCGAGGGATATTTGTAGAATTTGAACAATGCCAGCTTATATTACTTGTTATTAGGAAATTAATAGCTTTGAGTTTCGAGCTTTCCATTTTTTCTGTTGCGTATGAATAACGTTGAATAATCATATCTTTTATAGGTGCTTTAATAAAGATATGATGACAATAGAGTAACAGTTTTTTTCCTAATAAATCTGGAATTAAAAAATAAATAAATAAAAAGGTTGCAAAAAGAGTTCTAGAGGTTAAAGAACAATGCTGCATGTTTACTCTACTTATAGTTTATGCTAAATTCATCAAAACTGAAAGTTTTGTAGAGTCATGCTGCAGCTATATTAGTAGTATAGTTGTAGCTTGAATGTCTCAGCTCGACCGGGGAAGGACCACGCTCTCACAGAATACCAGCGTAAAATCGCAGCTTAACGCAGCTGTGTTTCCTATGGTGAGTGGCGAGAACCGGAGACCCCATTCACTGGTAACGAGGCTTTCCATCTTAGTCCTCACGGGTGACAACGCATCTGCATTTTGATTCATAACTGAGTAGACGTCAATGGGCTATAGCAACCACTTATCATTAGGTGGAATTTGTGCTCGTTTGTTACCCTTATCCTATAACTTACGGAGCCACCAAGAAGTTTGTTATTCTGTTTTGTCACGTGCGATTATTTATGTGAGTTATTATTGTAGAGTTGCGATCCGCCCCGGCTTCGCATTTCCAATTCTGGATTTCGACAACAGCGCCACCTAATGGGTCCAATTGTTAATCGTTTAGATCATCCAGGGACCCATTCTAATGGACACAAAAAATTTCATCTAAATGCCGAATGATAATCGGGGTGATGTTCGAGCCGGTTTCGAGGTTTAGCGAGACTGACGGACAGCAATTGATTTTCATATATAAAAAAACTAGCTGTTCCCCGCGACTACGCCTGCGTGTTTTTAAGTACGATAGGATTTTATGGGTTTTAATTTTTTTTACCCTAATTATTTTTCTAAAACAACAGCACTCTGCCAGTGAAAGTCCCGTCAAAATCGGTCCAGCTATTTCGGAGATTAGCCGGAACAAACAGACAAGACAGACAAAATTTTTAAAAATGGTTATAAGTACCTATTCATTTAGAAAAGAGCTGTTATTTTGACATTACAAACAGACACTTAAATTTTATTTTATTGATCAACATACATTTTTTATGGTATAGGGTTACACCGCTAAAACCGCTAAAAAGAACCCCTTTGTTGTATCTCCTCAGTTTTAAGACACTCCCCTTCTTGCCTCAGCTAGTATCGGAATCCTCGAAGTTGACATATCGAGTGACGTGCAGTTCCGTGGTCACTTGGAAGAGAAAGCCAAATTGGCCTCTAAAAAGCTTGGCGTGCTCAGCAGAGCGGGACAGTATTTCATGTCGGCACACCGCCAGCAACTTTACAAGGCGCAGGTTCGTCCTCACATGGAATACTGTTCCCATCTCTGGGCAGGGGCTCCCCAGTGCCAGCTCCTTCCACTTGACCGCATCCAGCGCAGAGCGGCTCGAATCGTTGACGACCGAGTCCTTTCCGATCGGCTCCATTCATTGGCACTGTGAAGAGATGTTGCATCCCTTTGCATTTTCTTTCGCATTTACCACGGGGAGTGCTCTGAGGAATTCTTCGGATTAATCCCAGCCGCCAAATTTCACGAACGCACATCGCGGCAGAACTCCCGATACCATCCACACCATCTGGATGATTGGCGGTCCACCACTGTGCGATTTAGAAGATGTTTTTTCCTCGCACGACTTCCTTGTGGAATTCATTACCATCAGCGATTTTTCCGGACCGATACGACTTAGGGACCTTCAAGAAAAGAGCCTACTCCTTTTTTAAAGGCCGGCAACGCATCTGCAATTCCCCTGGTTCCCCTGGTGTTGCAGTTGTTCGTGGGCGGCGGTAGTCACTTACCATCAGGTGAGGCGCATGCTCGTTTGCCCCCTCTTCTATAAAAAAAGACAAACGAGCACACAGTCCAACTGATGGTAAGTGGCTGCTGTGGCTCATAGACATCTACATTTATCCTCGTTTGCGAATCAAAATGCAGATGCGTTGCCACCCGTGAAGACTACGATGGAATGGCAGTAAAAAGGGTCTCCGGTTCTCTACACTCACCATACGAAACACAGCAGTGTTAAGCTGCTATTTGAAGTTGATATTCTGTGAGAGCGTGGTCCTTCCCCGGTCGAATCCACCCATTCGTGCTACAACTATACTAATAATACAGCTGCAGCATGGCTCTACCACGTATAATACATATATAATATTAAAAAGTCCCGCTGACTTTTTAGCTGGCTCTTCCCAGGGCAGAGGTATTTTCCGATCCTTATTACTTGTAAACGATATTGTTTAAAAATATGGCATGTTATTCTATTCTACACATATTTCTATACGGAATGAAATTAAAGGTAAGTTGAAGAAAGAAGACAGAAGAAAGAACGAACTTACGGCCACTTGATAGTAAGTGGCTGCCGTAGCCACTTACCATCAGGTGGTTGCAAGGTTGTTTGTCTCTTATATACTACATGGGCAGGAGATAATTTATCCCCGGAGAAAAGACAAAATGTTTATCCCCTCGCTTCGTTTTATCCACCCTTCGAGCACACCAGTGGATATCATATCCACAGTAGATAAAATGGGAGATAGACTTAGACTTAGATAGATTTTTTATATGACTATAAAATAAAACCACGTCCAATGAACTAGGACAGAATTGTCTCTTTCAAATGTCAAAAAAACATAATCTTTTATCTTTCATTTGGCTCCAATGCTACGGACGGAGGATATATGTCTACCCGTTATGTCAAACGAGGATATACTTCTCCCCGGTGCCGTGCTTTGGCATAGGGACAAGATAATTTTATCTCTTGTCAGTGGATATGATCGGGGGATAAAATTTTTGTAACCAGCCCATGCTAGCCGTGGTGATGGCAAGTGGTTACTGCAACCCATGGACGTTGCAGTCTGGCCTAGTTCAAATACACAATGATGGCCGCGATAGCTGTTACCTCTAAGGTCTAACATTTACGTACATTTATGTATGTATATACGTACATGTAAAAGTTGTATGGAACTCTTTGTTAGAGGGAGAGAAAAAATCGCAAAACGATCAGATACATATTAAAATCAAAAATAAAAACCTTAAATTTTTTTTTAAGGGTCAGTTGCTGTGAACGGTATGCCGCACTTACCGCCAAGCTGAACTCTCCTCTGTGGTCTTACACTGACTTTCCAAAAGACTACTCGTATATAGCATGCCCCACATTTAAACTCAACGGGTGCGTCTTTGGAAACTATGCAGACTGGACGTAATTTGAAATAGTTCCGAGCTTATATGAGATTCCTTATAGTGAGACACGTGCTGTAGATTTTTTTTAGTTATTTGTTCTTACTGCTGCTTACTTCAAAACTGATAAACATAATACGTGTATAATTTTGCGAGGTTTCCCATGTAATGGAGAAAAAAGTGAATACAAAGAATCGGTAACTGTAATTATTAGATTAAAGTTTCAGATCCCGTGGTATTAGTAATTATTTCGGTAACTTTGATATTCTTAGAGACTTCAAATTTGGTATCTAAGTAAGTTATTACAATCACTATGATCTAATTTCAGGATTTATAGAAATTTTCACGAGATTGGGAATACAGAAAATGTATCTTTTTGCTTCAAAGTTATCCATACACAGTAAAATATAAACAAGTCTAACCGATGTACACGGTTTAGTAATAGCACACACGGTACGTACCTATCTCAAAAAAAAAAGTATAGAGCCTTGAAGAGCAATTATAAACAAAATTGACGGAATTAATTTCAAATTCCACGCGAGCGAAGCTGCGGGCGGTCGCTAGAGTGTGTATAAACATAGCATTTTTGTGCAGATCTTAAAAAAGTATTTTTTCTCATCCCTCATACACTGCCAACTGACAACTTCATAATGAACTTTGAAAGAGTGATGGATCCTTGCAGAGTACATGTGTTATGTATCAACCCTAAATTGAAGTATAGTGACACTCCCGAAATATTTTACAGACATCTTCAAACATTTTATAAATTAATAAATTAAAATAGCTGAGTAATTTAATTGTTTATTGAAATAACAAAAATAAGAAATTTAATATTTAAGCTCTATCACATTTAATCTACTTTTAGGCATCAGCCCACCTACACAGCCGCCATCTTTGATTATTTTCGCCTTGTAACCTTTAACCTTTAACTGGAAAAGCTTTATATAATTGTACAAGTTATTCATAAATATATATTCCAAGAATTCATGTCCGTCAAGTTCCTGTTGATATTTAATAACAACCTATTTCTATATTACCATCAATTGAGAAATAAAAATAATTGATATCGATTCATGCCGTGTAGTGGCGGTTAAGAATATCCACTACCCCATATCTTCCCGTGGGTGTCGTAAAAGGCGACAAAGGGACACAGGCAGGAGATGGGCAGCAGCATCTTCCTGGTAACGGCAAAATACAATAAAAAACTGCGGTTGCCAACCCGCTCGCCAAGCGTGGCAACTATGGCAATATACCCCCCATAATGAAAGTTACGAAGAGACGGCCCCCAGTCCCCGGCGGCCCCGCTATTCCTGGCTACGGTGGCGACCATGGTAACGGCGGGGCAGGGGGTGCTAAGAATCTCCGGTGGAGGTTCGGTTGCCACCTACAACGACTTGACCTGGCAACATACAACGCACGGACCCTGAGGACTGACGAGAAGATTGTGGAGCTGGAAGAAGAGATAGACAAGTTACGCTGGCATATTATAGGATTATCCGAAGTCCGAAGAGAGGGGGAGGACACGGTAATCCTCGAATCCGGCAACTTGTTCTATCACCGGGAGGGCGACCATCTGTCCCAAGGAGGTGTCGGATTTATCGTCCACAAGTCTCTCGTTAACAACGTTGTAAAGATTGAGAGTGTGTCGAGGAGGGTTGCGTACCTTATACTCAGAATTACCAAACGGTATTCGCTGAAGGTCATACAGGTTTACGCACCAACCTCGGCACACCCCGATGAGGAGGTGGAGGAAATGTATGAGGATATCTCTAGAGCCATGCATTCCTCCAAAACCCAATATACGGTGTTAATGGGAGACTTCAATGCAAAACTAGGCACAAGAGAGAACGGTGAGCTGAAAGTGGGGAAATTTGGAATAGGGCAACGGAACCCAAGGGGCCAGCAGCTGGCCGACTTCATGGAGAAAGAGGGACTCTTTATGATGAACTCTTTCTTCCAGAAGCGGCCCCACAGGAAGTGGACCTGGTCGAGCCCCGACGGTTCGACAAAAAATGAGATTGACTTCATTATGACGACCAAACGACAACTGTTCAGTGATGTCTCAGTGATCGCGAGGGTGAAAACCGGCAGCGATCACCGAATGGTTAGAGGCACACTGAACCTAAACGTTAAGTTGGAGAGGTCTCGTCTAATGAAGTCAACGCTCCGTCCCCCTCGTGCTCTAATCCAAAGTCCCGAAACCTTTCAGCTCGAGTTACAAAACCGTTTTCAGTGCCTAGTAGACTGCAATGAAGTGGACGATTTGAATGACAAGCTCGTGGAAACTGTCCATGCGGTCGGAGCTAAGTTCTGCAAGACCCGCCGCAGAAGAACACAAAAACTCTCCGATCACACTCTTAATCTCATGGCTGTTAGACGGGAGATGAAGCTACATTCTTCAACAGATTTGACAGCATACAGGCAACTGAACAGACAGATCTCCAAATGCATGCGGCGGGACTTACGCAACTTCAATACAGCTCGTATTGAAGAAGCGATCGAGCGGAACCAAGGCTCCAAAGTCTTTGCCAGAGATCTGTCTGCCAGAAAGAGCCAACTGTCAAAGCTGAAGACCGAATGTGGCAGCATCGTTTCCGGGGCACCTGAGATTTTGAGTGAGATTGAGAGGTTCTATGGGCAGCTGTACACGTCATCGTTGGAGCCACACGCAAGTGAGAGTAACGATCCAAGAGCGAGTCTTATCCGACATTATTCCGATGATATCCCGGACGTCAGTCTGAGCGAGATTAGAATGGCTCTCCAGCACCTTAAAAATGGCAAGGCCCCAGGCGAGGATGGAATTACAGCGGAGCTTCTGAAAGCGGGTGGAAAACCGGTACTTGAAGTCCTTCAGAAACTCTTTAATTCCGTCCTCCATGGTGGCATTACACCGGAGGCGTGGAGCAGAAGTGCGGTGGTCTTGTTCTTCAAGAAAGGCGACAACGCTCTCTTGAAGAACTACAGACCGATTTCCCTTCTGAGCCGCGTCTACGTGCTGTTTTCGAGAGTCATTACGAATCGTCTCGCGCGCAGACTTGACGACTTCCAGCCTCCCGAACAAGCCGGTTTCCGAAAGGGCTTTAGCACCATAGACCACATACATACCCCACGGCAAATTGTACAGAAGTCCGAGGAGTACAATTTGCCACTATGTCTGGCGTATGTGGACTATGAGAAAGCCTTTGATTCCGTCGAAATTTGGGCGGTGCTGCAGTCCCTTCAGCGGTGCCAAGTTGACTCTCGGTATATCGAAGTGTTGAAGTGCTTGTACAGTAGGGCTACGATGGCTATCCGAGTACAGAACCAGAGTACGAAACCTATCCAATTGCAGAGAGGTGTAAGACAGGGTGACGTCATATCCCCGAAACTCTTCACCGCTGCATTGGAAGACGTTTTCAAGCTTCTGGACTGGAAAGGATACGGTATCAACATCAATGGCGAGTACATCACTCACCTTCGATTTGCCGACGATATAGTCCTTATGGCAGAATCGCTGGAGGAACTAAGCACTATGCTCAATGACCTCAATAGTGTTTCCCAACGGATAGGTCTTAAGATGAACATGGACAAAACAAAGATCATGTTTAATGTCCATGTCACACCTATGCCGGTAGTTGTTGGGAACACTAAGCTCGAAGTTGTTGACGAGTATGTTTACCTGGGACAAATAGTCCAACTAGGTAAGTCCAACTTCGACCGAGAGGTCAATCGACGGATTCAACTCGGCTGGGCAGCGTTCGGGAAGCTACGACACATCTTCTCGTCAGACATACCTCAAAACCTTAAAACGAAATTGTACAACCAGTGCGTGTTGCCAGTGATGACTTACGGAACTGAGACGTGGTCCTTCACTGCTGGCCGTATGAGGAAGCTCAAGGTCGCTCAGCGAGCTATGGAGAGGGCTATGCTCGGAGTTTCTCTGCGTGATAAACTCAGAAATGAGGATATCCGCAGTAGAACCAGAGTGACCGACATAGCCCAACGGATTAGTAAGCTGAAGTGGCAATGGGCCGGCCATATAGCTCGAAGAACCGACAACCGATGGGGAAGAAAGGTTCTAGAGTGGCAGCCTCGTACCGGCAAGCGAAGTGTAGGGCGTCCCCCCACTAGATGGAGTGACGACCTGGTAAGATATGCAGGAAGTCGATGGATGCAGGTGGCTCAGGACCGTGCTTTGTGGCATTCTTTGGGGGAGGCCTATGTTCAGCAGTGGACTTGTGAAGGGCTGTAATGATAATGATGATGATGATTCATGATGGAACCAAATATTTTGATTGAATTCCTTATTAAAAATAATTGCTTTCACTTGGTATTTAATTACAAAAAAAAATCATTAGTTGAAACAGAAAAACCTTCTTCAACGTTAATTGTTTGTTATTGTGTTACTTTAATCATTGTTCCTTTTTACAAAAAAAAATCCGCTGGGTTTCTTGCTGGTTTTTTCCAGGACAGAGATATTTTCGAACCAGTAGTAAATTAAGAATAAGAATGACTTTCATAATCATCATCATCATTACAGCCCTTCACAAGTCCACTGCTGAACATAGTACTCGGGTACGAGGTCGCCATTCGAGAATCCTTTTTCGTCATCGCAAAATATTTTACGAGCTAACTTACAGTGATTTAAAATTTTCGTTGTGCCCAACATTTTCTTTTTTTTTCATTCTTCACAGAAATAAACAGCATCAAGTAATACCGAATAAAGGCAATATAAAAGTTTTAAATAAACATTGTAGGTACTCACCATAAGATCCGCGCTTTCATTGTGTCCACAGATTTTCATTGCACACCATCTGCAATAAAAACGTCGAAGCTTTAATGAATTGATGAAAGAAATAAATTATCATTAAAATACAAAGAACTGGACTGCAGCGACTTTATTAGGAGATAATCCACGCAATCAAACCTCATTAAATCTCAAATTTAATGTACACTATGAGATATGCAGACTACTTGAAAACGATCGTTATTTGATACAATTGGTAAAAATAAAAATTTTGTACGACCGACTTCAATATAAATTATTAGGGGTAACTCAAAAACTACTGGTCAGACCTTGATCAAATTTATATGGGACCACCTGGGAAGTATACCCTTTGAAACAAAAAAATAACTTTCCAAATCGGTCCAGGCGTCCTCGAGTAAGTAATAGGTGATCATACATTTAAAAAAAATATTCCGACGAATTGAGTACCTCCTCCTTTTTTTAAGTCGGTTGAAAATATACTCATGAATATCTTTCTTATAATAAAAATAAAGTTACATCCTACATACGTCCCACAGCTGCTCCTCTATTTTCTGAGACTTTTCCTTTTAGATATTATATTTCTTAATTTTTGGTAGTCCGTAGTATTAGCCATATTTATTTCATGCTGACATTATATAATATCTGTTACTAGATATAACACTTGTAAAAATCCGACGACTGGCTTAACGATTTACGCAGACAAAGAAACAATCATATAAACAAACATATTCAATCAAACATACTTTGTTTATTATTGTGTTTGCGATTTTGGGCGTCTATCTGACGATGATATCCTGGTGAAATCCGACCTTCCCCGATCTGATCTTCTTTCGTACTTTATTTAGCACGGTAAGATTTTTTTTATAGGAATAGAGTGACAAACCAGCACACAGTCCACCTGATGGTAAGTGGTTGCTGTGACCCATAGACATCTACATTTATCCTCGTTTGCGAATCAAAATGCAGATACGTAGTCAACCGTGAGGACTAAGTTGAAATGCCTCTTTTCCAGTAAAAAGGGCCTCCTGTTTTCTACACTCACCATACGAAACACAGCAGTGTTAAACTGCTATTTTACGCAGGTATTCTGTGAGAGCGTGGTCCTTCCCCGGTCGAGCCGACCCATTCGTGCTACAACTATACTACTAATATAGTTGCAGCATGGCTCTACCACGTAAAAATATAAAAAGAAACATATTCAATCAAACACAATTTGTTTATTATTGTGTTTGCGATTTTGGGCGTCTTATCTGACGATGTGAAATCCGACCTTCCCCGATCTGATCTTCTTTAGGTACTTTATTTTGCGTCGGTAAGAATTATATATGGCGATCATTTTTTACTATGTTTCCAGTTTTGAGCTAAGGAGTTGAAACGCTAGCTCACTGGGAAGTAATAAACAGTTCATCCCAGGACAGAGGTATAATCCGAACCAGTGGTAAATTAAACATAAGAGTGACTTTCAATAAATATTATAATTTGCTATCTATATTGAGTAAAAAGTTTCTATTTCTATTTTTTATAGAGTTAGGTGACGAACGAGCACACAGTCCACCTGAGCCGGTAAGTTGATGCTGGGATCCAAAGACATAATACATTTATCGTCGAATGAGAATCAAAATGCAGGTACCATGTTAGTTTTCCAGTAAAAACGGTCTCCGGTTCTCTACACAAACCACACGGAATACAGCAGCATTAAAGGTATATAGGCAGGTAACCTGTGAGAGCGAGGTCCATCCCCATTCGAGCCGACCCATTCGTGCTACAACCATAATATAGCTGCATCGTGGCTCTATCGCGTGAGATCCTTTTCAATTGTTAAAAGAACTATGACTCATATATTCAATCACATATCGACCATTAAAATTATTCCATTTTATTTGATCATAAAATGTGAATCAATCATTCCTCTCCCCGTACGGAGTAGATACCGATAGAGCCCTGTCAGACCCGAAACCGGGGACCCTTCTCGCGTATATCTCTATATGTGAGGCCCAATATATTGATGTTAATCCGTTCGGAAAAATATCTGGTTTACTCGTAACGCTTTCAGCCTTACGAGATCAGTATATATTCAATTTGAATTTCGGAACTTTTGCAAATATTCTGTTAGAATTGCCCAATTTTAGAGTTTGTGAAATTGCTTGAACAATGTGTGGTTTTGTTGAATTTAAAGGATCTTGTTTAGTGTGATCTAACATGGTTTAACTGACTGTTTTTAGCAAGACATAAGTTTTTTTCACAGTATTTAATTTTTAAGAATGTTTAAATGTATATGTAATAAATGTAGATAACTATAATGCTACATGTCACGTTTAAACAAAATTTAAGTTTGACAGATATTGAAATAATGAGGGCTAATAATCTGCCACTCACCAGATGTCGCTAGTTGTGACTGAGGTAAAGTTTTTTGTTACACAGTGTCAGTTAATTGAGAAATTCGTTTTAAATAATAGTTTATCATTATCTCGAGTATTATATTAATACACAAGACAATGCGTCAGTTGTTTGATTTTTAATTATTTGCACTTTATAACTTTTTTTTTTAAAAGTCGTCTTTTAGTTATATTTATAGTTTGGTTTATTCCTTTCTAATGTAATTAATATAAAATATAACTAATAATACAGAAAGAAACCTTAAAGATTACATTTTCCTAAGAAATTATCGTCCTCGCTATGAAATCTGTCAAATATTTTACCTCACTGTAAAGTGGCGCCGCCCTGGTGGCAGATAAAGTCGTGGATGCCCTCATTGGCTTCTATTAAACTCAGGTAATTTGTATGCTCTTAAGACATACACAACCATTTAAAAATCCTCTGTCTGTCAGTCAGTCTGTTCGAGCTAATCTTCTTAATGACTGAACCGATTGTAATGAAACTTCCCAAGGCTATAGAAAGTAATGCCAGAAGTGATCCAGGGTATATTTGCCCAGATCACTTCTGACACTGCTCTTATAAGCTTAACCGAGAAACTTTGATATTTTAAAACAATGTAATAAATGGTATTTTATTATCTTTAACATAAATATCCCATCCTACCCAGACGAAGCCAGAGCGGGTCGCTGGTCTTATACAAATATATACCTAGGTAACCAAGCTTTGCACATCGTTAAAAAATTATTATAATTTTCTGAACACGGAAAATAAAATACTATTTAATTACCAATTTTTCATCCAATGGTTACAGCCATTTTTGAAAAACCAATTCCATGCATTGCTCACTTAAAGTATAAGATACTTTATAATATAATTACATATAAATTATACGAGTAGGTATAGTACTGAATAAATGGACGACGGGAACTTAATTGAAGTATCTTTATTGCAATTGTATTTTCGTCATTTTCTTGTTCGTCATTAAGCTTGTTTGTAATTTGGTTATTATATCTATATCTAATATTGGCTATCTAACAATACTATTAAAGATAACCAACAAACTTTTCTTGTGTTGTATTTTCCTTTCATGACTATATATTTTCATTGTTATCTATACATATAAAAGAATTAAAATGTCTGTGTGTAATAGCGAAATACCTGCCTTTTATTGACCTGAAGGGTTTGTTAGCATGGCATTAGGACATAGGCTAACGATTTGTAAAATTTTTGAATATCTATCTGTCTGGGCTGATTTTCGAAATTTCTGAACCGATTGTGATGAAACTTAACAAACAGATAGAGAAGAATTCCAAGAGTGATCTAAGCTATATTACATTCAAAATCTATGTGGTAAAGAGTATCTTCCGCACAAAAAAGTCTAAACTCCAATCGCAATAAATTCTACGCGAATGTAGTCGCGAGAAACAGCTGGTTTCTTTTTAAAATTACAATTAACATGTTTGTGACACCGGTCGGGGAGTCTCGTTTGCGTGTTTTCTTCTCGACTTAATGAGTATTCTGTGCTTCTAATCCCTTCGAATAGCGAGCAACGCGGTCAAATTGTGTTTAGGCTTTAATGTCTATAAATAACATAAATTACAATAACTAATACGTAACTCTAATCACCTTGAGTAGCGCTGAAACATCAAGACTAAGCAGCAAAATGAAGTCGTTACACGGAATCGTCGACGAGGCGTGGTGCTCAGGTGCATCTTCAATGGGCCGGATAATTGTTTGAAGGCTCCGGATCGATCGTTTCTAATAGGTAGGCGGCCGAGTTTTTTTGTTCTTGTGCACGAAGGGAAGTACGGGTGGGTGGAGTCGAATCGAGCGAACGTATGTGTTTTTAACGTATTTTATGGTGTTAGTATTTTTGCCAGTAACAGTTTTTTTTAGCGATTTCGATGACGATAACAACGTCCGAATACTCTGCGGAGCTTTAAACTAGGAGCCTATTATAGTACGCCGTATGTATGCGATACCACGAGGCACTTATGGAATATTAAAAATAAGTTTGGGATGGCATCAAACACGCCATTAGAAATAGCTTATAGCCGACCTCAAAAAAATATTTTTGTGTGGCCAATTGTGTAGCCGATTTTAATGATTCTTTTTTTATTAAACTACCTAACCTTCAAGGGTGGCCTCATGTGAATTTGAAAATAATAACAATAGTAATCATTATTTGTAAAAATATGATTGTACAATAATGTAAACTTCTAATGGTCAAATAACTAACACAGCAATATTTATTTTTAAACAATACACAAATTATATAATGCTTGTTAATCGATTTAATAATTAAGTATATAACAGTGTTAGAGAAAATGTTAATGTAAGATTATTTATATAGCTTAATGTCAAATGTATATGGCCATGTCGAGAGAATGGATGGATGTTTGCCCTTGTGCAATTTGTGTTTGTAAACTGCCTCCACGATACAGGAGAAAATCCTAGTGTGGAGGTAACGTTTTTTAAATATACGGCGAGTGTGAATGAAAGTGTTGGAAGGGGTAGACCTAGACGGACCTTTCTAGACCAAATCAGGGACGTCTTGAAAAAAGGCCAGGTCAAGAGTACCCTAAACCGTAGAGCATGTATGAAGGGAATAAGGAAAGTGGACGAAGCGAAACAAGTATGTAAGGATCGTAGCAAGTGGAAAGAAGTTGTCTCTGCCTACCCCTACGGGAAAGAAGCGTGATTATATGTATGTATGTATTAATGTCAAATATTAATATTATTATTTTTTTCAGCATTTCACCCCTAAATGTGGAAGAATATGGGCGAAATTTTAAATGTAGCTATGCAATTTTAATTATCTAATTTAATGAGTGTTGGCGGATATCAAACATATCGCCTAGCAGATCACTTTAAATTGCAATTCACTTATTAAAAATAGCTAACAATTAAATCTCATTTATTTGTTACTTATGGGGCTATAGGGATAGGGATTAAATTCGGTTCGCTGATTTACTATGTTATTTTAAATCCCTGAGTTACCGCCTTGCGTATTTTAAGGGGCGGAAATGTTAATATAGTAACCAGATTGTCAAATAGAAATATTCTAGGAATTATACTTTATTAATAAACTTTATATTGGCTACGTTCAGCAGTAGGCTATACTAGTTGTCAGCGTTAATTGTAGTGGATGTTTGATTTTAACGTCCGAGTGACTTAGAAGTGAGCGACCCTAACTAAGTGTAAGTTTTTTACATGGTAGAGCCATGCTGCAGCTATATTCATTGTATAGTTGTAGCACGAATGAGTCGGCTCGACCGGGGAAGGACCACGCTCTCACAGAATACCAGCGTAAAATAGCAGCTTAACGCTGCTGTTTTTCATATGGTGAGTGCAGGGAACCGGAGACCCTTTTTACTGGAAAAGAAGCATTCCATCTTAGTCTTCACGACTTACAACACATCTGCATTTTCATTCGCAAACGAGGATAGATGTAGATGTCTATGGGCCACAGCAACCACTTACCATCAGGTGGACTGTGTGCTCGCTTATAATCTTGATCCTATAAAAAAGTCGCATGTTACACTATCAATCCAATGCAATAAGTGTTTGTTTATGTTCGGTCGAAACTGAATGACCTGCGCCTGCGACTGACGACCAACAGAATCGAGCGAGTTTCACAGTTCACAGAGCACTGAAATCTGAAATGATCTATGTGAATGTTCGACCCGAATGAACCGAATACTCATAGAAATGAACGATTGACACATGTCTTCTTTTTTTCTTCTATGTTATCAAATAAACCTTTGCAGTTGAAGCCCTTTTTAAAATGGGTGTTACGGTCAAAACCAACCCTCGTAATATATTAGTTACAGCACTGACGAATATGACATCTGATTTCGAATATTGAACAGACTTATTATAAGTCAGTACTTAACTGCAATGTCACCTAATGATATTTTATTTATAGTTATAAAGGACTAGAAAGAAAAAAAAAGACGGAAAAACTAAAAAGAAGGAGGATATATATATAGAAGGGCTAGAACCCAGTACCTTAAAACCAATTGGTTTTAAGGTACTGGGTTCTAGCCCTTCTGAGCCTGAGGTTACAATGCATAATTATCCTTCATAGTACACTGCTTCACAATATGTTGATGCGTCACATTGTGCAGCCCTTAGGAGATTTTAACAGCAACTTGCGCCAGCAGATAGCTGACGGCGATGGTATCCCGAAGCGCCTATGCAAGCAGACACCTTATCTTGAGAATCACATCACCATCAGAGCACTTGTTTCGCCGTTTCCACTAATAGTTTACATGCGCAGACACTTAATACACACAATCACATTATTTGTACATATAAAATCCACTTCCAACCATTATTTAAATGATAATACAGGAACAGCAAACCGCCCCCGGCCAAGTTCCTGCCAAAACTCACCTATTGATAAGTGGTGTTAGAGCCTTGGAGAAAAAAATCGCACTGTCTTAACGTAACAGAAGCCTATTCTCTCTTGTCTCTTGCCTTGAAGACACTCAGCTTGTACTCGGATGGAAAGACAGATGCCGTCAAATTATTCCACTCGTTTGCTATATGCATTACGAATGGCGAAGCAAGCCCTTTGGGTCGAACACGTGGAAAATCGACAACAAAGGGGTGAAAACCCGTCGACTGTGTGGTTGCCCGATGGTGGAAATGCGAGGAAGGAATTAAATCATATAATTCCTGCGCACACTCTCCGGAATGTATCCTATACAATACCGAGAATCGCCAGGAAAAAATATAACCCACGTGAAATACATTTTTCATTGTATAAGTTGACCTCTTTTATTTAAAGAGGCCTTTTTAAAAGTAGCGCTTTTGTCCCAAATAAAGTTCGCTTAAAATAATAAATTTACATATATATTATATATATGTGTGGATAAGTACGAATATAGGATTAATGTTAATATATGCGCGAAAACGCCTACATCAAGCTGAAACATTTCACTTGTGTATTTTTAAGGGCGCTGTTACTGAAGGGGGTGGACGGGGGCGGTGTGCTCGTGAACTTATATCTAGGTACATTATGATAATTTATACAGGACAGCGGAGGAAATGTGTGTTTGAGAATTTTTTCGCCTCTGGTAATGAGTGTTGGATTTTCATCGGAGGAATGAATCACGATTTTTCTTAATTTTAGAGTTGGTCGTGGTATTTTACTAATTTTAAAAAGATTAGTAATATCTCAATAAAATAGGTAAAAAAACACGCGAAAACACCGACAACTAAAATTAAGAAAAAATAGTGATTCATTCCTCCGATGAAAATCCAACACTTATAAAATGTTTATTCAATGTTTAGTTTACGCGTAAATAAAAGAAATCATTATGAGGCATTGAGGGTCCTCTGCCGGGAGAGAATTTTATCCCCAGGAAAGGAGAAAATGTTAAAAATGTTAATCCCCTCGCTTAGTTTTATCCACCCTTCGAGCATGAGCACACCGGTGGATATAATATTCACAGTAGATAAAATGGGAGATAGACTTAGATAGATTTTTGTATGAATTTTATATTACACTCACGTCTAATGAACTAGGATAAAATTGTCCCTTTCAAATATCAAAAAAGCATAATTTTTAGGGTTCCGTACCTCAAAAGGAAAAAACGGAATCCTTATAGGATCACTTTGTTGTCCGTCCGTCTGTCTGTCTGTCTGTCAAGACCCTTTTTCTCAGGAACGCGTAGAGGTATCAAGCTGAAATTCACATCAAATACTCAAGTCTACTGTCCCTTAGAGCTGTTAAAAAATCAAACTTCTAAGCCAACTCAATCAAAAGTTACAGCCGTTTATGCCGCAATTTTTCGACATTCGCAAGGGAATCAAAACCTACAGGGTACCTACTTCCCGTGAACTCAGAATCTTAAAATTTGGTACGAAGCAACGTTTTATAGTACAGATAAAGGAAAAATTGTGAAAAGCAAAAAATTTTAGTTACATCAAATAATAAAAATATTTTTAATAATTTTATACTTATGTACCTACGGATTTGTTCGGAACCCTCGGTGCGCGAGTCCGACTCGCACTTGGCCGGTTTTTTATCTTTCATTTGGCTCCATGCTACGGACGGGGGATATATGTATGTCTACTCGTTATGTCAAACGGGGATATACTTCTCCCCGTTGCCGTGCTTTGGCATAAGGACAAGATAATTTTATCTCTTGTCAGTGGATATGATCGGTGGATAAATTTTTTGTCCCCAGCCCATGCTAGCCGTGCTGGAGTAGCAACGCATCTGCATTTTGAGGCCTAACCGAGGATAGACGTGGGTGTCTATGGGCATCTACTTACCATCATAGAAACTGTGTGCTTGATTATCACCTTTAATCTATTAAAAAAATCACATTTCATGATAAGAATCAATTGTGTAGCGCTACGTCGTTTCTATTATCAATTGACCTTGACTTCTATTTAGATTGGTGCAATGCAGTATTTCCACGTACAAACCACATCACATATTTTCTGTTTAGGAGTCACAAGAGTCATGGGAGCCACGCTTGGCAGGCGGGTTGGCAACCGTAATTTTTAGTGTTTCGTAAGTAATCAAAGGGTAACCAACGGGACCCTATTCCTAAGCTTCCGCTGTCCGTCCTTCTGTATGTCAGCGAGCTGTACCTCATGATCCGTAATAGGTAGACAGTTGAAATTTTCACAAAATGTGTACTTCTGCTGCCGCTATAACAACAAATAATAAAAATAAAAATAAATTTAAAATTAAAGGGGCTCCCGTACTAGAAACATGTGAAAACGTACGGAGCCCTTCATACGCGAGTCCAACTCGCACTTGGCCGGTTTTTTTATTGGATAAGGGTGACAATTGAGTACACAGTCCACCTGATGGTAAGCGGTTGCTGTGGCCCATATACATCTACATCTATCCTCGATTACGAATCAAAATGCAAATGCGTTGTCACCCGTGAGGACTAAGGTTGAATGCCTCATTTCCAGTAAAAAGGGTCTCCGGTTCTCTACACTCACCAAACGAAACACAGCAGCGTTATGTTACTATTTTACGCTGGTATTCTGTGAGAGCGTGGTCCTTGCCCGGTAGAGCCGACCCATTCGTGCTACAACTATACCAGTAATATTACTGCAGCATGGCTCTACCACGTAAAAAATTTCGAGTTGTTATTATGAATATGATGCTGCCCATCTCCTGGTTAATTTCTCTCTGTCACCCCTCACCACCCACGAAATGATATGGGGGAGTGGATATTCTAATACCGCCACTACACGTAAACCTTATAAATTATTTATATATGTACTTCAATTTACCCCCTGAAATTACCTCACAGAATAATAAAATTACCACACCACTCTAACCACTTAGGAAACACACACCACCGCCGAAAATGCGACATTTGTTCCGCCCAATAAACGAGGCACAGAGGTTTTTAACACTGGTAGAGCCACGCGGCAGCTTTTGCTGTCGCACGGATGGGCCGGCTCGAACCGGGGTGGTACCACGGCCTCACAGAATACCAGCGTGAAGTAGAGGTTTACCTCTGCGTTTCGCTTGGTGAGTGCAGGTGGCCGGAGGCCCTTTTCACTAGAAATGAGGCATTCCATCTTAGTCCTCACGGGGACAACGCATCTGCATTTTGATTCGTAATCGAAGATAAATGTAGATGATGTCTATGGGCCGCAGCAACCACTTACCATCAGGTGTACTGTGTGCTAGTTTGTCACCCTTATTCTATAAAAAAGGCACTAAAGTGAAATAGACTACGTTAGCTACTAACCACTAATCATCATTATCATTACAACCCTTCACAAGTGTACTACTGAACATAGGCCTCCCACAAAGAAAGCCACAAAGCACGGTCCTGAGCTACCTGCATCCATCGACTCCCTGCATGTCTCATCAGCTCGTCACGCCTTCTAGTGGGGGCTCGCTTTAGACTTCGTCTACTGGTACTGCCGATAATCATCCCCATCGGTTGGAAGAAACGATCTTCAAGCTATATGACCACCCATTGCCACTTCTGCTTACTTATATATTTAATAATTTAACTAGCGACGGCTTCGCACAGTTGTACTTCTAAAACTCGACAAAAACGCCACCTACCGGCTCCAATTGTCCAAATATCTAATATTATGTCCAATCTAAACCATTCTTTCTCTAATCAACTTAATCACAAACACACAAAATGTCATCATAATAGATCCAAGCGTTTAGGAGTTCAGTCACATGGAAGTGACTCTGTTTTAATACTATGTAAAGAATCAACATCGACTTCATGTACACGAATGTGGTAGTTACTGTAGTCCGTTAATAATTCAATACACACGTGTGCGTGTACACAAACGCTCAAGCGAGCACACGCACATGAAATATAAACGATCTCACTCCACAGCACCCAAGCAACCTTCACGATGTTCAAACAAAGCCTTTCATCAAAGACACGCCACTTCTGCGCTTTCGTTATTACCCCCGCCCCTAGCCCTGCTTAGGGTTGTACACAGATATTTATAACTAAATTACTATGCAAATTGTAGCCTTTACGGCTTGATAGGACTTTTATTACCTTTTATATGACATAGCAGGCTTCAATAGTCTATTGTTAAACAAGTCTTTTGCGCTGAAAACACATAGTTGTGCAAGAAACTACTATGTTAATCTGGGTCCGTACAACCAACTCTTTGTTAGTTTAAAAACTAACAAAGGAGGGCAATTTTTTTGACAGAAAATGGCAAATGTTTACCCATCTTATCAAGTGAGAGCCACGCTGCAGCTATATTATTGTTCCGGTCTCCGGTTCTCTACATACACCATACCGAAACACAGCAGCGTTAAGCTACTTTTTTATATATGATAGGGTGACAAACGAGCACACAGTCCACCTGATGGTAAGTGGTTGCTGTGGCCCATAGACATCTACATTTATCCTCGTTTGCGAATCAAAATGCAGATGCGTTGTCACCCGTGAGGACTAAGGTGGAATGCCTCTTTTCCAGTAAAAAGGGTCTCCGGTTCTCTACACTCACCATACAAAACACAGCAGCGTTAAGCTGCTATTTTCAGTCATACCCCAGTCGAGTCGACTCATTCGTGCTACAACTATACTACTAATATAGCTGCAGCATGGCTCTACCACGTATAGACTCCCGTTTGCCTCCACTTCCAAAAAAATACTAAAAAAGACAGATATAGAGATCATTAATATCAAATTCAAGTAAGCGATAGTGAACGATTATAGGTTGTATTTGTACAATTGTGAATAGAAAAACGCGTGAAATTCCAAAAACGTGAAAAAGCATCCATAAATAATACGTTCCACCGCTGGGGATGATAGCCTATTTCTACGTCTGAGAGAGCTGAGGTTTTTAGGAAGGAAAATAGACCACCCGTACTGGCGCAACGAGTTGGCGGACTTCATATCACTGTCAAGCATGTGGTGTCCTCCAGACCGATTTGCGGTCACGGCGGCCATTCTCAACGGAAACTAGCCACCTGCGCTGGACAGGACTATAGTGGCTGAGCGTATGCGCAGGCCTGTGCCTGCGCATACGCACCTGTGTGCACCTAGAGTGCACCTGTGTGCACTCTCTATTCCCTCACTCTCATAGTCCGATGGGACGGTAATGCAACACGACCGTAGAGATGAGGAGCAGGACAGGACCTGCATTACGTGCTTTCCGAGGCACGGAGTTGAAATACCGCCAACATCCAGTCTTCGGGATGCTACTGAGATTTTCTTGTCAGGAAAACTCAAAAACTGTTTTTTTGGCCTGACCCGGGATTTAAACCCAGAACCTCATGATCAGCAACCGCGTTTTCGACCACTAGACCATTGAGGCGGTCAAGGATGCGGTAAATAATCATTTGATTGTGCAATTACCAATTTCTTTGGTAACAATGTGGAATCTAGTTCGCTCTGGAGCTGCCACAGTATATATCGTAAGCCACGGCGCCCACCTAAGCTACATGATTTCGACATGGCTTGTAGCATGATTCTGACGATGCTCTGACGTGACCACGAGTGACACTGCTTGCACCAACCTGTGCAACAATAGCATGTCGCAAAGTTCATTTTGGGCCAAAATCTCGCCTGAAGAGGATAAACATGCCCTTGTTTTGCTACAGATTTCAAACATTCAAAGTGCCAGCTGAAGATTTTGAGTACATCCCTAAGGGAAAAAATTTGAAAAGTGGTGGTACTTTCAATTTTATGAAGGAATTAGAATTACATTTCGCATAGATTTGCCCTACAAGTTGCAAGAAGCATCTTGCGAGTTCCTGTTATTGTAATCGTGTCTAGGATAATCATATAAACATGGTTTTTCATGAACTAAATCAATGAATTTAATATTAAAACTACAAGTTTCGTGTTACGTGCCACTTCAATGCGTCACTAGTAGCAAGCTGAATGGCACGTCAGGTCATGCGGCGTCACGCCACGCAAATGGGCGCTACTACATACAATCCCTTTGAATGTTGAGGCGAGTGACAAGTTACGCGTCAAATCACGCGTCAGATCACGTGTTATGTTACGTAGGTGGGCGCCGCGCTTTAGGGACGAAAATGACAGTATGTTGAATGATCGACTGTCAACCATAGAGATTGGAGTGGTTTCCAGTTACATTAAGAATATAAAGTCTATCCCGGCAGATGAAAAAATAAAACAGTGTAGTAGAACACTCGGTTGGAACGACAGTTCCTATCGTAGTATATTATATTATTATTAATAAACGTATTAAATATTATTGATTAACAAATACAAATAAATGAATTACCAGCGTTTATTAAAATGAAGCGTAATTTAAAATAAAATAATATTTCTTTCATGACAAGATAAGAAAAAGTGCGAGGGAGATAGATATTACTCCATCTCGCTTCCTTATAGCCGCCAAGGCTGTTCACACTACGTCAGAAAGGGTCGTGACGGAAAAATCTTACACTTTTTGTCGCCTAGCCCCCATCCGCCAAATTCGTAACGTCCGATAAGGAACTTCATTCAAAAATGTAAACCCTATATAGGTCTCTTTGTTTGCTAAGTTACAAAGGCTGTCCACCTGGAATTAGTGAGTGACTTATGGTCCACTGCGTTTACCGCAGCCTTTCGACGTCTTAGTCCCGCCCGGACGCGAAAATTGCGTTCATTTGTGGTACAATTGTGCAAAAAACGTTAACAAAATGTATCTATGTTCAAAAAATCAGGAATGGCTGTGACGGGGCACGCCGCCGTCGGTTTTACGTGAAACGGTTATGTCAGCGAGACGCTTTTAGTGTTAGAGTATACAAATATAAACAAGAATAACTTTTTAATAAAAACTGAATGGTACAATATAATATAAGGAGATGATCAGCGCGGTGCCTCTTCCCAAACAACCCGCCTGATCCCGACGCAAACTGAAGGTCGTAACAGCGAGCTGTCAGTCAGCCTTACGCCTCTTATAGTTTTGTAAGGCTCTTCGCACAGAGTCGTAAGCGTAGTCGTATCGTAAGCGTAGCGTTACGAGGCAACGCGTACGAGACCTGCAGTGTTCTACAAACGAATCGTAGAGTAGACGTGTCGTTTTGTAAGATCTCAGTTGAAATCATGGCGTCAACGGTACCCGATGGTATTGGGTGAATTGATAGATTATCTTACTTTCTCTTTAGATGAAGAGGATTTTTTATTGTTTGATTATATAAGAAGTAGAAAGCGATATTTATGACGATATTTCTGCCCAAGCTTTATCCGTTAATAATTTTATTAATTATGGGATCCCGAGCAGATGGTAGCATCTAGCCATCTTCTTTATTGTAATTAGGATGTTTTTAAAATTCGTCCTTGGTTAAAATCAGCATTCTTTTGTGATGAACGGTGGCCTATAAAATCTAATGTTAATGGTTAAACACACACAGCAAACTTTTCGGAGCGTCGATGCTTCACGTCGGCTATAATATGTTTTTATTTATGCGGGCTTTTATCGATATTTTTGTTCGTGACACAAAACTAAAAACACCAGGATATTAAACAGACGATAGCATCTGGACAACCCTAGAATCAGGTCACGTTAACAAGCTTTCCTCGCCTGGGGGGCGGTTAGGTCGCGATGTTTGCTCAATCTAGCTGTGCACAAGATGAATGCTGTACGAGTAGTCTGAGAGTTGAGTAAACAAACGAGGCAAGTAACCGACAAGAGCTGGATGTAGCCGGAGTCAAGGAGAATGCATTAATGAGCCAATTTCTTAAGAAAATAAAAAGTATTCAGCATTGAAGCCTTAGTTTATGTGGAGGTATATAAGCTAACTCAAGCACGTTTTGTTGTTGGACTACTGAACAACAGAATCTATTGTTCAAAGAAACAATGTACGCAAACGTTTCAGCGCTGAATCCTAAAAACTATACGCATTAAGTTTAATTACATTAACAGTTTTTAACACCTGACAACTTTTGTTCCCTATTTCTCCCAGGGTTGACTGGTACATAATGTAATAAAGCGTTAAGTCCACAATAAAAGTGAAATAATTAAACAACTGTTTAACGCAATGCCACATCATATTTTTGTCCACAAAATGAGAAGTTTATTGAAAAAGAAAACACTTTTTTGTTCATCGATCGATGCCAATGATCTACGTCGATCGATGTCGATTCTTCAACTGATCGACGGATACTGGTCGATAAAACGTTGTTCAATCATCGATCAACATAGATTGACATTTAATCGATATTGTTGTGGGCACATCTTCAGTATCTTTCAAAATGTATTCATAAGAGGACGTGTTATTGACGCGAATGCAGAAGACTCTGGATGAGACCGTGTTTTAAGGCCAGAGATAGCTTAAATTCATCTAGACGTCATTTTAAATAGTGGTCGGTGGAGCGGAGCAGGTTCAAGCAGCTCGATCGATGTCGACTATTCTACTGTCGATCGAAGCCATCGATCGATCGGTGTGGTAAAAACTATCAATCGACCTTGACTAATCCACTCCACCATGGATCGACAATCGAGTGATTGGTGTGGGAACACCCTAAGACAACAACAAATCAAATTTAGAAATTCCATAGTACAAGTTATTAGATCACAAACTTTATAAAACACCACAGTCAACTTCATAAGAATGTGTTCACAGTAACCAGTAATAGCGTTAGAGTACATTTTTACGGTAAAAACGTTTCACGAACAAGAAACAATTTCCCTGGGCTATTATCGGTAATAAGGTCGTTTAACCTCTTTCAGCACAAACATTCTTACATAACTACGTGCCAATGTTGGTACGTTTTAGTTGTTGTTCCAACTTAAAATAGGTATTAAATACATGTTTCCATTACAACCAATAAAAGTCTACTGCTAACCGTAGGACTCTCTCATAGATTTTTTTTATAGGATAGGGTGACAAACGAGCACACAGTCCACCTGATGGTAAGTGGTTCCTATGGCCCATAGACATCTACATTTATCCTCGTCTGCAAATCAAAATGGAGACGCGTTGTCACCCGTGAGGACTAGGATCGAATGCCAATTTTCCAGTAATAAGGGTCTCCGGTTCTCTACACTCACCATACGAAACACAGCAGTGTTAAGCTGCTATTTTACGCTGGTGTGGTTGAACAGACCCACTCGTGCTACAACTATACTACTAATATAGCTGCAGCATGGCTCTACCACGTAAGTATTACCGTCGCGAAATAAAGTATTAAATAAAAAATTTGTGCCACAACTGCTTTATATTTGTGGTGCTGCACCGGATTTTCATGTCCATTGCATTACGCGAACATAAACTATAATAGCTATAAACTATAAACAGCGGGGCATTAGGCGTGTTTTGAACAGTTCTTGCATACGATTTTTTTTTATAAATTTAAAGTAACAATTGGACGTAGTTATGCAAAAAGGATCCAACCAGAATTTGTGTCAAAAAATGTTGACTTGAAAAATAATGTTTGTGGTCTATACTATTATATGATCTAACAATGTTAGCAAACGTAACACAAATAAGAAGAATAATTAGAAACAGACAGAAACCATACCGACAATTTGAGTTAATGATATTTGAAGTATGGATACTTCAAATATCATTAACTCAAATTAACTTGTTGCGGGTTGGATCCTTTTTGCATAACTACGTCCAATTGAACTTCCAGTCCATCTGACGGTAAGTGGCTATTGCAGACCATAGACACCTACAACAACTACAACACAACAACCTACTACCTGCAACAACGCTACAGATGCGTTATTTACACCTCACAGCCTGCATTTACACTGGCTCACTAGACCCTTCACACCGGAACTCATCTGTGCAAACACTGCTGCTTAGCGTTAGAAAATGGTAGAGTGTAGCCCACCCAGCCAAACTACTAGGGAGAGGGAGAGAGGGCTAGAGAGGGTCCTATCACCTAGTTTTTACGTCGCTTATAATTAAAACTCAAAGCTTTTTTATGTCGTAAAATACCTTATTATTTTAATGCATCATTATATTGAAAGGTATCATATGTTTATATCTCAATTTTAACTTTCACAGAATACCAGCGTAAAATAGCAGCTTAACACTGCTGTGTTTCGTACTGTGAGTGTAGAGATCCGGAGACCCTTTTACTGGAAAAGAGACATTCAATTTTAGTCCTCACGGGTGACGACGCATCTGCATTTTGATTCTTTATTGACGATAAATGTATATGTCTATGGGTCACAGCAACCATTTACCATCAGGTGGACTGTGTGCTCGTTTGTTACCTTTATTCTATCTCAAAAACATGTATATTTAATTTTTGAGAAATAAAAGTATTTATTATTATTATTATTATTCTATAAAAAAAAATATTTTGTCCAATGTTTTGCGTGTCTGTGTGTACTAAATAGGAAAATCAGTTACGATCGTTTTTCATTTAATTTACCATATTTATGTTTATTATATATATATTATATTATATATTTATTGATAATAATAGAGGGACACACGGGCAGAGGAAGGCCGAATAAAAGATGGATCGATTGTGTGAAGAGTGATATGAGAATGAAAGGAGTAAGTATAGAAATGACGGCTGATAGAGAGGAATGGAACAAAAAGATTTACTGCGCCGACCCCAGATAATGGGAAATGGTTTAGAGAATGATGATGATATTTATTGATAATAATATAAATATATAATAATAATTAATGCAAATAAATGATTTGAATGTGTAGCTATTTCAACACAGACATGAACGCACTACTGCTTGGCGTCAGAAACAATTAAGAGTAATCCCGTTACAGCCTATTAAAGTCCACCGTTGAATATAGACCTCTCTCATAGATAGCCTCATATGGAGGATATTTGCCATAGTTGCCACACTTGGCAGGCGGGTTGGCAACCACAATTTTCTATTTTTTTTATAGGCTAAGGGTGCAAAACGAGCACACAGTCCACCTGATGGTAAGTGGTTGCTGCGGCCCATAGACATCTACATCTATCCTCTGTTACAGATCAAAATGCAGATGCCATTTCACCCGTGAGGACTGGAATTTTTAATGGAATGCCTCATTTCCAGTAAAAAGGGCCTCCGGTCACCTGCACTCACCAAGCGAAACGCAGAGGTAAACCTCTACTTCACGCTGGTATTCTGTGAGGTCGTGGTACCATCCCGGTTCGAGCCGGCCCATCCACGCGACAGCAAAAGCTGCCGCCTGGCTCTACCACTGTTAGAAAGTGGTATTTTAGACGTTATTAGCAAGACGCTGTTACCCATCTTCTAATTTGTTAACCTCTGTCGCCTCTTACGTCACCCACGGGATGATATGGGGTAGTGGATATTCCTACACCGCCACTACACGGTCAAAAAGGGTAATGCCCACCTAGAAATACTCCTAGGCAAAAATACTCAGTACCTGGTTGCGTGCCATTAAAAAAACCCTGTTATTCAACGCAACATACAACCTCGAAGTATAAAACAATGTAAATTAATTAAGGCAGTAGGTCAGAGAGATGGCGCAGGAAGGCGTGTGTTGTTTTTAATGAGCGAAAGACACACTAATGAAATATACAATTTGAGTGTATGGAACCATTTCAAATGCGACTTGACAGTTCAACAACCTCAATAGACATATTTTCAAAAATTCTTGCATCAGCACTATGACAATACTTGACACTTGAAATTTTTTATTTGTTAGAGCCATGCTGCAGCTATATTATGGTTGCAGCACCAACTAGTCGGCTCGGCCGGGGGAGGAACCCATATCGTCCCATGGGTGTCATAGGAGGCGACACAGGAAAAGTAGCTACTTTCAAATAAAACATCATAAACGTGGTAGAGCCATGCTACAGCTATATTAGTAGTATACTTGTAGCACGAATTGGTCGGCTCGACCGGCGAAGGACCACGCTCTAACAGAATACCAGCGTAAAATGGCAGCTTCACACTGCTGTATTTCGTATGGTGAGTGTAGAGAACCGGAGACCCTTTTTACTGGAAAAGAGGCATTCCATCTTAGTCGTCACGGGTGACGAAGCATCTGCTTTTTGATTCTTTATTAAGGATAGATGTAGATGTCTATGGGTCACAGCAACCACTTACCATCAGGTGGACTGTGTGCTAATATGTCACCCTATCCTATAATAAAAAAACTGCTGTTCCCAACCCGCCTGCCAAGCGTAGTAACTATGGAAAACATTCTTCATATGAGGCAAACCTATGTTCAGCGATGTGCACTTCGATAGGCGGATGATGGTAATGATACACACACTTGTTCCATGCGGGATTAGAACCTGCAGGCCGCAGTATCCCAGCCTAAATGCTAAGCCACTGCACTCCCGATCTCTCGAGCAGAAGTTTTTAAGTTTAAAATTCACTAAAGCCTTGTATAATAAAGCCTAAGTGTAATACACAAACTATTATAAAAACTTCGCAGCGCAATGGCTAAGTCTTTGATCTCGGTGCTGCACGGCCTTGATTTCGAATCCCGCACGGCACTACAATTATTATGCAAGTAAGCCGCCACCATATTACAGGAGAAAATCCTACTGTGGGGGTATTGTTATTTTAAATAATCAAATAATATAATTGTATTTTTGGACTTCGATATTAGAGAGTACAAGCCTGTCAAATTTAGATCCTGTGTTCAAATTGACATACAAAATGCTATATATTTTTATATTATGTTCATAGTTTGAGAGTCAATAAGTGGACAATCACAAGGGTATTTATAAATATAAAAAATATACGGAAGCCATAGAAATGAAAGGTTTTGAATCAAAATAAAGACTAAATCTTATCGCAAAGGCATCGCATGGAAACGAACAGATAAGGCCTAGATTGAGTGCCTCTACAAGCACAAATTTATTTAAAAAGTTAAAAAGTAGTTTCTATTTGTCAGACGTGCAAGTTTCCTTACGATGTTTTTTCTACACTTGGTGTAGAAAAACAGTTAGTTAGTGTTAGTGGCGGTGTAAGAGTATCCACTAGCCCATCAACCCGTGGGTGGCTGATATCGTAATAGGCGACAGAGGGAAGCAAATCAGAAGATGCGAAGCAGCGTCTTCCTAATAAGGACCCGCTTACAAAGCGTGGCAACTATGGCAAATATCGTCCCTATGAGGCAATGTATGTGGGAGACTTATGTTCAGCAGTGGACTTTAATGGACTGTAACGATAAAGGTTTTGCTTTTTAAATAGAATAAGGATGACAAACGAACACAGAATTCAACTGATAGTAAGTGGTAACATCTATCCTTGATTATGAATCAAAATGTAGATGCATTGTCACCCCTGAGAACTAAGTCAGAATTACCAGTAAAAAGAGTTTCCTATTCTCTATACACATTTACGAAATATAGCAGCATGAAGTTGCTATTTTGCGGCTCGATGGAAGCCGACCAATTCATACTGCCACTATAATATAGCTGCAGCGTGGCTGTACCACATAATGGTTTGCTTTTGTTAAGTAGAGTGCTTATCCACTGAGTTACCACGTCCCACGCATTCATGTAGAATACTATAACACATACTGACACGAAGATTTCGCCGTGCAAAAAATCAAATCATTATCTTCATCATCATTACAGCCCTTCACAAGTCCACTGCTGAACATAGGCCTCCCCCAAAGAATGCCACAAAGCACGGTCCTGAGCCACCTGCATCCATCGACTTCCTGCATGTCTTACCAGGTCGTCACTCCATCTTGTGGGGGGACGCCCTACACTTCGCCTACCGGTACGAGGCTGCCACTCGAGAACCTTTCTTCCCCATCGGTTGTCGGTTCTTCGAGCTATATGGCCGGCCCACTGCCACTTCAGCTTACTAATCCGTTGGGCTATGTCGGTTACTCTGGTTCTACTGCGGATATCCTCATTCCTAAGTTTATCACGCAGTGAAACTCCGAGCATAGCCCTCTCCATAGCTCGCTGAGCGACCTTGAGCTTCCTCATACGGCCAGCAGTGAAGGACCACGTCTCAGTTCCGTAAGTCATCACTGGCAACACGCACTGGTTGTACAATTTTGTTTTAATGTTTTGAGGTATTTCTGACGAGAAGATGTGTCGTAGCTTCCCGAACGCTGCCCAGCCGAGTTGAATCCGTCGATTGACCTCTCGGTCGAAGTTGGACTTACCTAGTCGGACTATTTGTCCCAGGTAAACATACTCGTCAACAACTTCGAGCTTAGTGCTCCCAACAACTACCGGCATAGGTGTGACATGGACATTAAACATAATCTTTGTTTTGTCCATGTTCATCTTAAGACCTATCCGTTGGGAGACACTATTGAGGTCATTGAGCATAGTGCTTAGTTCCTCCAGCGATTCTGCCATGAGGACTATATCGTCGGCAAATCGAAGGTGAGTGATGTACTCGCCATTGATGTTAATTCCGTATCCTTTCCAGTCCAGAAGCTTGAAAACGTCTTCCAATGCAGCGGTGAAGAGTTTCGGGGATATAACGTCACCCTGTCTTACACCTCTCTGCAATTGGATAGGTTTCGTACTCTGGTTCTGTACTCGGATAGCCATCGTAGCTCTACTGTACAAACACTTCAGCACTTCGATATACCGACAGTCAACTTGGCACCGCTGAAGGGACTGCAGCACCGCCCAAATTTCGACGGAATCAAAGGCTTTCTCATAGTCCACATACGCCAGACATAGTGGCAAATTGTACTCTTCGGACTTCTGTACAATTTGCCGTAGGGTATGTATGTGGTCTATGGTGCTAAAGCCCTTTCGGAAACCGGCTTGTTCGGGAGGCTGGAAGTCGTCAAGTCTGCGCGCGAGACGATTCGTAATGACTCTCGAAAACAGCACGTAGACGCGGCTCAGAAGGGAAATCGGTCTGTAGTTCTTCAAGAGAGCGTTGTCACCTTTCTTGAAGAACAAGACCACCGCACTTCTGCTCCACGCCTCCGGTGTAATGCCACCATGGAGGACGGAATTAAAGAGCTTCTGAAGGACTTCAAGTACCGGTCTTCCACCCGCTTTCAGAAGCTCCGCTGTAATTCCATCCTCGCCTGGGGCCTTGCCGTTTTTAAGGTGCTGGAGAGCTATTCTAATCTCGCTCAGACTGACGTCCGGGATATCTTTGGAATAGTGTCGAATAAGACTCGCTCTTGGATCGTTACTCACACTTGCGTGTGGCTCCAACGATGACGTGTACAGCTGCCCATAGAACCTCTCAATCTCACTCAAAATCTCAGGTGCCCCGGAAACGATGCTGCCACATTCGGTCTTCAGCTTTGACAGTTGGCTCTTTCTGGCAGACAGATCTCTGGCAAAGACTTTGGAGCCTTGGTTCCGCTCGATCGCTTCTTCAATACGAGCTGTATTGAAGTTGCGTAAGTCTTGCCGCATGCATTTAGAGATCTGTCTGTTCAGTTGCCTGTATGCTGTCAAATCTGTTGAAGAATGTAGCCTCATCTCCCGTCTAACAGCCATGAGATTAAGAGTGTGATCGGAGAGTTTTTGTGTTCTTCTGCGGCGGGTCTTGCAGAACTTAGCTCCGACCGCATGGACAGTTTCCACGAGCTTGTCATTCATATCGTCCACTTCATTGCAGTTTTCTAGGCACTGAAAACGGTTTTGTAACTCGAGCTGAAAGGTTTCGGGACTTTGGATTAGAGCACGAGGGGGACGGAGCGTTGACTTCATCAGACGAGACCTCTCCAACTTAACATTTAGGTTCAGTGTGCCTCTAACCATTCTGTGATCGCTGCCGGTTTTCACCCTCGCGATCACTGAGACATCACTGAACAGTTGTCGTCTGGTCGTCATAATGAAGTCAATCTCATTTTTTGTCGAACCGTCGGGGCTCGACCAGGTCCACTTCCTGTGGGGCCGCTTCTTGAAGAAAGAGTTCATCATAAAGAGTCCCTCTTTCTCCATGAAGTCGGCCAGCTGCTGGCCCCTTGGGTTCCGTTGCCCTATTCCAAATTTCCCTACTTTCAGCTCACCGTTCTCTCTTGTGCCTAGTTTTGCATTGAAGTCTCCCATTAACACCGTATATTGGGTTTTGGAGGAATGCATGGCTCTAGAGATATCCTCATACATTTCCTCCACCTCCTCATCGGGGTGTGCCGAGGTTGGTGCGTAAACCTGTATGACCTTCAGCGAATACCGTTTGGTGATTCTGAGTATAAGGTACGCAACCCTCGTCGACACACTCCCGATCTTTACAACGTTGTTAACGAGAGACTTGTGGACGATAAATCCGACACCTCCTTGGGACAGATGGTCGCCCTCCCGGTGATAGAGCAAGTTGCCGGATTCGAGGATTACCGTGTCCTCCCCCTCTCTTCGGACTTCGGATAATCCTATAATATGCCAGCGCAACTTGTCTATCTCTTCTTCCAGCTCCACGATCTTCTCGTCAGTCCTCAGGGTGCGTGCGTTGTACGTTGCCAGGTCGAGTTGTCGTAGGTGGCAACCGAACCTCCACCGGAGATTCTTAGCACCCCCTGCCCCGCCGTTACCATGGTCGCCACCGTAGCCAGGAATAGCGGGGCCGCCGGGGACTGGGGGCCGTCTCTTTGTTACTCTCGTCATTTGGGGGGTATTTGCCATAGTTGCCACGCTTGGCGAGCGGGTTGGCAACCGCAGTTTTTTTATTGTACTTTTGGCTATTATCAGGAAGATGCTGCTGCCCATCTCCCGCCTGTTTCCCTTTGTCGCCTTTTACGACACCCACGGGAGGATATGGGGTAGTGGATATTCTTGACCGCCACTACACGGCATCATTATCTTAATGAACACAAAATATAGGTCAGTCTAGTAGTTTAATTGTCCCGTGTGTAGCGAAGATTGGAGCGCAAATTTATCGATATCCAGCGATTAAGGCGACACACTCGCTTTAAATCACAATTACCTAGGGAAAGCTTCCCTTCTTAATCCAATTATATCTGCCTCGATGAAAGTTAATAAAGTTCCTTTATGAACGTGTATAGATATTACTGGATATAAAACCTACATAATTATTGCAATCAAGGAGAGTTGGATACCGATTTGACATCGACTTTTTATTTCTTATGTTGAGACGGCTACAAAGGTCTACCGAAAATGTAAATATTTTGCTACGGAAATATTCTAAAAAATACAACTTACTAATGGAAATTAGGTAGTAATACTGGCCGAAAGAAAACTTCACAATATAGAAACAGTCCACATGAAAGAAAAAAACAATACTAATAAATTGCGGGTGTAATTTCTATTTCAACGTATCTTCATAAAAATATAAAAAATAAAAAACTTTGTTGCTCGTTATTTTATACAAAGGGAAAGTACCAGAATATTTTAAATAGATAATGCTTTTACCTTATATATAAAAATCAATTACTGTCCATTAGTCTAGCTAAAACTCAAAAACGGCTCGAGCTATTTTAATGAATTTTTTTGGGAGTGTTTCTATGGGTACTTAGATGGTTTAGATTTACATTTGGATCCAGTAGGTGGCGCTGTTGTCGAGATCCATAAATCACCTATTAGATCCAAATTAGATTCCAGAGATATAAGATGTTTGATATAAATAGAGAATCTATTCAGTAATTGTGTACCAAAGTCGAAGACATAATTGTAAAGAAAGAGGATGTAAATCCGTTTGTAACTAACCTTACAAAAAATCTACATGGTACATTTGGTCGTCATACAATAACGTAATTAGAGCATTCTATTAAATCATTAAATAGCCGAGTTTCATACTGGCAACACAAAATTTTTATAAAACATGGCCGTCGGTATTGCGTGTGCACCGAGCATTATTCACGTCGAGCCGAGATGTAATCGGCGACACAAACGGCACAATATACGCCGAATTGAAAAATACGTAGCGGTCGCTACGCGCCCCTTTTCCGCTGCTACGGGATATTTTTTTCCGATTTTATTGCTCCCATTTTATAAATCAAGGTGACTTTATTTGTGATTTATTATAACAACTTATTTCTACGTCTACTATGGTACAGTAACAGCTTGTTCTAAGAAAGTCCACAGACTGAAATACAACCGTAGAGCCTAGATTCATCACGTGCTCGGCGGCAAAGTAACACATTTCGAGAAAGCCTACATATCTGAGAAACAAAATATCTCAAGGATATGTGAAGTACGCCAACACATTAACATATCAGAAATAAGAAAATGTCTGCCCCTATTAGTTAAGACGTAATAGGCAGCTACTTTACTTTTTTCAAGAGTGACAAACGCGCTCACAGTCCACCTGATGATAAGTGAATGTTGTAGTTTAGAGGCACCAACATCTACCTTCGATTAAATATCAAAACAGGTAAGTTGTCACTTCAGCGGACTAAATCAAAATGCCTTGTTACCAGATAAAGGCTCTAGAGTTGTGTGCTTATTTTGAAACTGTGAGGATCCCTCCCTTGTCGATTCGACCCATTCGTGCTGCAGTCTTATGCAACGGCAGCGTTGCTCTACCGTTCAAATGCTAGTCACTCATTTGGCACAACGAATAAGTGTCCTGCGCAGGGGCACGAAAGATTGCAAATTATTTGGAAGGAAGGATTGCAAATACTTTGCCAACTTAGGGGAATTCGCCCTTAATGTGTGAATAAAAATATAGTATTGTTTTAGAAAGATTGATCAGGATTATATCAGATTTATATATATATATATTACTATCTAGCCAGGCAGACATTGTTCTGCCCTCTCCGACGACCCTGTGTCTTATAAAAATTCCAGGTAGACGTTGTTCTGCCCTCTCCGACGACCCTGTGTCTTATAAAAATTCGTATAAAAACTATCCTATCTCTCAAGTTGGACCAAACTGCATACAGTGTGCAAAATTTCATTGCAATCAGTTTAGTAGTTTAGGAGTTCATCGCGGACAAACAATGTTACACGTATTTTTTATATATAAAGATATATATTATAGTAGTCATAAATGACTAAAGTAACATATATACATATATCCTTAAAATATTATGTTACTTTAGTTCTAAAAAAGAATATCACATATCGAAATAACTGCTCAAGTGCTATCCAATTTGCTAATTTTGGCACGAAGCAGTGATATTCTTAAATTGAAGCCTACACGGGCGAATCCGCGAGTAAAAAGATAGTAATCAATAAATATCATATCTATTTACACTGTAACAAGTGGACAGTAAAACTCGTAGCGCCACCGTAATGGGCAAAGCACGTTTCAGCTTGTTACATATACAAAGTACGCAAGATGCCAAGAAGGAGGACTGTAAACAGACAGTTTTAGATTCGCCTTCCTGACAAACTGTGCCGAGGTACTGCGGAAGGGTGGCGCTCGTGTTTGCGGAATTCTCACTTATCTTTATTGTGACGCGAGCGCGGAACCAATTGATGCGCTTAGTACACAGAACAACGAAACAACAGAGCGCTTAATATTTGTATCTATGTATATAGGGTAAAGATGACTAATATGATTTAGATTTCTAAAATGATCATTTATTGTGTTAATACCATATAAGAAACATGACATTTGAATAAGTTGGGTTTGTAGTGAATTCCTTATATGAGATACCAGTGGGCTCTCTACATACCTGGTTACACGATAACCCGGACACGTTTTGACCAACAGAATATAAGATTTTCCAAACAGCATGCATCTGTGTGCATGCAAAAACGAATACAAATGTATAATGTTTGGATAAGCTTACGAAAAATCAGCAACTAATGCAAATTCTGTTAATGGTTTCAGAAAAACGAGTTATTATATATAAATAAACGCTGATTGTTACTCTAACGTATAATTAAAGTCAATAAAAGTATATTAATTAATTAAATGTATTTTTCATTTAAATAAGTTCAAAAGTGGAGTAGCCTGCAACGAGACCTATCTCAAATTGGGAACCCTGAGTATTTCATATTAGGATACCGTGATGCTTGCATAGATTATTTTGTTATATCACTTATATTACAGAATCGGTAAGCACTATTGCTAAAATATTTATGGTTTTGAAATATTTTTTATAGGATAGGGTGACAAACGTGCACACAGTCCACCTGATGGTAAGTGGTCGCTGTGACCCATAGACATCTACATCTATCGTCAATAAAGAATCAAAATGCAGATGCGTTGTCACCCGTGAGGACTAAGATAGAATGCATCTGCGAAGCTGCTATTTTACGCTGATATTCTGTGAGATCGTGGTCCTTCCCCGGTCGGGCCGATCCATTCGTGCTACAACTATACTACTAATATAGCTGCAGCATGGCTCTACCACGTATATAATAATTGTTTTACGAGAAATACGCAAAAATGAAAACGGTAGCTCATATTCGACACCTTTACCCTATTAATACGTAAAGGGAAATGTTTGCAGTCCTTTTTAAAAACTGACTTTTTCTGAAAACTAAAACAGAAGATTGGCAGCAGCATCTTCCTGAGAACAACCCAATAATAATAAAGAAATCTACGGTTGCCAACTCGCCTGCCAATCGTGGCGATTATAACAAAAATATATAAATAAATATATATATATATATATATATATATATATATATATATAAAAAAGAATTCGCAATCTCTGAAACAGCCTGCTCTATGTACACTGCGGCACGTAGCAACCAATTCTCAGTAAGTCGTGCATGGGAGCACCCGCGAGGGGCGAAGCGCGGGGTTGTTGAGCCGCACGCTGAGGGTAGAATGCATAATTGGGCCGCGTCCGGATTTCTTCCGTGAAATGGTGTAAAAGTAACCTGTAAATTTAGACTTCTTTGTGGTTTTTATCTAAAATCGGTCAATTGAGAAAAGCACACTGTTACCTAGTTTAATGAATTGGTTTAACTTTTTATTTGATTCTAGCAACCCGCCCCGGTTTCACTTGGATAGGATATATTGAAGTGGCTTTATTTTGATTTGAGATAATCAAAAACAATTTATTTAATCGTTTTTTCGTTTCTTCAAAAAAAATCAAACTATTCCGATAAAATATATTTAGATAGCCTCCTGACATTGCTATCTGGTTAATCACGATCGGTTCAGCCATTGCGAAGATTAGTCCAGACAGACAGACGGTCAGACAGATAGACAAAAAAATTAAAAATAGTTATTTGGTTTCATAGCATGCAAACAACAAAACACGAATAAACAAAAATTTAACGTTGCTGTGGCTGGAGTCGATCGAGCGTAGCGGGTGGCAGGGTAGGATTCAAAATGATAAACATTGCCCATGTTTTATAACTTATTTACATAACAATACAAGGGCTGTGGTAGCTCTGGGGGTTAGTGCTCGCTATATACAGGATTATTTTTCAAAGAGTAGCCAAATTTTAAATTTAAGTTCAAATATATAAATAGTAATATACCGTGTGGCGTAGCCACATAATATATATCAAGAATTAAAAATATAATTCCGAACTGACAACTGCTCTGTGCGTTCATTTTGTTTTCCTTAAATATATCTAGTTGCTAAATTAGTATGCCATGAAAAACATAACTTGTAAAAAAACCAAGTCTCGCAACTCAGTTCTGCTACCGTAAAAAGTTGTGAGAACCATGTAATACAAGTCGGTTAATTTATTCAGTCCCTACGTAAGGATCCTTCTGTCTTAAGTTATTACGTAATTAGCTAACCTAACAACATCTTATAGTGACATCCTGTATATATTATGGCACGCGAGCTACCAATTGATAGCAGGAAATGGTACAAAAGGATATTTTATCATTAATTGGATATATCTGTGACTAATGTAAAAGAATATTTCAAACAAAAAGAGCCATACTCCAGAATATAATTCTCCTCTAGATTTCTAGTAAAATTTATTTATTTATTATTTACTTATATATTATATTGTAAGTGTGTGTTTCTCTTAATAAACGAGGCATCAGGCCTTAAGTACCCTAAGTATCCCATCTAAATTATTATTTAAAAATCAGTAGATTATATATAATTATCGTAGTTTACAATGTGTATTGAAACTACAAAAAATAAACAGTTAAAACGATCACAATAAAATAAACCACGTTCACGTTCGACAGACTGTGTTGTTGGCGCCAGCCCAAATGGGCCAACTCGATGAAATGCAACGTGCACATTGGACAATAACAGCCGTGATAGCACAGAGGCTTAGTACACACTATAAATATCACAGTACGCGAGCAACACGGCTTCGATCCCCGCCGGCACCAATGAAATTGTTGATTGCATTTTAAGTGCCGGTTTACCACTTGCTCGGCAGTGAAGGAAAACATTGTATAGAAACCTGTATGTCTGAGAAATCCAAAAATAATAATAATTCGAAGGCATGTGAAATATACATTGGGACAACGCGGCGCTCATTTACTTGCCCTAAAACCCCCTCATAAACGAGAGAAGGCCCAGGAGTGTGACGTATATAGGCTGTAACTATTATGTACGTGTTCATGTACGTTTACTGAGTGGTAGGACTTTCTGCGTTGGAGTCCGTCTTTGTAGATACCACCCTCTTACCTATTTTGCCGCCAAAAAACAGTGTTTGCACAGCTGTATTTCCGTCGGAAGGACATTGAGAGGCAGTATAGTCACAGGCTTGCAGTTTATAAGTGGTAGAGCCATGCTACAGCTATATTAATAATATAGATGTAGTACGAATGGGTCGGCTCGACCGTAGAAGGACCACACTCTCACAGAATAGCAGCGTAAAATGAGTTTCGTACGGTGAGTAGAGAACCGAAGACCCCTTTTACTGGAAAATAGGCATTCCATCTTAGTGCTCACATCAGAACCTTCTTTGCCAAAGTTGGTTACAGGTATCCATGGACGACAGTAGTCAATTCCTCGAAAGTAACCTTCAGGTTACTTACCGTCAGGTAAAGTTTAAGTTCGTTTGTCACTTCATATGAATAGAAGAAAAAACTTTATTTTTAAACAAAATATTCATTATTTTGATTAAAAAAGAACTAACAACATTATAGTCCTCGCATTATTTTGAAAACTGACTCGATTACCTACCAAAAGTATACATAGTTTTTCAACTTGATTAGAACAATAGTCTGTTCATTTTTTCCGATCATTCAATACTATATCGCTTATTATTTATTCTATATCAATCATAAGACACAAACTATACATTTAAAGGAAAGGAAGAAGGAAAGAACAGTTTATTATTAGATTCCGCAACTTGCTTTCACAAAACATTAATTTTACAAATAACAAAAAATACCACAAATTATTTTATATTTTAAACCGAGAAACATATATAACTACGCAGTGCGCATTAGAACAAGATCACGTAAGTTTGTCATGCGCGACAACATTAAACGAGGACGATCTTCTCTCATTAGACAGTACATCGAAATATCGCTTCGTCAAGTCTTAAAAGCATAATCATACGCTTTGCCTTTTACCACGCATGGCTGATCACACAGCGGCCCACTTAGTTTCGTACTCACGCGGGCACACAAGAATTTACACATGCGAAAATAATAGTACGTGAAACTGACTCGTGTGATTTAAACGTAGTTGTCTTAGTTAAAATTAAAACAACCCACACCCGACTCGGGAGGTTCATCCTACAATTTTTTTTATAAGGGTGACAAACGAACACACAGTCCACCTAATGGTAAGAGAATGTTGTGGCCCGTTTACATCTATCTTCTATTACGAATCAAAATGCAGATGCGTTGTCACTCGTGACGACTAAGATGGAATGCCTCGTTTCCAGTAAAAAGGGTCTCCGGTTCTCTACACCCACGATACGAAACACAGCAGTGTTAAGCTGCTATTTTACGCTGGTATTCTGTGAGAGCGTGGTCCTTCCCCGGTCGAGCCGACCCATTCGTGCTACAACTATACTACTAATATAGCTGCAGCATGGCTCTACTAGGTAAAAATAAAAAGTAAAAAATAGGGAATTTCGAAAATGAATTAGGCACAAGCAAAATGGTTACACAGTTATTTAAAAAATAAAAAACTGAGCTGAGTAAAAAAGACATCCCCTCTTTTTTATATGGCACTCTCATATTTAAGACGAATCTAATGACACTTCATATGTTAAAATCCATTAAGCTGTTTACATACAAATTCTCGAAAAAAAATTGTCATCCCTCTCCGGGGCAGTCGGGTAAAAATATTAATACTATATATTGTTTCATGCACAATTTACTTACTTGCTAGTTTCATTATGGAGAGAGTTCAGTTGAGTTACTCATACATAATGCGAACTAATGTGGGGAAATATATTACGTTCCCCTCATGGACAAGTAATACAGACTAAAATGTGTAATCAAAAAATATTAGTTATTTATGTAGTATATATAGTGAAGTGGCAATGGGCCGGCCATATAGCTCGAAGAACCGACAACCGATGGGGAAGAAAGGTTCTCGAGTGGCAGCCTCGTACCGGCAAGCGAAGTGTAGGGCGTCCCCCCACTAGATGGAGTGACGACCTCGTAAGATATGCAGGAAGTCGATGGATGCAGGTGGCTCAGGACCGTGCTTTGTGGCATTCTTTGGGGGAGGCCTATGTTCAGCAGTGGACTTGTGAAGGGCTGTAATGATGTGCAATATTTGTTAAAAATTACACTAAATTTATAGTTCAATTAACGTTGTGTAAAATAATATATATAAAGTATTATTTTATTTAACGTACTATGTATGGAAAACGATACCTTATGCATTTGCACTTAATATTATTATATTAAGTGCAAATGCATAAGGTATCGTTTTCCATACATTTGTTAGCTATATTTGTACAAGCAGCTACGCTGGTCTAAAAAGACCAGTATCACTTCGACCTGTAGATCTATTGTGGTCACTGGAATGGCTATAGTTCACTGCTAAACCCTATAGCTTCAATGGATAGATGGAGTTGCTTACCTGTAAGCAATTTCACTTCTTCCTGGCTAAGTACGCAGTTTCCCAGATGAGAACCTGAGAACCTTTTTTACTGGAAACGAGGCATTCCATCTTAGTTCTCAGGATTGACAACACATCTGCATTTTGATTTTTAATCCAGGATAAATGCAGATGTGTAGGGGCCACGGCATCCACTTACCGGGTGGAGTGCGTGCTCGTTTTTCATCCTTATTTTATAAAAAAAAATATAATTGATGAAAGTGCAACTTAAGATTCTGACTTATCACGTGCCTGACTGATGCTTTGGCTTAACATATTAAAGTAAAACATATCGGGGATGTGGCACATCCGAGAAATTTTAAATTATTAAAGTACATATGAAATTGGACAAAAGGTATTGGGGCGGCGTTACAAATTTTTCCCCTCGAAGACCACCTGAGAAATTAGAGATGACCTGTTCATGGACGTGTAGGCGTTATAATTAAAACTTGAATAAAAATAAACATTACATGTTATAATTTCATTTTAATTTATAATAAACATACATCCAAATTTAATATAAAATATCAGAATGATCCATACCAATAAATAAAACTGAAGTAGTTGTCTGTAATATCGAAATAACAATTTTTTTTGAGTTTAGGGGGTTATTTGCATGATATTAAAACATGAGTAAAAAATTTAAAATTTTTGTCTGTCTGTGTGGCTGAGGTAATTTTCAGAATGGCTGAATAGATTGTAAAGAAACTTCACGAACGGAAAAGGCGCAATGTTGAATGACCTAGGCTATGTTTTATCCGATAAAATTTGAAGATATTTTAAAAAAAATTGATAAAATAATTTTTGATGATTCTTAAATTTAAATAACGCCTAATTAAAAGATCCATGCAAGCGAAGCTGAGGTGCACCGCTAGTTTATAACAAATTCTAAATTTAATAGACAAGCCAACCATTAATTGAAAAAAAAATATTTCATAGCGATGTATGGTCCATCAAATAATGCTTAATTCTGCAAAATATAACTTTTACCTAGACTAGACTAGACTAGTCCTGAAATTATAAAGATGTTTCATTCTACAGTCGTGAAGACATTCACTGAACGCAACCAGTATCTAGTTATATCATGGTTTGCACGTAAAATGAAAATGAAAATACCATTTCGAATTCATTCGAGCTTCAGCGTGAATCGTTGTGGCTTATAGCTAGGAATTTTCATTTACCGACTTTACTGTTATGAAGCAATGCAGTGTCCAATATCGATATTAGAACTGTTTTGACTCTCGTTCCAAAAGCCTTCAATATCTAATGGAAATTGTTTCATAAAATGTAAATGGAAAATAAAGAAAAAAATCTTCATTTGATTTGAACAATGCAATGTGTAAGTTTCATCTACCTAATTTGGTTACGTAAATAAGTTATTTTCTTACAGTCGGATAGTTTTTTTTTTTATAAAATTAAAGGAAGGGCTACTGTAGCCCATGGATACCAGCAATCAACTTTAAACGAAGATGGCTACAGAAGCGTTGCACCTAGGACTAAGATGATAGGGCTACGCGATAAAATCCATAAAATTAGTTTTGTGGTTTATCAAATCTGAGATGTTGGGACGATCCTGAATATGCTGACATACTGCAAAATTAACAGAGCAACGGTGATTCACATCGGCGATATGTTCTTTTAAAAAAAGTTCGGAAAAACGTCGTTAAACATTTATAAAACGTGCCCAAAACGTCGGGAATTACATAAGTAAAAATTAAACGCCATAAAATCCTTTAAATTAGTTTTTTTTTTTTATATGATAGTTTGATTCTCTTTTTTACAATTTTACAGGGTTTTAAATTTTAGGAATGAAGAATAGGAGAGCTATTTAACGTGGAAGCCTGCATAGTGTAAAAATACTAAATCTACATTAAATTTCTGGGCAATCAATATTTTATCTTGTCTTGTTCTATATTAAAATGTTTCGATAAAACGGAAAGCAATAATAAAATGACAGTAATGGCGCCAACTACTACGGCGGTAACACGACTTGGCATCGCACACATCTGATAACACTCCGTGTATTCCAATATCAACATTGTTGGCAATCCGCCAAGTCTCTTAATTGACCACTGAACAATTTTGCATAGGCCAATTAGCTCTAATACTCACGTATGCACTCGCCTCATTATGGTAAATATAGACATAGTAGCGGTTAACGTATTCTCTGCGATGAAAACCTTGAGACGACCTGGCCAAAAATATTTTGTTAAGATACATAGTCAAGGACATTTTTTATAGTAGTGTGACCAACGAGCAAACAGTCCACATGATGGTAAGTGGTTGCTGTGAGCCGTAGACATCTACATCTATCCAAAATGCAGATGCGTCGTCACCCGTGAGAACTAAGATGGAATGCCTCTTTTCCACTAAGAAAGGTCTCCGGTTCTATACACTCATTATACGAAACACAACAGTGTTAAGCTGCTATTTTAAAGCTGGTATTCTGTGAGAGCGCGGTTCTTCCCCGGTCGAGCAGACCCATTCGTGCTGCAGCTATACTTTTTTTTATAGGATAAGGGTGACAAACGAGCACACAATCCACCTGATGGTAAGTGGTTGCTGCGACCCATAGACATTTACATCTATCCTCGTTTGCGAATCAAAATGCAGATGCGTTGTCACCCGTGAGGACTAAGATGGAATGCCTCATTTATAGTAAAAAGGGCCTCCGGCCACCTGCACTCACCAAGCGAAACGCAGAGGTAAACCTCTACTTCACGCTGGTATTCTGTGAGGTCGTGGTACCACCCCGGTTCGAGCCGGCCCATCCGTGCGACAGCAAAAGCTGCCGCGTGGCTCTACCACTGTTAGAACTATTCTACTAATATAGCTGCATCATGGCTCTACCACGTATAAATTTATTATGATTAACATTCCCACAATCTCTTCTCACCTAATTTAATTCTAAGTTGACTTTTAATTGCAGCATTCACGTTAGTGTTATAAAAATTTCTATAACCTTCTTGTGGCAGATTGATCATCTGACAGATGTTAAGTATTAACATTTCCATATTTAAAACGGCAGATTTTTTATTATGTATTAAGTAAAACATCCCAAAAACTTCTCTTACTCAGTGTCAATTCAAATCAATGTATATTAATTTTCTCTTTTTATAAAAGGTATACAATCGTAGCTTCTGAGTGTAATTATTTTCTTTTGATATCCGATAATATTTTAAAATATATATTTTGGATATGTTCCACTGTATATGATACACTGATACATATGATACACTGTGACCACTGTAAGGTGTGAGGTCAATTCAGTATACTGTAAAGCCGTTCCTTTTTAGTTTGGTATACAGTTTATAACGGAACACAGTCCAGTATGTACTGGACTGCGTTCCGTTATAAACAGACATATGACAATATTGTCATCCCCATTTTCGACACTGTTTTCAAAAGAAAATATCATGTACCTACTCGTTTTCTGTTCAACAAGAAAAAATATTATTTAAGTGTTGTTGCTTTTAAAACTTAATTTCCGAGTTTATTTGAATAACAATATTGATAATAACAATAATTCGTGGAAGCTGTTAAATCTCTAGGCGCTGTTATGTTTTTTTTTTATCACGTGATCAAAGTACGGAGAGCACCTTGCCTCGAAAGCGCCAGTGCTCACAGTAGAAAAATGGCGGCGATTTATGACGTCATTTATTTCCCTAGAGTACTGCGGCAGTATAGGTACTGGTAGTCCATAACGGAACGAATATTTCACCAGTGAGAGCACTGAGCAGTGCTCGCAGGGTATATTTCAACACGGCCTTTGCGATTTCGTTTATGCTGACTTAGTATAGTCTGAAGAATTTGAGAATTGTTTGTCGCTCCAAAGTTCTTTTTTTTTGCTGTCTTTCTCTTTAAGTTGGACATAGATTAGTCTAAAGTTAATTTTGCAGTAGGTGGCGCGACGAGTTTCACTCTGGACTTTTTACAGTACAAATTTAAAAATAAAAATAACTTAACCACAGTGCTACCAACCGTGTCAAGATTTTGTGATTTTCTTTTTTGCCAATAATCAACATATTGTAAACATGAATCTTCTTATCCCTCATCTATCAAGTAAAGACATGAACCATCGTTTAGACAAAACAAACACATAGTGTGGGTATGACCTCACTCGGTCAAGTCGTTCAAAAGTTACACGATCACTAACAGACGCACTAAAGATTATTACGTACAAAGCAAAGTATAATGATTTGAAAACTGAAAAATTAAGTATAAAATCAAGTCAAAATCTTGGGTAGTAGGTAGATTGTATTTTCAATTTATTTTAATTCTATTGTTTTTAGGATAATTTAAAATAAAAAAATTTGTACAACCGACTACAATATAAATTATTAAGAATAACTCAAGAACAGACCTTGGTCAAATTTATAAGGGACCACATGTGAAGCACCAGCTTTCAAATAACAAAATGATAATCGAAATCAGTTCACCCAGTATAAAGTTATGAGGTAACACACATAAAAAAAACATACAGTCGATTGGAGTACCGGCTCCTTTTTGAAGTCGGTAGAAAACTGACAGTTATTTCAATCAATTGCACTAATTTTATATATATTTATGTGGAAATTAATCATTACAAAGTTTTCACATGTAAATTAGAAAATAAAAGGTAGAATCATATGCTAAGAAAGTTTGCGATAAAGTCAGACACCAATTATCTTTTTATAAGTTACGTATCCCCGTCACAATTAAGAAACCCTGTCGCTAAAATTCGCATTAATGTATTAAAGAATCAGTGCTATCGTTCATGGCATTAAAAGTCTGCAAATGTATTTTGTATATATCTTCTGGTATTGGTGATTCGCGGAACAGCGAGTTTAAACGTTCATGAGAATATGTTGTCCCGTTTGTTATCTTAGACAAGATTGATATGTCAGGAACGTTCCTTCCAATTTGTAACGGATACGGTGAATAAGTAAATGACAAAGATACTATTTTATTATTTTATATAATTTTACATTGTAAGAGTGACAACGAGCACACAATCCACTTGATGGTAAGTAGATGCTATAGTCCATAGACATCTACATCTGCCTTCGATTAAGAATCAAAATGCGTTGTATTGGGTCAGTGAACCAAAATCAAACATTGTTAGAACTATGAAAAACTTTATTATTTATTAAACACAGGTTATTTAGGTGATTTACGTATGAACATTTACCCCACAATGGCGGACAAATTGCAAACTAAACAACGCTGACAGCTGTCGTATTTAACGATGGTATAGTAACATACCGAGTTATACGTACATACATATTATATAATTTAAATAATCAGTTAAAATAGTTATATTGGCTTACGATCTTCGCAATTATTTCTATTTTTTATAGGATAGGGTGCCAAACGAGCACACAGTCCACCTAATGGTAAGTGATTGCTGTGACCCATAGACATCTACATCTATCCTCGTTTGCGAATCAAAATGCAGATGCGTTGTCACCCGTGAGGACTAAGATGGAATGCCTCTTTTACAGTAAATAGGATCTCCGGTTGTCTACACTCACCATACGAAACACAGCAGCATTAAGCTGCTATTTTACGCTGGTATTCTGTGAGAGCGTAGTCCTTCCCCGGTCGAATCGACCCATTCGTGTTACAACTATACCAGAAATATAGCTGCAGCATGGCTCTACCACGTATAAATATATAATAGTTATATTGGCTTAGGATCTTCGCAATTATTTCATCACTACAACACGTTGTCACACCTAAGGATTAAAAATGGAATGCTTCGTTTCAAGTAAAACGGGTCTGTTATTCTCTACACTCACCACACGAAACAGTGCATTAAGCTTCTATTTCACGTTGATATCCTTTGGTCCTTTTCCGATCGACCCATTCGTGCTATAAATATTATAGTTATAGCTACAACGTGGCTTTACAACGCATAAATATTTCAACAAAATGACGGCATTATATAGGTACTAATGCCATTTCATTTTCATTCGTACATTGTTCACTCGCCCTCTCCCTTTCCGCTCTCTCTCGTACCACTTTAACTCAGCAGTGTAGTAGCTCGGTGACCCGGTTGCGAAATGCATTGTCCTTCAACTTGCAACGTGTAGTTGTGTAATTCAGCTGCATTCACAGCTGGATAATAGATGCCTCGTTCAGAAGACGTGAGCGGTGCCATTCTTACTATACCATTGTCACGTAAACATGTTTTTTTTTTAATTCAACGTATATTTAAAATTGTTAAATGGTTAGATTTTAAAGTCATTCGTCTGCTTCATCAGCTCGTCGGTCTACTGCTGGACAGAAGCCTTTTCTGTTGTAAGGAGGGTTAACCTTAATCGCCACGCTTTGCAGTCGGCGATCGTAGATCCAGAGAACTCGCACCTTTGACGGAGCTCCCTGTACTAAGTATTCCTTCTGGATTCACTTAAGTCGCCACCACACGGTGAAACATTGCGTTTGAACAATTGTTCACGTTTTTATTATAATTTAATTTTTTTCTTTTTTTTTTAAAAAAAAAAACGTTACCCCCACACTAGGCTTTTCTCCTGTATCGTGAATGCAGTTTACAAACACAAATTGCACAAGGACAAACATCCAGACTCGGAATAATTATTTGTAGGCCATACAAATACTTGTTCCGCGCGGGATTCAAACCCGCGCCCCCCAGCGCAACAACTCATTGCTAAGCCACTGCGCCACGGAGCCGTCTTTGACATTTAATTGTAAGAATAATAATGATAAATTCCATTTGATTGATATTAATAATTTAATTAAGAAGTTTTTGACAAGCGATAGGTATTACCTATCAAGTATACTGATAGCAAATGTGCTATCAATATTATTTATATTTTAACTCAGACAAGGATTTTGCTACCCAGACATCTGCTTCTATTGAGCAGTATAATGACTTAACATTCCATTTGGAATCAGTTCCAAGTAATTTATATTAGAAAAGAAGACAATAGAGGTAACCTCTAGCAATCATAGTAACAACTTAAATTATCCAGAATGTAGCCCACGAATAGTTAATTGTATGATTTCTCATAAAAACAATCATAAAAATTGTGTACACCTGGTGCATCAAAATATGCAAGGCATGTAGGGCAAGGAATTAGAAATTGAATTGTTTTTAAATAGTAACAACATACACGGGGTTCGTCCGTATTCGTAAGTAAACACCGTAACCGTTTGTGAAACGGCCGGTGAAGAAACCCGAAGACACCCGAAGAGGGGACGAATCGACACGTAAAGTCGGCGCAGTGACTTGAATTCATGAAGCAAATACAAAGAGGAGGTGTTGTAATTAGATTTCACTATGTAACATCGCGTGGCAATTTGCGGGGTAAAGGGATGTTAAGCACCGCCCACTTTAAACTATCTAAATCTACCGATAAATAGTAAAACTACTCGAATCGTTCTATATCGATGTTGCAATGTAACTAAGCTACCTTGACGATAGATGGCGGCCTGTTCACAAAGTGATTATAAACTAAAAAAATAATATTTTGGCGATAAAAATTTCTTTGTCTGAATGCAAAACAAATTTCAGCACCTTCGTATGATTATTTTACCAATACTGAGCTCTACGTACCTTTATATTTTTAGTTCACATGATACAAAGTGTCGCTATCTAGTGTCGAATACATTTAATTATATTTGAAAGCCGACGCAAAGACATTTTTCTAGAACTACTTTAATAAATTAGGTGTTAATTTACTTACAAATTAAATGTGATGCCATCCATAGCATCAGAGCGTCTATCTGAGTAGTTTTTACACGATAAAACACAACACTTCATCCTATACTTCTTAATACAACGAAAATACACCGATTTGCGATTTTCAACACATAAGCGCACAGGACGAATGCTGACAGTATACTAATTAAGCCACGCCTACTATGATGAAGTCAGGACCTACTTAGAATCACAGTGCACAGTTGCTTATGCCGTCTCCTCTTTTTATTTGCTTCATGCTTGAATCGCTACGGGGATTACTGCGGACTACGAAACTTGCTCGCCCGCCCGTGTAAAGCCACGCCCACTGTGATGACGTCAGGACCTAGTTAGAATCACAGTGCACAGTTGCTCTTTGTATTTGCTCTGTGGGTGAATACCAATGTGCTTTTAAAAATGGGGAGGAGCTGAGCCTTGTTGAATCCACTGTTTTTCTCTAAATTTCAGTTGACGCGAAGTTTCAATGGGGCTAAACTAGCTAAACTCTCTAAACTAGCTAGCAAACTCAGTTCTGCAGCATATTCTGTAAAAAAGATTAGATGCCTTACACGTGTTGAAGCAGCTAGATTAGTTTATTTTAATTATTTCCATAGCATAATGTCATATGGAATCTTGGTATGGGATAATGCAACTGACATTTAAACTATCCTTGTTTTGCAAAAGAGCAATTTATAATCTAGGTCCGAAGGAATCCCTTAAGGAAAAAATTAAAGAAATAAATATATTAACTATGGCCTCTCAATATTAAGTATATTAAGAGGCCATAGTTAACAATTACGAGAACAAAAAGTTAATATTTACGAGAATTTAATGTATGTACACAAAAACAAAAATAGTTTTATTAAAAATAGTGATGCACATTCTGTAAATACTAAGGACAAGCACAAGTTAGTTATACCAGTTACTCGACTCCAAAGAGTCAGTAACTCCTTCATGGGACAATGTATACACTTTTACAACAAAATCCCAGAAAATATGCAGACCTTATCAATGAAAAGGTTTCAATTATTTATTAAGCAATTAAAATGTCAAAAAAGGCACGTATGACAATTCATAATGCTGTGTTTGTCCCTACTTTAATGTATGGTAGTGAAAGTTGGGTCTGGCAGAGGAAGCATGAGAGTATAATAAATGTTGTAGAAATGCGGCCATTTAGGAGTATGCTAGGGCTAAAACTGAATGACAGAGTGAGAAATAGTGTGATAAGAGAAAAGTGTGGTTAGCAAGATGACGTTGTGACTAGGATTAAGAAAGGAATGCTTCGGTGGTTTGGTCATGTAGAAAGAATGAAAGAGGAAAGAGTGACAAAGCAAATTTATGTTGCAGAAGTAAACGGAAGAGTCAGGATGGGACGCCCTAGACGAAGGTTTATCGACCAAATTGGCGATACATCGAAAATGGGACAGATTAGGAGTACCCTTAACCGACGAGCGTGTATTCGTAGATATATGGATGTAAAGGAGGCGAGAAAGGTGTCAGGATCGTGCCAAATGGAAGTCCGTAGTCTCTGCCTACCCCTCTGGGTGACAGGCGTGAGTGTTTAAGTATTATGTCTAGTAAGGGTTATTATACTACTAAAAAGTACATGACTGATAATAATCTCTGGGAATGAGGTGATCGCTACCATGTTGCTTCTAAATGTTTTCATAACAATTCTAAAAAATATTATATTGTAAATTGTGCTTTTTTTTAAAAGTCCCGCTGGGTTTCTTGCTAACGCTAACAGAGGTTTTTTTGCGAACCAGTGATAAAAATAAAAAATCACTTTCAATAAGTATTACGTATTGTAAACTATATTGAATAAAAATGATTCTATTCTATATCTTTATATATAAAAATTACTTGTCTCATTGTTTGTCCGCGATGAAATCCTAAACTACTGAACTGATTTCAATGAAATGTTTCACAATGTGTGCAGTTTGGTCCAACTTGAGAGATAGGATAGTTTTTATCCCCATAAGTGACCCTCAATTCTTTTATTGTGAATTTAATGATTTTTTTTAGGACAGATGGTCGTCGGAAAGGGCAGAACAATGTCTACCTGGTCAGCTATAAATATAATTTAACTGTGTGACTGTAATATCTAAATAAATGCCTTATATTGAGTTGAGGAATTTGCATGTCATTAAGACTCAAATAACATTTTTTTTATTTTGTCTGTCGGTCTGTCCATGGTAATATTCGGAATGGTTGAACCGCTTGTTACAAAACTCACATTGTCACGAACAGATAGTGAGCAATGTCAGGAGTGATCGAGACTATATTTTATCCGCAAAACTTAAGAGATTTAAAAAAAAGAAAAATTGATAAAATAAATGGTTTTCGATTATCTTAAATCCAAATAACGGCACATTAAAAGACCCGTCGAAGAATTAGGCGAGGCCAGTGCGTGCGAAGTCAATATACATACTTCATTGTTTAAATATTTTATACTTGGTAGAGCCATGCTGCAGCTATACTAATAGTATAGTTGTAGCACGAATGTAGCTGAGATGGTTTGGCCACGTCGAGAGAATGAATGAAGAACGATTGACGAAAAAAGTGTATAAGGCGAGTGTGAATGAAAGTGTTGGAAGGGGTAGACCTAGGCGGACATTTCTAGACCAAATTAGGGACGTCTTGAAAAAAGGCCAGGTTAAGAGTACCCTAAACCGTAGAGCATGTATGAAGGGAATAATGAAAGTGGACGAAGCGAAACAAGTATGTAAGGATCGTAGCAAGTGGAAAAAAGTGGTCTCTGCCTACCCCTACGGGAAAGAGGCGTGATTATATGTATGTATGTATGTATGTAGCACGAATGGGTCGGCTCGACCGGGGAAGGAACACGCTCTCACAGAATACCAGTGTAAAATAGCAGCTTGACACTGCTGTGTTTCGTATAGTGAGTGTAGAGAACCGGAGACCCTTTTTACTGAAATAGAGGCATTCCATCTTAGTCCTCACGGCTGACAACGCAACTGCATTTTAATTCGCAAACAAAGATAGATGTAGATGTCTATGGGCCACAGTAACCACTTACTATCAGGTGGACTTAGAACTAGACTTGAAACTAGCACAGTTTGTCACCCATATTCTAGAAAGTAAATAAATAAAAAAATTGGTATTTTCATTGTAAAATACCCAGACCGGCGACAGGAAGTGACGTCAGAAGTGCGTTCAGTAAATTAACTGTTTTAATTTTATCATATATTCTTACAATGAATAGGCGACTTTCGACTTGTACATATTTCTTAACAATTTTCGCTCAAAGGTTTGCATCCGCCTTAGAGGAATCCCAAAAGAACGTGAAAAAAGAACGGCAAGTGTCGCAAACGTGCAAAAGCGCACTGAAAAATTCCGTACAGTCTGAAACACGTAACATAACGCCATATGACAAATTAATAAAGACTGTATTCGCTCGCATGTGATGCCAGTTGTACGTAGTAGTGTATGACACAAAGGCTGCCAGGGAAGTAAAAATGTACCTGATGCGAGAGCGGTACACTTTGTGGAATGTTGTTTTACATGCAGTGTTCAGTATACGTATATTATTTAGGTAGTTTACAGCAATTATTTTAAAAGTTTGGTTAATTTTCTGTTTTATGTATTCTTTTGGATTTTATTAGAGTATCAAATCAGTTACTAGTACATCTAAGGAGCTTTGGCGGGATATTGAGCGCCGGTTTGCTGCTCCTGCAATATTGCTAATAAATAAAAATTTGAAGTGGATTTTGATACGTAAAAATGGTGCGTTTTTATGTATTAAATGTTTGAACTCAATTAGTGGACACGACGAAAGAAGTGATATGGAAGAAGGGGTAAAGCCACGCTGCGGCTATATTACTTGTAACACGTATGGTCGACTCAACAGGGGTAGGACCACACTCTTTCAAAATACCAGCGTAAAATAGTAGCTTAAGGCTGCTGTTTCGTATGGTGAGTGTAGAGAACCGGAAATTAGGTATTCCATCTCAGTCCTCAGGGGCGGCAACGCATCTGCATTTTGATTCTTAATCGAAGATAAATGTAGATGTCTATGAGCCACAGCATCCACTTACCATCAAGTGGACTGTGTGATCGTTTGTCGCCATCATTCTATATGAAAAAGTGCTTCTATGCTGATATATCCTACTTCTTAGAAATATGTTTATCTAAGACTTCTTAGATAATCATATTTCTATATTGTGTAGTTCCTTTTCTGCCTTGATGTCTGTCTGGGTGAATACCATCCTCTTACCAGGTGGCCTTACACTCAATTTTAGACTCTAAAACGGATACGGGAATACGGGCGTCAAAGGCGATACGACTGACCATGTAGTAGTATACGATCGCTGCTTGGTGATCGCAACATCATTGCCGGGTCTGAATGTTATAGACACCCAGTACAGTTAAAGGTTGTGAAGCATTTTATCTTAGACCTAGGGTGAAAATGTATTTGACGCCTTCATTTCTTGTTTGAAATTGGTTGTAGATATCCAAGGGCTGCAGTGACCGCTTCCGATCAGGTGGCGTGTAAGTTCATTTGATACTTTAGTTTTAATTATAAAAACGTAGCATTTTGTCTGTGTTTCTTTGTTGATCCAAATCTCCAACTTAACTGATACTGTCGGACGAAGAAGAAGAGTATACCAAAAATAATACTAGGACGGAAAAATAATCTCTTAGTTGCTCTAAAATTATAAGTAATCTTCAAGAGAGCAAATATCACTAAAACTAAGAAAGATGAGAATCTTTCGCAAGTAATCGAAAATAATTGTTCGGAAGTGAAATCCGATAAGACTTGGTCTGCTCCAACAATTAATTAAATTGAAGTCATTTTAACGAGCTCTTGAGTAGTTTGTAGATATTATTAAATTATTTAAAGATAGCGATATTTTTGATTTTATATTATAAATTAGACGAGTCTCCTATAACATTTTAAAATTCATTTTATGTCCTCCACTTTATGTACTATAGGTCTCGAAGGACCAAAAAAATGCTCTTTTGAGAGCCTTATACGCTATCACAACGATAAAGAAAAATTACATGTGTTAGGTTAGGTTAGATTAGCTAGATAACCAAGCAATATGAATATGAAAGATGAAGCAAAACATGTAATTGAAAAAGCAAAGTACATCAAAAAGTACACTTTAAAGTCAGTTAATTGAATCCCTTCCAACAACTCAAAACCAGACAGGAGTAAACTAACAAAATTTGAGCAAATTCGATTGAGGGAATTTCACGCAACGCTCCACTGTTCCCCAAATAAGCAATATCGTACACGATGTTCCATTAGTGAGGGAATTGCGTTCGCACCACAATTTTACATCAAACCTGCCGCTAGGCAAACTGGCGAAGCGCAGTGTCGAGAGGGCATTCGATAAAAAATATAGAATATATCTAAGAAATCTAGCACGATAATATAATAAAGAGAGAGAGAGAGAGAGAGAGAGAGAGAGAGAGAGAGAGAGTATGTAAAGTAACATGTTGAGGGTGCCATCTGATACTAAAAAAATGATTTCATTAACATAGTTTAGACACAATAAAAACAGGACACACTGGCTATATTCTAAAAATATTAAAACCTTACAAAATGTTATGTTAGACCAAACTATCCTATACATAACTATAAAGGAGTTTACCCATGTTTTTTTGAAAAGTCGATTGACGGACCTTCATGAAAAATCTCTTCACTAATGCTCCTAAGCAGAATAGGTGCCGACCACCTTGTGAAAGTTGCATCTGGTCGATAAGACCTATCGACAGAGAGGTACCATAAATCACGTATAAAAAAGGATCACAAAGATAAGGACGGTTGAGTGACCGTGTCATACGTTCTTATCCTATACTTAGCCAACTGGTTACGATAGCGGCAACGGATAATATCAATACGATCGTAACTATCCAGGAGGCGATATTACAATAATGTGCTATTGCGTGGGGTTTTTATTACGTTACAGCTCAGTATTTTTTTTTAATTCCATTTGACAACCTCTTATATGTTAACGTTTGATTTATTTATTCAGTGGTTTATACCAAGCGAGATCGTCTTGATAGTACGTACTTAGCCTCCGTCTCAGCGGAGCGATTGTGACTGATTGCCTAGCAACATTCAGTGATAGGCGAAACAGAACCTTACTACATGCATCTCAATAGACTACTGCGTCTTCTGCGGAATAAAAATGATGAATGCGCTAAAATTAATTTAACTGAAAATTTTGATAAGCCCCTAGTGCCAGCACAAAATCAGTTTGTATATACCTTTTTGAGATCATTACCAAAATAACCCAAAAATAAGTGTAATATTATGTTTTTTTTCAATCGACAATATATTATCATATTAGAAATATGAATTACAGCACGTAGAACGATAATGAATTATTTTTAGATATTATATATATATATATATATATATATATATATACATTCCTAGAGTAGTGATTATGGGATTAGTGGTGACGGGGATAGTGCACGTAATTGAGGGAGAGGGCGGGAGGTGCTCTTCAAACTAGGTAAGACACATATAATTTTATTTTATCGGGCGGATATACGCAAGGTCATTTTTATCAACTTTAATGTTATATATATTTTCTTATTTTCAATTTTAAACTTGATTAACTATAGTACAATTCGATTCTACTTTGCCTGGCTTTGCTTTGTGCATATCTTTAAGAAACGGCAATTTTTTTAAATTAAAAAAGTTCAAAAAATGATGTTGTTCGTATGGTGGAGTTAAAGATAAAAAATCGCCACAATCAAAAATGTTAGCTTAAAGTCCGCTTCTAAACTAAAAAGTAGGTTTAAAAGTTTCAAATCACAATATCTTAAGCCGATACGAAAACAAAGGAATGACTATAAAGGTTTATGACGCCAAAGCCACTTAACTTTAAAAGTACTTAAGGTGAGTTACGATTTGATAGCCCAAGCATCCCTTACTAGCCCTAACTTATTCGTAGTCTAGGCAATTTGCTCTGTCGCAGCGGGTGGCTGATCTCAAATTCATAGAAGGGAGTGAACGAAATGTATTCTGTTAGAATTTACGGTAAAAATCTGTCAATTTTTCGAGATGACGAGATGAGAGATTTTTGACTACCCAGCAATTACTGAAAATTTTTTGGGTGTAAATCTAATATATAAAAATTTATGATTGTTTCTTTGTTCGTATTTTATGCGCTGTCATGCCATTCATCGGATTGAGCTTAAACTTTGTCAACTTATTGCTTGCACTTGCGCGAAGGTTGCGGTAAAGTGGGTAGCGCGCCTATCGTACCGACAACTTTATTTGAAAGTTATATCTCATTTTACTTCAATGAATTATCATTCCTAATCAAACAAAAGGGTTCAAATCCCGCACGGAACAAGTATTTGTATGGCCTACAAATAATTGTTCCGGGTCTGGATGTTTGTCCTTGTGCAATTTATGTTTGTAAACTGCCTCCACGACACAGGAGCAAATCCTAGTGTGGAGGTGACGTTTAAATAAAAAAAAATTATGTAGATAACTCTGCCAAATTTAAAACGATACTGTCTCAATTATTTCTTCTGCGACAGCAACCAGCTAGTAAAATACATAAAATAATCTATACATATGACATTAATCTATGCATTTGTGCGCACCAATCTCCACAATCACTTAACTAATTTAGATATGGTTTTCAGTGACGTGGAGTATTGAGATAAACTTTTTTTTATAGGATAAGGGTGACAAGCGAGCACACAGTCCACCTGATGGTAAGTGGTCACTGCAGCCCATAGACATCTACATCAATCCTCTATTACAATTCAAAATGTAGATGCGTTGTCAGCCGTGAGGACTAAGATGGAATGCCTCATTTCCAGTAAAAAGGGCCTCCGGCCACCTGCACTCACCAAGCGAAACGCAGAGGTAAACCTCTACTTCACGCTGGTTTTCTGTGAGGTCGTGGTACCACCCCGGTTCAAGCCGGCCCATACCTGCGACAGCAAAAGCTGCCGCGTGGCTCTACCACTGTTAAAAACTTAGTAATACTCGTATTTATTGTTTTATACGAATCAATAGTCAAATAAAAAATATATGTAGATTGTAAAGTGCGTCTCGTGTGTGCTTGACGTAATGCGTACACTAGTCGGATAAAAAAAAACTCTTTTCGGCTGCCTTATCGGCGTGCGCTGACATAAACGGATGTACGTGTAAATAGTGTACTATTGTAAAAATTTGGGTAGATTATACGTGGTAGAGCCACGCTGTAGCCATATTATTATCGCACAATATATATTTATTAGGACGCGTAGATGATACATGTTTCCGCGTATGAAATCGTGGGCACAGCTAGCATACAAATACTATTGTCAAGCTCGGGCTAGTTAAAAATGAAGTATCAAAAATACAAAAATATGCAAACAATCTAGGAGTTAGTCTGGGTTAGCATCGCTTTTTCGTCTTTTTCTGAAACGGCAATAGTCTCATGGTTAAGGATACATACTTACTACGAAATTAAAAAACATGGTTTCCAGGCACCATTAGAGTTCTGCCGTGAATCACTCCTAGCACAAGAATAGTTAACGGTAAGAGCTTAACTGGTATGGTTAACGGAAATATTGATAGTATTGCTTGTACCTAAAAAAGAATAGTAAAAAGATGTAATAATTATAATAAAATACGATGATGAGACTATTACTGTTTATTTCAGTTCATCACACATCCACTGCTGAACCTACCTGTCTGTGTGAATGGCCCGGTCTCTGTAAAACAATTTTTTTATAGAATAAGGGTGACAAACGAACACACAGTCCACCTGATGGCAAGTGGTTGCTGTGGCCCATAGACATCTCCATCTATCCACGTTTGTGAATCAAAATGCAGATGCGTTGTCAGCCGTGAGGACTAAGATGGAATGCCTATTTTCCAGTAAAAAGGGGCTCCGGTTCTCTACACTCACCATACGAAACACGGTAGCATTAAGCTGTTATTTTACGCTAGTAGTCTGTAAGAGCGTGGTCCCTCCCCGGTCTAGCCGACCCATTCGTGCTTCAACTTTACTACTGATATAGCTGCAGCATGACTCTACCACGCATATTGCTCCACTCTAGAGACCAAACGAGTGGGCTAATTTTGATGATTCTTAAGCCAATAGATTTGTCTACAGCTATACTATTATTATTGCTGCAGCATAGCTCTACGACGTATAAGCATACATGGCGTGAGCATTTTTGAACAAAAAGAAACTTATTATTATCATGAGCTCATGAGTTAAAAGGCAAGTGTTTTAACACGGTCGCTATCACATATAACTACAATATTCGAGGATCATACGCTTTACTAAATGCAATATTCATTTAATGATAGAACCGTCCGACCGGTCGCCGGTACAGGGGTAATTTTAATTGCCTTCCTCGGGGAAATATTCCGTAGCACTGCCTCTTCTTTCTGTTAATTACTGAACACTAATTCAGTTATGTCGTTGCGATAGATCGTTAAGCTGACTTTCTTTGAATAAGTAGATACACAGTGACTCAACGACACGTGAATCTATCCTCAACTGAGAATCAAAATGGAGTTGTGTTGTTGGATTCGTTTTGTCACCCCCGAGTACTAAGACGGCAGACCCCGTTACCAGTAAATAGGTCTTACTTTTTTTTATAGAATAAGGGTGACAAACGAGCACACAGTTCACCTGATGGTAAGTGTTTGCTGTGGCCCATAGACATCTACATCTTTCTTCGTTTGCAAATCAAAATGAAGATACGTTGTCACCCGTGAGGACTAAGATGGAGTGCCTCGTTTCAAGAAAAAAGGGTATCCGGTTCTCTACACTCACCATACGAAACACAGCAGCATTAAGCTGCTATTTTACGCTGGTTATCTTCGATTCTCTTCACTCATAATACGAAACCGTTACCTTTACAGTCTATTAAAGTCCACTGCTGAACATAGGCCGACCCCATAGATTGTCTCAATTTGCCCCATGATTGGGTTGGCAAGCAAGTTGGAAACCGCAGTTTTTTTTAAATTTTTATTCTTTATTAGGAAAACACTGCAACCTATCGAAGTTGTTAACGTCTGTCCCCTCTAACGACACCCAGGGGATGATATGGGTAGTGGATACACAGCAGAATTATTAAGAAAAGTAAAGTAAAGTTGCAGCCTGTTTAAGTCACACTGCTGGGCACAGGCCTCCTCTCATTTCTGAGAGGGTTTTAGGGCTAGGAAGTGTCCGCCGCGCTGCCCCAATGCGTGTTGGCGAACTTCACATATCTTCAAAACATTGTTTTTTCTTATTTCTCAGACATGCAGGTTTCCTCACGATGTTTTCCTTCAGCGCCGAGCCCGTGGTATATCAGCACTTAAAATTGCAATTAACAAATTTCATTGGTGCCGGCGGGGATCGAACCCCGAGTTCGAGTACTGTGAAGCTTACAGCGAACGCTAACCATCTGAGCTACCACGGCTCATTATTAAGGACGATTAATAACTTACGTTTTTGTGAAAATTCGTAGCACTGGCAGCAAACGGATGAAAAGATAATGTTAAATAGCCACGCTGCGGCTATGTCATGGTTGTAGCACGAATGGATCGGCTCGACCGGGGTAGGACCACGATCTTACAGAATACCAGCGTAAAATAGCAGCTTAATGCTGCTGTGTTTCCTATAGTAGTAGTAATGTAGGGAACCGGTGATCTTTTTAACTTGATTTTTTTTATAGGAAAAGGGTGACAAAGGAGCACACAGTCCACCTGATGATAAGTGGCTGCTGCGGCCCATAGACATCTACATCTATCCTCTATTACAAATCAAAATGTAGATGCGTTGTCACCCGTGAGGACCAAGATGGAATGCCTCACTTCCAGTAAAAAGAGCCTCCGGCCACCTGCACTCACCAAGCGAAACGCAGAGGTAAACCTCTACTTCACGCTGGTATTCTGTGAGGTCGTGGTACCACCCCGGTTCGAGCCGGCCCATCCGTGCGACAGCAAAAGCTATCACGTGGCTCTACCACTGTTAAAATTTTTAAATTTGTTGATACGAGGTATTCTGTCTTAATCTTCTGGGATGACATGGGTAATGAATGTAGATATCTTTGGGCCACAGCATCCACTAACCATTAAGCGGATTTAGTGCTCGTTTGCCACCCTTACTCTATAAAAAATATGATATATGGCGCTGATGCCTATAATCAACACGATGTTAGACCTTGTAGTTTCATTTAAAAATGCCGATTTCTACAAACCTCAAATGCAAAAACGTGTACAGTAACCTCTGATCTAAGTGAGCTCCATGTATTTAATATTGAAACACATGGCCGTGCACTTAGCGACGCGTGAAAACTCCAATTACGCTTCTGCTGCGCACGGTGAAATTCTAGCGTTTATAAGTCAGCGAAATATGAACTTTAAGCCTGGGACGATATGAGCGAAAACTGCTATGCTTCATTGTTCATGGAAAATATTTATGGTTATTATACTTGGCGCTTGTTCCGAACAAACTTGTAATAGAGTTTGCTGACCCCTTAATTCTCTAAAGCTAACGATGGAATTGTTGAACTAACGCATAAACGCAGGCCTTTTTAAATTGGAAAAAAATTGGAAATCTTGGGCCATGCTGGATCCAGACTAAACTATCTCTAAAATGAGAAATGGTTTTTGAGTACTACCCGTGCAGTTAATAATGGGATTGATTACGGCGTCGCCTCTATTTACCTCTCTCTCGCACACTATCGCTATCCATATTTACAACCGCCGGTAAAGAATACAAAAAATTACGTGTCGACATGCGCTTTTCGTACCCCCCTATTACTTCAGTCCAACTTGTCGTTTGCATCAATGGTAACATAATGCTATAAACTACAAAAAACATATCAGTCTGGTTTCGCTAATTTGTGAGCTAATATTTTTGTACAAATGATTTAACACCACTGATTAACTTACTTACTTACTTATCTTCACGCACAATCCCTGACGGGGTAGCCAAAGAGAACAGATTGCCAAGTGTCACGATCCTTACATACCTCTTTCGCTTCTTTCAGATTCATTAACTTCTTCACACATGCACGTCTAGGTATCCGAGTACTCTTGACCCTCCCCTATTCGAGCAATTTGCTCACATGGTCTTCGAAAGTTAGTCTCGGTCTACCTCGAAACCTTTTAATATTAACTTTCGCGCTATATATTTTCTTCACCATTCGGACTTCACTCATTCGCTCAACGTGCCCAAACCATCGAAGCACACCACTATCAATTTTTGTGATAAGGTCATCTTTCAAACCTGCCATATTGCTAATCTATTCGTTTCGCTTTCGGTCGGCCATGGTAACGCCGCACATTTTACGAAGAGATCGCATCTCCACTGCATTCAACTTGCTTTTATGCTTCTTCTGGCATACCCAGGTTTCGCTGCCATATTATATTTTTATATATATTTTATACAATGGTAGAGCCACGCGGCAGCTTTTGCTGTCGCACGGATGGGCCGGCTCGAACCGGGGTGGTACCACGACCTCACAGAATACCAGCGTGAAGTAGAGGTTCACCTCTGCGTTTCGCTTGGTGAGTGCAGGTGGCCGGAGGCCCTTTTTACTGGAAAAGAGGCATCCCATCTTAGTCCTCACGGGTGACAACGCATCTGCATTTTGATTCGCAAACGAGGATAGATGTAGATGTCTATGGGCCGCAGCAACCACTTACCATCAGGTGGACTGTGTGCTCGTTTGTCACCCTTATCCTATAAAAAAAAATATAACAAAGTCGGTACCAACACTGCGTTATGTATTGCAAGGAGTGCACTCTTCACTACGCCTTGCCTTTTAACTAACGCAGTCAGGGCACCACTCACTTTGTTCCCGGCAGCGACACGTCTGTCCACATCTAAATCACATCTTCCATCCCGGCTAAAAGCACTCCCCAAGTATACAATTTCATTTACCTGTTCTAGACATTCCTGATTTACACATATTTCACACTTCGTTCTCTCTTCGTCCCTTTCAAATACCAGAACCTTAGTTTTATTAGCATTTAAACGGAGACCTTTAATTTCACATTCCTTTTTCATACACGTGACTAATGCCTGCAGTTCTGCCTCTGATGGTGCAATAAGCACTGCATCATCAGCATACAGCAGACAATTTACTTTAATGTCACCCAGTTTCACACCCAAACATCTTTCAGCTTCTGTAAACAGCTGTCGAGATACAGTGTGAACAGCTAGGAAGACATGACACAACCCTGTTTTACACCCGTTTGGACGCTAAACATGGGTGACAGGGCATGCCCTACCCGCACACAGGCTTTACAGTCACAGTAAAGTGACTGCACAGCCCTTAGCAATCGACCATCCACACCATACCCCGGCAACAGTTCCCACATTTTCTTCCTTCCAACCTTATCAAATGCTTTCTCAAGATCCACAAAAGCACAGAAAATCCTCTGGTTAGCAGCCAGAAGCTTTTCCGCGGTCATGCGGATAGAAAACATTTGATCCGTACATCCTCTTCCAGGTCTAAATCCGCATTGTGCCTCCCATAGAAATCTTTCCGATTTCTCTTGCATCCTACGTGTCAAAACCTTCGAGTAAACTTTACGTGCTAAACTGGTCAAGCTGATCGCCCGATAGCACCCGCAGTCAAAATGTGAACCTTTACCTTTATATAAAGGCACAATGATTGCGGATCGCCAATCATCCGGGACATCCCCCGTCCGCCAGCACAAATTGCACAGCAGATGAAAGCTGTCCCAGACGCGAGGCCCACCATACTTGACCATTTCAGCAGTAACTCTGTCTAGTCCCGCAGCCTTACCACATTTCAAACTTCGAATCGCACGTTCAATTTCTTTCATACTGATGCTGAGGTCATCGAGGTCCAGGTCTGGCGTACCAGTCACGGCGTCACTCCCGGATCCCTCACTAAGATCATCACACGCATACATTTCTCTATAAAATTCGCTCCATCGCTGCATAACGTCCGATGTTTCTGAGAGGACGTCATTGGTTCTCGAAAGCACTTTGTTCATTCTTTAGGCCGTCGCACCACTTCGGGTCCTTCCAACCTCTTTCCAGAAGAGTTTGGAGTTCTCTTTAAAGTTGTGCGACAACCTTTCGTCCGCTTCCATTCTACACCTTTCACGCACTTCCCCAATCAATGCTTTCGTGTGAACTTTCTGCAGCTTATATCTTTCTTTCATCTTCTCTCTCATATCCTTATCATAACTAGAAGCCAAGTAGTCTAACCATGCTTTCTTCTTCTTCTTTCACTTCATCATTCCACCATGCATCTCTTCTTTTACTACTACCTCTTTTTATCATTCCACACACTTCTTCCGCTGCACTTACCATTCCATCCCTAAGGTTCTGCCATGTTCTTTCCACACGTTCTTTTCTGCCATCGATGGTGTCAAGCTATTCGGCTACCCTCGCATGATATTTGTTCCTAGTATCCGCTTCCTGAAGCTTCCAGCTTCGGATACGACAGACCGACTGTGGTTTTGTTACTGCCGTCCGGTAGCGCCAACCCGCGAACAGACCCCTAAATCTAGTAATCACTAGAAAGTTGCTGAAAGCTTGGTGAGTTGGCCACCTGGCCGGAGGCCCTTTTTACTGGAAATGAGGCATTCCATCTTAGTCCTCACGGGGACAACGCATCTGCATTTTGATTCGCAAACGAAGATAGATGTAGATGTCTATGGGCCGCAGCAACCGCTTACCATCAGGTGGACTGTGTGCTCGTTTGTCACCCTTATCCTATAAAAAAAAAGTGATCCGTTCCCAGATCAGCACCCTTGAACACTCGCGTATCCATCACCTGTTTTCGCAGTCGGTCATCCACCAGGAACAAATAGATCATACTTCTCTCATTCTTTCTTTCTCTAGTATACATATGGATTTTCTTGTGATTAAACATAGTGTTTGTCACAAGAAGACCCTTTTCCTTGCATACAGCCAGTATAAGCTTGCCAGCATCATTAACCCTTTTATCGCCAAACTTTCCAAGCACCGACTCGTACCCTGGTCGAGCAGTACCAACCCATCCATTCAAATCACCACATACAACAATTCTTTCGTTTCCCCTAACCAAATCTAGAACTTCTCTTACATTCTCCCAAAACGCCTCCAGCTCAGCCTTGGACGACGAAGCTACCGGCGCATAAACAGCCAAAAGGAATAACTTCGTCAGTCCCAATTTAAAGCGAACCCAGAGAAGTCTTGAGTTCACAACCTTATATTCAGTCATTAAATCGACCGACCGAGACGACAGCAGCACCCCCACTCCCTGGCAAGCGCTCTCGCTCTCCGGGACTCCGGAACATAGAGCTAACGCCCCGCCAGGGAGCTCGTCAGTACCACTGCCCTTCCGTTTGGTCTCCGACATACACACGACATCTAATTCTCTTTCTTTCATTATTTCGATCAATTCATTCGTCTTATCTCTCATACCTCCTCTAACATTCCACGTGCCAACTCTGCACTCTGTCCTCCACCTTCCGCCGTGTCGGGCTGTGCGTGACGGGTGGCGGTCCCCATCGCCGCTTTGCGCGTTGCATTCCACACCAACGGGGACGAGCTGGTGTGCGTCGCCTTGGGGGGACGCCCTAACCCTCGTTGGCATAGTTTACTGAATAACTATTTTTAAAATTTTCGTTTGTCTGTCAGTCTGTCCGAGCTAATCTTCGGAATGGCTGAACAGATTGTAACAAAACTATACGAACAAATAAAGAGTAATACCAGGAGTTATCTAGACTAAATTTTATCCGAAAACCTTTGAGATTTTATAAAAATATAAATAATGTTACCTATTTGCCTATACAATTCTTTTCAAATATTTTCGCATTAATAGAAAAATCCCAATTCACCGAATAACATAACGATATGCGGTTATTAGGTCGTTTTTGCTATTGGTACTGTGAATGGTGACTGAACGGACTCGATGAGCCGCCATTTATAATCCCATTCTTTATCCATACGGACTGTAACTGCAGAAACCTTATTAGCCGATGATGCTATGTGATCATGATTTTTGAGACGGCTTTCTTTTGCGTCAATCGGCGGAAATAATTTAAGTGATTACTGGATACAAGTTATCCGAATGCAATCTTTTGCTGAATTTCAGGAGAATTAAACACGGGCATCGATTCTTTGCATGCCATCTTGCACGCTTAACTCTCTTGAAGTAATACTTCCTTATTATTTGTGTTCGCTTATTATTTACTATGGTTTAGTAATTTTAATTTAATATATAAAAAAAATACTTGTTTGTTCATCTTTTGTGTTTCGTTATTCGAAATTTATAATAGATCATTCAACTTCAATTAATCTATTATCACTCCTAATTAAATAATAAAACGCGAACGATATTTCCGCAATTATTTCTTTTGCGGCAGCAATGCGCCAGGTGCCAGCTAGTTATTTTTAAAATATACCTACTATAGTAATTTAACCGTATAAAAAGACTATCTGCGGAATTAAATTCGCCGTTTCTTCCCCGGTCAGTTTTTTCAGCTTCATTTTAAACGATAGTATATTAGAAAACATGACATTGGACCTAAGTGTTTGACAAACGAGGTCTTATTTTAATCACGTCGCAAAAATATACTCGTAGGTATCCAATATTATTTATTTTATGTAAAGTTCTCGGTTCGGTTCCCGCCGACATAGATGATATTGTTTATTGCAATTTTGCTGATTGCGTGAAAGGAAATATGGTGAGGAGTCCTGCATGTCTGAGAATTTAAAACAATATTTAGAAGACATGTGAAGTCCGATAACACGCATTGAGACAGTGCGGTGTACACTACTAACGATGAAAACACTCTCAGAAATCTGGGGAGGCCCCAGGAGTGGAATATGCAGGGTTATTTTTCAAAGAGTAGCCAAATTTTAAACTTAAGTTCAAATATATAAATAATGACATACCGTTATTGCAATTAACGGTATATAAAAATAGGTACGAGTAAATAAGGCTTTAGGCTACTTTTATTTGAAATTATTCCAAATTGAACGTGATTTATGAGCAATAACGATTTTCCCTACCAATCGACCCGTACGAATGTGTGCGTGCGCAGTAAAAATCAGTTAAAATAATGCATTACCACGCATTTTGAATTTAAAAAATAAAAAGGACAGAATGTTTGAGATTTTTTTAATTAACTTTTCTTCACCATTTCGCTATATTATTTATTCTAAAGCTTCTCTGCAAACTTAGCCGGTTATTGCAAAATAACCCTGTATCTAGGCTCTCTGTAACATTACCTTACAACATACCCACTGATATAAAACTTAAGCTTGAACGAAAACAAACTATCCGTTGACCATTGAGTTACCGTAATTGAAATGTTATGCGGAATTTTCTGCCTCGCTCGACCATACACAACACCGTGGAATTTACTGTCGTCAGCAGTTTTTCCGGACCGATACTACTTAGAGACTTTCAAGAAAAACTACTACTCCTTTCTAAGAAGCCGGCAATGCACCTGCAATTAACCTGGAGTAGCAGATGTTCATTGGCGACGGTGATCACTTACCATCACAGGTGAGCCGTATTGCTTGTTTTCTGGAAGATGAGCTTCCAATTTTTTACAAAATTTAAAACTTACCGATTTCTTCACGAACGTATTGCACGTTTATCTGAAAATAAAAAGTATAAATTAATATAAACGTTTTAATAATTAATGTATCAACTCAGAAAATAATCTCTAAACGTTTAGGTTATTTATAGTATTGTGTGAATTCGATCTTTTTAAAAACACGACGTGTAGTGGCGACGTAAAAAAATCAACAAATAAGTTAAAATTAACAGTGCAGTGGGTGTGTAAGTATATCCACTACCTTATAATGCTAATAACAACTAAAAATAAAAGACTGCTTGGCAACCCGCTAGCCAAGCGTGGCAACTACGAGGCAAGCTTGCTGGGATAGGATGTACAGCGGTGGTCTTTAATAGGCTGTAACGATAAATGCAATAAAATCCATAAAATTAAGTTTTATTCAGTATGTGTTATTCGCATTCATACAATTATTAAGTGGCGAAGCTTGCGAAGACACTTTTTGATTTCACCATGTCTGTCCGTCCGTCTGTCCCACGATTATCTCGAGAACGGTTTCGAATTTTCAAATTCTGTTTTCAGCAATCGATTACTGATCACCCAGGCATCTGAACTTTTCATTTTGAAACTGATTGCTCAACGGCAACCGTTAGAAACCGCTACAAAGCTGATTGCTTCGCCACTTTGCTATGCTGTTAGCTTGCTAGGTTTATTTTATCCGCGTAGTAACGGCGTAAAAATATACACTACCCCACGTCGTACCGTGGGTCCACAGAGGCGACAGAGGGAAATGAAACAGGAGACGGGCAGCACCGTCATCCAGGTAACGCAAAACAATAGAAAACTACGGCGGCAACCGTAGTAGTAACCCGCTTCCCAAGAGTGTCAACTATGACAAATATCCCCTCTATGAGGCAATCTATAGGGAATGCCTATGTTCAACTGTGGAATTTTAATAGGTTGCATCGGTGATGACGATGAATAAACAAATAATCAATAATGATTTCTTATATATTTTTTTTATAGTATAGGGTGACAAACGAGCACACAGTCCATCTGATGGTAAGTGATTGCTGTGGCCCATAAACATCTACATCTATCCTCGTTTGCGAATCAAAATGCAGATGCATTGTCACCCGTGAGGACTAAAATGGAATGCTTCTTTTCCAGTAAAAAGGGTCTCCGGTTCTCTACACTCACCATACGAAACACAACAGTTTTAAGCTGCTATTTTACGGTGGTATTCTGTGAGAGCGTGGTCCTTCCCCGGTCGAGCCGACCCATTCGTGCTACAACTATACTACTAATATAACTGCAGCATGGCCCTACCACGTATATTTCTATATTTACGCGCACACTGTGAATAATACTATTTTTACGGATTTTATCGTGCTTATTTAACTTACTTTTAATTCCCGATTGAAATTCCCGAAAGTGCCCCCCGTGACCATGGGTGCTGCAGCACCCATGGTCACAGGGGCACTGAGATGTTTGAATTGAAGGTAGCCGGGCTAACTATGACGTCGAAACATTTTATTCAAAAGATAATCAATGTTTATAATCCATTATGATCTAATAAAATAGGTTAAAGAAAAGAAAGTGGAAATGTTTTGGGAAAATTTTTTTTTTTATAGGATAAAGGTGACAAACGAGCACACAGTCCACCTGATGTTAAGCGGCTGCTGCGGCCCATAGACATTTACATCTATCCTCTATTACAAATCAAAATGTAGATGCGTTGTCACCTGTGAGGACTAAGATGGAATGCCTCATTTCCAGTAAAAAGGGCCTCCGGCCACCGGCACTCACCAAGCGAAACGCAGAGGTGAACCTCCACTTCACGCTGGTTTTCTGTGAGGTCGTGGTACCACCCCGGTTCGAGCCGGCCCATCCGTGCGACAGCAAAAGCTGCCGCGTGGCTCTACCACTGTGTTCAGCAGAGTAATTGTAAAGGGCTGTAATGTCGAATGATGATAAACTGTATACATAAGCATTTTACACTTTTAGTTTCTTATACAAATATAACGAGATTTTAATATATAAATGGAGGTTCGTTTGCGCGCTTGATATTTGATTGGAATAAATTCCATTCACTTCTGCTTTAAATTGAATTTACATTGTAAATAAAAATACACATGAAATGATCGTTTATCGAACATCGTAAACTATTAGTTAAGCTGCTCGTGGAAACATGGTTAATATTTATGTATTTGTATTATATAAGAATCACTTAATAGATTGTATTATCAATACAAATTAGAAAAAAGTTCTCAATAAACAACTCAAAATAATAAAAAACAGGATGCCAACCCGCTTGCCAAGCGTGGCAACTATGGCAAAATCCTACCATGAGACATGAGAGGCCTACTGGTGGGCTTTAATAGGTTGTAACGGTAACTAGTATAAACAACAGAAACGTTGACAAACCGTACTAAATGTGAGCACGAATAAAAATCAAATAAATTTGATAAATTAAATTATAGGTTTCCTTTCATAAATATATTAATAAATCATTTCTATTTATTGGTACCTATAACACAACGTTCACATGAAACATGACTATTAAAAAAAACAGTATAAACAAACTATTAATATAGAAACATAGGGTAGCAGCAAAACTGAAATGACCGCATCCGACACATGTTGAAGCAACGCTGCTCTGTACGTGCCTTATATTTACCGAGTACATAGTTGTTGGACATAATATTTATTTAGTTTAAATAACTCTGTCGCTTTCTGCTAATACGAACGAAAACGTTAGGCAGAAATGCTCGGATATTTTGGCGCACACCGTAAGGTATTTTTTTTTATACAGAATAAGGATGATAAACGAGCACACAATCCACCTGATGGATGATGTGGTCCATAGATAGCTAACATTTATCCTCGATTAATAATCAAAATTCAGATGCGTTGTCATCCCTGAGGACTAAGATCGATGCCTCGTTTCCAGTAGCAATGGTCTTCGGTTTTCTACACTCTCTTAAGGTGCTATTTTACGCTGGTATTCTGTGAATGCGTGATCCTACCTCGGTCGAGTAGACCCATTCGGGTTACAACCACCATATAGCTGCACCATGGCTCTACACGTAAATGACGTACATAAAGTAATTTAATAATATTGGGGTGGAGTAGCGCGGTGAACATTTCCTTGCCCAAAAATCCTCTCAGAAATGAGAGACCTGTACCCAGGAGTGGGACGTATACAGAATGTAGCTTTTGTGAATTTATATCGAAAAGTTAAATGCTAACATCAGTATAACAAGAGCACTGAAGAGATAAATAAAAAGGAAAATAAACCATTTTCTAATTCCATGCTTAAACGGAAACCTACTGAAAATATTGGATACGCTAAGATAAGCTATACATAAACGTTGTAGATGCGAAGGATTTCAAAGAACACGCTCTATGAAGCGATCAGTTAATGGTTCGGGTTGGGAGCTAAAAATAAACTCCAACGAGGCAAATTATTAGCTCTCGCTCGCGTGAATGGTCGAGGTTTTGCGTTTAGTGCTCGCGAGACTAATCGATAATAATGAGGCGACGGTGAACGTTGGATTATTTTTGTGTAAAATTTATTATAGTTGTAACACACTTCTTTTGAATTATGACGACTCCGTGAGGCAGTGGTTTAGCAATGATTTGCAGCGCTATGGGCCGCGGGTTCGAATCCCGCACGGAACAATTATTTGTATGACCTACAAATAACCCCACGATACAGGAGAAAAGCCTAGTGTGGAGGAAACGTTTTTTTTAATACGATTAATTTTTTTATAAGAGAGCAAACTAACATCCGAATTATCTGATTTAAAGTGATTAACAAAAGAAGAAAACTTGTGTTTTATTAATGACTCTTTTAACGCAATGGTACTTTAGAAAACATACAGGAGTATCATAAAAAACCTTATCACACCTTTTAGTTCACTCTCTGACGCACATTGCTCAGGGGTAAACAGTGGTAGTAAATAAACAGTGGTAGAGCCACGCGGCAGCTTTTGCTGTCGCACCGATGGGCCGGCTCGAACCGGGGTGGTACCACGACCTCACAGAATACCAGCGTGTAGTAGAGGTTTACATCTGCGTTTCGCTTGGTGAGTGCAGGTGGCCGGAGGCCCTTTTTACTGGAAATGAGACATTCCATCCTAGTCCTCACGGGTGACAACGCATCTACATTTTGATTTGTAATAGAGGATAGATGTAGATGTCTATGGGCCGCAGCAACCACTTACCATCAGGTGGACTGTGTGCTCGTTTGTCACCCTTATCCTATAAAAAAGGGGTTTTGCTTGAACTCACCACACTGGGAACAGGGCTACCCTCGCAATGGTCATGCTGCTCTCTAGAATTTGGGTTTGGCGTTTCTAAATTTAACGCCTTTAGCCTTATCCATTAACGAGCAGCGTGCACCGCAAGCGAGGTTCGCAATCGAATAGCTAAGCAACATATTTTACCTTACACGACATAGGGAACGCACGTCTTATGAAAAAGTAAAATTCCATCATCGAACATTATCGTGATAAACTTTTCTCATTGGCCAGAATCACGACTACAATTACACTAATATTACCTACTATTTCTACTGGCAAGCATCAGTGCGTGTACTGCTGTGTACTTACAGGCAGTATACTCACAGGCTGTGAGGTATTTTGTCATGATCCTCCGATGAATCTATAGCTTTCTATGTTCGCAATTGGTCAAACGTGATAGGCGAGCCACAGCAGCCACTTATCATGAGATAGTTTTTCTATAGTATAAGGGTGACAAAACAAGCACACGGTCTATCTGATGGTAAGTAGTTGCTGTGGCCTATAGACATTTATCCTCGACTAAAAATCAAAATGAAGACGCGTTGTCACCCGTGAGGACTAAGATTGACCTTTTTTTACTGGAAAAGAGGAATTCCATCTTAGTCCTCACGGCTGACAACGCATCTGAATTTTGATTCGTAGTCGAGGATAAATGTAGATGTCTATAGGTCAGAGCAAACACTTACCATCAAGTGTACTGTGTGCTCGTTTGTTACCCCTATTCCATAAAAAAAGGAATGCCTCGTTTCCAGTGAAAATACTCGTCTCCGGTTCTTTAAACTCACCATACAAAACACAGCAGCATTAATCTGGCGTAATCAGCGTGGTCCTACTCTGATCAAGCCGATCCATTCCTGAAGCAACCATAATATTATATAGAGCCCCACATAAAATAAGATAAGATCGTTTGTCACTACAATTATATGAAGACATTACATTACAACAACATTAGTTGACTTCTACATTGTAGAAGTCCATCGAGACAGATTAATTCGCGAAAAATCGCATAGAGAACACGTTTATAAATAACGCGGTAGGGGTAGGGAACCCTGACAGATGAAATTAACGAGATGGATCCCTCTCGTTTATCTCATCTACCTGTTTATTTTGACAATTTTTTTGTTTATAGCAGAGGAGGCAAACGAGTATTCGGCTCAACTGATGAGAGGTAACTACCGCCGCCCATAAACAACTGCAAACACCAAGGGAATTGCAGACGCGTGCCTTTTAAAAATTTGTAGGCTCTTTTCTTAAAAGTCCCTAAGTCGTATTGGTCCGGAAAAATCACTGATGGTAGTCGATTCCACTAGGAAGTTGTGCGAGGAAGAAAACTTCTTCGAAATCGCGCAGTGGTAGATCGCCAATCATCCAGATGGTATGGATAGTATTGAGAGTTTAGCCGCGATGTGCGTTAATCCATTTAAAATGTACGGGACGCGGTTGAGGAAATACACAACAGACAGATATTGTTCATTACTATTTTAAGTGTTGAGTGTAAGTTCTTTTGACCTTATAGTACTAGCTTTTCTCGCGGCTTTGCTCGCGTGGATTTCGCTTTACCAACGTCATTAGTGTTCCATAGTCCATACCCAGAGACGGGCTCACCTCGCTGTCTGTTCCATATGGTGAGTGTAGAGAAGCAAAGAATACAAAAGCACTAGATACGAGGCATTACATCTTAGCATTCAGTGGTGACAACGCATCTGCATTTTTATTCTTAATCGAGGAGGAGGATAAATGCAGATGTCCATGGGCCAGAATATTCACTTACCTGAACCACAGTATCCACTTACCATCGGGTAAGATACCATACCAGATGGCCCATAGGTTGTTGGCCACTGACGCATGACAACACCTGCTGCTTTGCGTTTTCGCAAAAGATCTACGATGCGCTACACTGAAAGATACCATTGTGGAAACGTCAAGTCCTCGATTTCATTTTCACTGTCTTCTAGTTGTTTCACATAATATGTATTTTGATACTCACATCGATCAATTGTCATGGGTCTTAATTTTAAGAAAATATACTTTTAGTAATGGGGTTAAAAAAAAAGGAAAAATGAAGAAATGAGGGTAGAAATGTAATCTCCCACCCGTTCTAACAATATAAATTATCGTGCAGGCGACTAAGGGGGATCAGTCGGTAATTCTACGAATCTCACTTTCGTTATTATGCCCGTTGGGCTAAAACATTACCTCCACACTGAGATTCTGCCTAAGTCATGCTATGAGTGTTATTTTTAACAATTAAGCTTTAGGATAATTTCTAACATAAGAAGTGGGATAATTTCTAAAAATACAATAATTTTTTACTTTTCTTGTATCCTCACCTACGGTTTATTTTTATCTAATCCATATATGTAAATAAAATTTAAAAGTATGTCTTTACTATTGTAATTACTGCCTTTTATTGAACTCTCTGATTTTTTTGTCTGGCTATTTGTCTGTTTGTTAGTCCGGGCTAATCTTGGAAATGACTGAACCGATTGTAATGAAACTTGACGAATAGACAGAAGTGTGATTTTCAATAAGTATTATTAATAATCTATATTGAATAAAAAAAGTTTCTGTTTTTGTTTCAAAATGTCAGGAGTTATCTAGGCTATGTTTTACCCGAAATATTGGGAGTGTTTTTTGAAAAATTAGTAAAATAAATGGACTTTGATGATTATGTTACATCTAAATAACGCCACATTAGTAAACCCTATCCAGGCGAAGCCGGGGTGACTCGCTAGTATACTACACTATAAATAATATTTAAGCATAGGCATCTTTATGCAATGTACTCAGCAAACATAAGCTGGAAAGTACGACAGTTGTTTATTTTCCACCCTGACACAAACCGCGAAACGAAACTGCGCTTTCCCAATTTAGAACAGAATTTAAGTGCTCTTCCTGGTACAAGAGCCTTTATAATTGGACAGTTGATGCACATAGCTCGTTACTACGTACCTTTATTTATATTTTATATAAATAAATTATGTACTACAGAAATAAGGTGTAAGCAAAAACTTACTATAACTTGTGAATTTCCAATTAATATTCAAGAGCGGTAAGAGATTTTATAGTGTACCGTATATTTATTTTACAGTGAACAACTTACCTTACCATGTTGTGATGGTGTAAGAATATCCACTACCCCATATCATCCCGTGGGTGTCCAAAAAGGCAACGGAGAGATACAAATCCGGAGATGGGGAGCAGCGTCTTCCTAACAACAACCAAAAATAAAATAAACTGCGGTTGTTAACCCGCTTGCTAAGCGTGGCGAACTATGGCAAATCAAAAAAATAAAAAAAAAAACAAATCCCAGCAATATTATATAATAATATAATTACGTTATCGCATGGTACTGCAGATTCCTTTAAGTATACTCTTCCTGTTTAGTGAAGTATTAGTTATTTTCTTTGAAATGCGATTCTTCTGAACAAATTTGATCCATGATTCTCTTTCTTTTTTTTGATTCAGGAAACCTTTAAATCCAAATAATAATAAAAACTATTAATTTTAATGCATTAACATTTCCTACCGTGATTATAGATTAATATTTACGGTCCATAATTACTTAACATTATACGTCAATAGTGTTAAGTCTGCGCATAAAAATGTTTTACTCTTTGACATTCCCCTATACGTTGCAGTTGATAAAATATAATTAAATTAAGCATGTTTTAAAGATAATAATATGTTGAACTTACTGGTCAAAAGTCACTTCTTGACTTTTACTTATATTTCTCGAGTTGTTTGAACAGTATCTCAATGCACGAAGGCATATTAATTTAAAAATAATTCTTCACTCAAACTTCTCACGTTGCAGCAACCGCTTGACACAGACTAAGTGCGTTTGAGAGCGCGCACTCTAACGCGTGTTACAAACAATCTAGTTGAGGTGTCTCCTCTAGTACGTAGTACATATAACTCAATGGTTCAAACCAGCAGGAGCGTACAATGATATTTACGGTGAGCGCTAAGACCCCGAGTTATCACAGCTTCACTTTAGTCTTAGATTTTTATTTTATTTAACAAAATAATACTGTTTCGTATCTTTATTATTATACACATACAAAGTGTCGAGACAACAAAACGGAGCAACGAACACAGTAGCCGTTTTCAAAGTGGGTTATCAATCGAATTGTGTATAAAACTTGCTTTAAAATCTAACCATTAAAGTACGACCCTAGAGCATAGAGAGTTGATTTAAGGTTTTATACATTATACGCTTGGGACGCATGATTTATTAGTTCGGAGTCACCTTAAGGCTGTGCCTCTCAAGAACTTTTGTTCCCCGTCGATCTTTAAGTATATAGCCGACCACTCCACCTCTAGCGCACTGGTTTTCTTAGGCTACCTTTCGATATTCGGCCACCTGGTGGATCCTAATTCTGAGCAGTCTCTCAATATTAGAGTGGACAGGGCGCTATCTAATCTCAAAATGGAGATACGAGTTAGCAGTACACTTGATGATAAATAGTTACTGCCTATGTTAAGTCCATAGAGGTTAAAGGCAACTAACTTTAGATAAAGAATCTCACAAATATGAGGTCGTTTAAGACTTAGCTCAAATGCCTCACAGTCTGTTACTACATAGGGTCTCTTTCTCTTCAAACCGGATGTAATGACGCCTCGGTATGACTCATATTTTTCTTGATAAATAGCCAGACGAGAGAAGAGAGAAAATTTTTCGGCTGTCTGTTTTACATTCTTATCCTGTTTTTTTATAGAAGAAGGAACAAGCAAGAGTGTAGGCCACCAACGACGCTCATGAAGTGTTGTCAAGTTTGGGTCGCTTGTATACATGTAATTTTAACAAGCGAAATACATCCTTGGAAATTTAAAACACTATGCAGATAACCCATGCAAGTGTATGCAAAGATCAACGCATGAATATTCAGCGCAACGCAGTTCGGTCGAAAAGTTTCCTCATTAATATGCCAAGGGTATGTAGAAACAGTAGTTAATTGTAAAAACGTAACTAACTACAACAACTTACTTTTAGTTTATCAAGAACTAAAAAAAGGAAAATAATTTTCACGTTCTTAAGATTGAATTCACAACTTTTTTCTTAAAATTTATATGGAATCGCCCCTGAAGTAACCTACTTATAAAAGAAAAATCATCAAAATCGGTTAATAGACCAATAATTTATGACATCTATAAAAATATAGATAGAGATGAATTAAGAATCCTTCTCTTTTGTTGAAGTCGGTTAATAAAACTATAAACACAATAAAGAAATATTTTTTACTGATAACGAGCTGTTCTATTTTAGTCCTCGGGTGTGACAAAGAATCTACATTTTGATTCTTAATCAATGATGAATGTGGTATGGGTAATCGGAGCCACTTACTATCAGGTGTACTGTGTGCTCCTTTGTCTGTGTCTATATTTACGTATTCTCTAAAGCTTTGTGCTACTGTATTTCATATGCTGGCCCCCTTCTACATAGTGTGAAAGTGTGCATGATAATCATAAGAGTTGCACCCCACTATTAACCAAACAGGTGGGTTTGTTAGCTCAGGGCTATAACACCACTATTACATTCAAATTCGGCACTCGTGAACGTTTTACTGCTATCGAAATAATCACATATTTATCAGGTACGCCATTTCAATTTTTTTTAAAGCGATAGTCTGTTGTCGAATCTAGAACGGTTAAATAAGATAAAACCTAGTTTGTTATTCTGTGTGCTACGTGTCGCAAATTCAGTGGGAATCAAAAAGTTGTTTTGCAGATGGCGTGTGATTTATATTCAGTCGCGCTGTTGTATTTCGTTCATGGAGTCAGCGACTGACGCTTTACTTTTTAATTTTTGAACGAAAAAGAAAATGTTTGATGACTTTTGCATGTGTTTTTCAAATCTCTAATTCAGAGAGTAGAACACTCTGAACCTCCATTTTTTTTTTTATTAAGATTACTAAAGATACTCGTAGTATTCATGTTGAGTTTAACGAAACCTTAAGGGGTCATCGTAATCACAGCACACAGTTAAACATAGGCCTTCCCCAAGTATTATCACAAAGCACTACCATGACCTATATGCATCCATTGACTTTTAGGTACTAGAGCCATGATGCGGCTGTATTATGATTGTAGCTCAAATGGGTCGGATTGACCGGGGTAGGACCATGTACATAATAATAATAATAGACATTTATTAACTATTAAATATATATTTACTTATTACTATGTCACTGTCACTCCACCCAGTGTAGCTGATCTTATTATACGAAACTACGAGCTTACGAGTTACGGATCAGTGAACTTAACTAGCAGTGGCTAGCCACATTAGCTTAAATCATCGACAACCGGTAGGGCAGTAAGTGAAATATAGGGCGGTTTCTCACAAAACCACCTTTTTTTATAGGATAAGGTGACAAACGAGCACACAGTCCACCTGATGGTAAGTGGTTGCTGTGACCCATAGACATCTAAATCTATCCTCAATAAAGAATCAAAATGCAGATGCGTTGTCGCCCGTGAGGACTAAGATGGAATGCCTCTTTTCCAGTAAAAAGGGTCTCCGGTTCTCTACACTCACCATACGAAACACAGCAGTGTTAAGCCGCTATTTTACGCTGGTATTCTGTGAGAGCGTGGTCCTTCTCCCGTCGAGCCGACCCATTCGTGCTACAACTATACTACCAGTACAACTGCAGCATGGCTCTACCACGTATAAAACCACCTGGTAACATGCAAGAGTTCGATGGATGGAATGGCTCAGGACCGTGTTGTATTTATGGGGGAGGACTGACAACAAAGAATAGATATCGTCTGTAGACGATGTGTTTTCTCAACCGTAATTGATAATAGTCGGTTTGATTGTGTAGTGGCGGTGTAAGCCTATCCACTATTCCATATCGTCCCGTGTGTTGTAAGAAGCAACAAAGGGAATCAAACCAGGAGATGGCCAGCAGCGACTTCTTAATAACAAGCACAGAGGCCACATGATGGTAAGTGGATACTGTGGCCCATAGATATTAATTGACACCCATTCTCAATTAAGAATCAAAATGCAGATGCGTTGTTCAGAGTAGAGTCCTCAGGGGTACTAAGATATAATCCTCGTTTCCAGTGAAAAGGGTATCCGGTTCTCTACACTCACTATACGAAACACAGCAGCTTTAAGCTGCAATTTTACGCTGGTTTTCTGTGACAGCGATATCCTTCAACGGTCGAGCCAACCCAATTCGTGTTACAACTATAATATAGCTGCAGAGTGGCTGTACCTACAAACTATGTGAAATATTCCCTCTACAAAGCAATATACGGGGAGTCTATGTGCAGCAGTGGACTTGCGATAAGCTATAACGGTGACGGTAGGAACTACCATAAGCGTGTTTATATGCTCACGAATTGGAAATAATATGAATACGTCAGCTGTTCTGTCTTTCTATCCGACAGCCTATTTACTTTTGCCGTGTCTTCACTAGGGTTTTCTTAAGTCAGTGCACTTCACCATCTTAGGCTACATCACCACTTACCATGAGGTGGGATCAGGTGGCATAATCGACGTTGACGTCAATATCATGATGATATTGACGTCGATATTGGCTTTCTGAACAAGCGGAATAGGGAACGGTTATATTATGTTTTTAATGCCTCATTGATTTAGTAATCACAGGCCCGGCTGGTGATCATGTAGTCACGGGTTCGAAACCCGGGTCGAGCCAAAACTCAGTTATTGGATTTCCCAAACAAGAAATTCTTAGTACCAGCCCGGAGTCACCGATAGTGTTCTCGAAGAACACGTAAAAACCGTTGGTCCTACGCCTGATCCGTCTACGGTCGTGTCGAGTCCGACCCATCGGAAGAGAGTGAAGGAATATAGAGAACACAGACTCGTGAATTATAATATGGCTAGACGTATATGCGTTGAGATTCCAATTCGGTCTGAATCACATTACATTACATTTATTTAATTGTTATTGATTACGAATCTAGTAACGAGTCCGTATATAAAATTTAATCAAACGATTATGTTTTGTTTGTTCGACAAACATTCCAGTCAAGGTCCGCCAACCTCCAAGCTCGATAATAATAGACTCTTGACTTTCCTACTCGTCACTATTGACTTTCAAGCCATCGATTGCGGCAATGACTTAACACAAATGTTACTTACGTTATGTACATTTATCGTTGCGGAACACATCTATTCGATTCTCATTTATCGATAACCTAAATCAATACGTCCTTTCTTATATGACGGAGCAATAGGATTCATTAACACATAATTATTTTAATTTGATAATTTCCAAGAGAATATAATTTAGATGGTTCCGAAGATCAACACATAAATGATTTTTCTAAATTGCTACTAAGAATTCGCCATGTAGTGACGGTGTATGAGCATCCACTACACCATATCGTCATGGTGCCACATAAGAGGCGACAGAAAGGAAGCCATTTATGCAATATATAAAAAACTGGAACAGGTGATGGGCAGCAGCATCTTCTTGGTAACAACTTCAAATAATTAAAAAAACTGCGGTTGGCACCCGCCTGCCAAACGTTGCAACTATGGCAAATATCCTCCTTATGAGGTAGTCTATGGAAACCTACGTTTAGCAGTGGACTTTGATATGTTGTAGTGATGATGATTATGGTGATTATGTAAAGAATAAAATAATTATTAGCTGGCACAAATCATCATACGTCAGTAAATTTTTGTGTCGACAGCTGGACGAAAACATCTCCATGTATACACCATCTGGGTTTATTTGCAACACAATATTAAAAATAAGAAGTATAGATGTGTGATAACTACGTGTTTGAAATACAAACGTCTTCGGAAAACTTAAAATTAAGGTTTGTCTCTTTGAACAAATTTTAATCTATATGTCACAGTCAAAACTCATAAACTGTTTTGACTGATTTTCGCACTCAAAAGTGGTTTAAGTCAAAAGTGGTGTTGTCTGATTTAAACTTCAGACTATCGGTCAAAACTCGCAATATCAGTAACAGTAAATTAATTATCATCATTCATCATTACAGCCTTTCATTAGTCCACTGCTGAACATAAGCCTCCCCCAAGGAATGCCACAAAGCACGGTCCTGAGCCACCTACATCCATCGACTTCCTGCATGTCTTATCAGTTCGTCACTCCATCTAGTGGGGGTTGCCCTACACTTCGCCTACCGGTACGAGACTGCCACTCGAGAACCTTTCTTCCCCATCGGTTGTCGGTTCTTTGAGATATATGGCCAGCCTACTGACACTTCAGCTTACTAATCCGTTGGGCTATGTCGGTTACTCTGGTTCTACTGCGGATATACTCATTTCTAAGTTTATCACGCAGATAAACCCCGATCATAGCCCTCTCCATAGGTCGCTGAGCGACCTTAAGCTTCCTCATACGGCCAGCAGTGAAGGACCACGTCTCAGATCCGTAAGTCATCACTAACAACACGCACTGGTTGTACAATTTCGTTTTCAGGTTTTGAGGTATGTCTAACAAGAAGAAGTGTCGTACTTTCCCAAACGCTGCTCAGCCGAGTTGAATCCGTCGATTGACCTCTCGGTCGAAGTTGGACTTACCTTAGTCGGACTATTTGTCCCAGGTAAACATACTCGTCAACAACTTCGAGCTTAGTGCTCCCAACAACTACCGGCATAGGTGTGACATGGACGTGAAACATGATCTTTGTTTGTCCATGTTCATCTTAAGACCTATCCGTTGGGAGACACTATTGAGGTCATTGAGCATAGTACTAAGGTCCTCCAGAGATTCTGCCATAAGGACTATATCGTCGGCAAATCGAAGGTGAGTGATGTACTCGCCATTGATGTTAATACCGTGTCGTTTCCAGTCCAGTAGCTTGAAAACGTCTTCCAATGCAGCGGTGAAGAGTTTCGGGGATATAACGTCACCCTATCCAACACCTGTCTGCAGTTGGATAGGTTTCATACTCTGATTCTGAACTCAGATAGCCATCATAGCCCTACTGTACAAACACTTCAGCACTTCGATATACCGACAATCAACTTGGCACCGCTAAAGTGACTGTAGCACCGCCCAAATTTCGACGGAATCAAAGGCTTTCTCATAGTACACATACGCAAGGCAAAGTGGCAGATTATACTCCTGTCTTCTGTACAATCTGCCGCAGGGTATGTATGTGGTCTATGGTACTAAAACCTTTTCGGAAACCGGCTTGTTCGGTAGGCTGGAAGTCGTCAAGTTTGCGTGCGAGACGATTCGTAATGACTCTCGAAAACAGCACGTAGACGCGATTCAGAAGGGAAATCGGTCTGTAGTTGTTCAAGAGAGCGTTGTCGTCTTTCTTGAAGAACAAGACCACCGCACTTCTGCTCCCCGCCTCCGGAGTAGTGCCACCATGGAGGACGGAATTACACAGCTTCCTTAATTCCGTCTTCTGAAGGAACTGAAGGACTGCAAGTACCGGTTTTCCACCCGCTTTCAAAAGCTCCGCTGTAATTCCATCCTCGCTCGGGGACTTGCCGTTTTTAAGGTGCTGGAGAGCCATTCTAATCTCGCTCAGACTGACGTCCGGGATATCTTCGGAATAGTGTCGCATAAGACTCGCTCTTGGATCGTTACTCACACTTGCGTGTGGCTCCAACGATGACGTGTTCAGCTGTCCATAGAACCTCTTAATATCACTCAAAATCTCAGGTGTTTGGGAAACGATGCTGCCACACTCGGTCTTCAGCCTTGACAGTTGCTCTTTCTGGCAGACAGATCTCTAGCAAAGACTTTGGAGCCTTGATTCCGCTCGCTCGCTTCTTCAATACAAGCTGTATGGAAGTTGCGTAAGTCCCGCCGCATGCATTTGGAGATCTGTCTGTTCAGATGCCTGTATGCTGTCAAATCTGTTGAAGAATGTAGCTTCATATCCTGTCTAACAGCCATGAGATTAAGAGTGTGATCGGAGAGTTTTGTGTTCTTCTGCGGCGGGTCTTGCAGAACTTAGCTCCGACCGCGTGGACAGTTTCAACGAGCTTGTCATTCATATCGTCCACTTCATTGCAGTCTTTTAGGCACTGAAAACGGTTTTGTAACTCGAGCCGAAAGGTTTCAGGACTTTGAAACAGAGCACGAGGGGGAAGGAGCGTTGACTTCATCAGACGAGATCTCTCCAAATTAACGTTTAGGTTCAGTGTGCCTCTCACCATTCGCTGATCGCTACCAGTTTTCACCCTCGCGATCACGGAGACATCACTGAACAGTAGTCGTCTGGTCGTCATAAAGAAAGTCAATCTCATTTTTTGTCGAACCGTCGGGGCTCGACCAGGTCCACTTCCTGTGGGGCCGCTTCTGGAAGAAAGAGTTCATCATATAGAGTCCCTCTTTCTCCATGAAGTCAGCCAGCTGCTGGCCCATTAGGTTCCGTTGCCCTATTTAAAATTTCCCTACTTTCAGCTCACCGTTCTCTCTTGTGCCTAGTTTTGCATTGAAGTTTCCCATTAACACCGTATAATGGGTTTTGGAGGAATGCATGGCTCTAGAGATATCCTCATACATTTCCTCCACCTCCTCGTCGGGATGTGCCGAGGTTGGTGCGTAAACCTGTACGACCTTCAGCGAATACCGTTTGGTGATTCTGAGTATAAGGTACGCAACTCTCGTCGACACACTCAATCTTTACAACGTTGTTAACGAGAGACTTGTGTTTAATTAGGTTAATTAGTTAGTAGGTTAATTATAATGATATAAAGTATAATATTGAAGAAATTGAACTTTTTAATTTCAGAAATTCAAAAAGTATAAGTCAGAAGTAGTTTTGACTAATATTCTTGATCAAAACCACTATAATTTGTTCAAAATCACTATAACCCAATATTTTGGCAGTTCAAAATGGTTTTGACCAAAGTCCTTGTCAAAACTACTTTTGATTGCAAAAATCAATTATAAGTGGTATTGAGCAACACCCTTAGTTAAAACTACTTTTGCCCGATTCTTCGCAGTCAAAAGTGGTTTTGACCGGTTATGAGTTTTGGCTGTAATCTATACAAATAAATAAAAAAGTGTTGTCAAAATAACAGCTAAAATATATATATCATTTTATGTAAAGGCTTAAGTTAGTAGTGTACTTAAAAAGTTAAAAAGTTGACTTCGCCTGCGTGTACTTTAGGGTTTTTTTTGCGCGGTACCCTAATTCTTTTTCTAAAATATAGTTTTAAATTTTAAATTTTGTACAACCCACTTCAATATAAATTATTAAGAATAACTCAAAAACTATTGGTCAGATCTTGATCAAATTTATATGGAACCACATGGAGCTTTCAAGTAAAAAAAGAATTATTGAAATCGGTTCACCCAGTAAGAAGTTATGAGGTAACACACATAAAAAAACGTACAGTCGAATTGAGTACCGGCTCCTTTTTGAAGTCGGTAGAAAAGTAGCCTATGTTACTCCTTATCATGATGATGGTTTTACATCAGCTATCTGCCAGTGAGTACCGTCAAAATCGATTCACCCATTTCGGAGATTAGTCTGAACACACAGGCATATAAACAGACAATATGTTTAACAGACAGAAAAAAATTAATAATTGTGTTTTTGTTTACTGTAGGTACCTATTATTATTCTTAATAATTTATATTGAAGTGGGTCCATGCAATGGACTTGTGAAGGGCTGTAATGATGAATGATGATGATATTCCTCTTGTTTGCATATACAAATACTTAAACATAATTTAATGGAACAAAATATACTTATTAAATAAAAATAATTTTACGAATTTTAGTACGTTTAATTTTAACTTATTTTTGAACCGCTACGTTTTGAGTACCACACCTAAGATTGCGGGCGGACTGAGGTATTGAAGGTCAAAGAAGAAAGGTTAACCTGGGCTGGGCCTAACCTTCAGCTTTTATTTTTAAATCTAATGTACTTAGAACGGTCACGTCGTTATTTACGTGAGCATGTTTATGAACCAAATTAATGATATAAAAGGGATTGACTTAATTATTACACTGGCCCATTGCCACTGATAACTGTTCCAAAATGTCCAAACAGTGTTATAAATATGCCCGATAAACATCACGAACCAACATACTTAGGTTAAAGTAGTTTGGATTATAAATATTGTGGGCTTGTAGCACGCCTTGAGTTATTTCTGTTAGCAATTAACAGATAGAGCGTTTTGAAAGGTGACCTTCTAATATTCTTATATGTGTAAATTGATAGAAGTTAAAAATTAAAAGGTAAGAAAATAACTAAATTAAAATGTCGCTGTACTTTAACAATTTATATATTGTGAAAATAAACACGCAGTATTTAATACTAATTACTAATTTACAACCGCACTCAAAAAAAAAAGAGTAGGTAGGCAGGTACTCAATTCGACTATATTTTTTTTTTATTTGATTTACGTCAGAACTTTTTGCTAGGTGAACCGATTTTGACGATTCTTTATTTATTTGACAGCTGGTGCTTTTTTATTTGATCAAGATCTGACAAGTAGTTTTTGAGTTATCCTTAATAATGCGTATTTAATTGAGTTCGACTACATTGATGATGTTCTCATTGTATTTATATTGAAGTCGGTTGTACAAATTTTTTAATTTTCCACTTGTATTATTAAAATTTCAAGCTTCTGGACAATATGCAACTTGAAAGAATTGCATTAAATTTAAAGACGTCTTTCTTATTGTTCTTTTACGATGATGATGTTGATGATGATGATGAATATACTTTATTGTACACCACAAACAAATGAACAAATTACATAACAAAAGACAGATTAAATGTACAATTTGGCGGTCTTATCACTACATACATACGATCTCTTCCAGGTAACCAAGGGTGTAAAGGAATAAACAATGAATACTAGGTTGGTGGTCCAATATAATTATACATAATTTAAAATTAAAAATTTTGTACAGCCGACTTCAATATAAGCGACTTCAATATAGGTTATTTAAGAATAACTCAATAACCATTGGTCTGACCTTGATCAAATTCATATGGGACCACACGAGAACTATCAGCTTTCATATAAAAAACGAATCATCGAAATCAGTTCGCCTAGTACAAAGTTATGAGGTAACACACATTAAAAAAAAACACACTCGAATTGAGTACCGTCTGCTTTTTGGAAGTCAGCAGAAAATATAATATCAATACATGCGATATATAGACAATAAATGCAATAAAATATCATATAAAAAATTAATACATCAAATGATATAAAATACTAATACATAATAAAAGATAAAGTAAAGCATATAATGTATACATATACATACATATATAAGGGTATATAAACAAACTTACATATCTACCCAAAATACAGAAATAAATTACAAAATTCGTCAAACAATAATATAAAGGTGATAGATAGAATAAATACATAATCACATAATTTATCCTAACGGTCTCCGAACGATTGAGACAAGTAATGCTCTTTAAGTAATCGCTTAAAGATTACAATATATTGTACTTCACGTAATATACAAAGGTAGGGCATTCCAGAGCTTAATAGACGATACCATTGTTTGAAATAAAAATAATAAAAAGAAAAAGCCATGAGCAACACTACGCAGCGTAATGTACCAGTATTATTCAAATGTTAATATTTACTTTCACAACCACAGTGACTGGTTCACTCTACAACTATAATGTCTACGTTGTCTACAGACACGTAGAGTTAATGTCTACAACGCTACGCGACTGCTACGGGTTTTAGTAAATGGTACGGTATGCACTTTAGTTAAAATTTATTTAAACAATTTCATAACAAACTAAAATAAAAAAATAAGTTTATATCTTAAGTTCTTCTAATATGTTTCAGCATAATAAAATGTAATTACATTGTGTTATTATTAAAGGTTTGTACCTAAATAAAAGTAGAATTATGTAGAAACATAATATATATTATGTTATTTGCCCCGAAAAGAGAGTGATGTTTTCGACAGTTTGTTTTTTTTAAAGTATAGAATGCCTCATATCCAGTTAAAAGGGTCTCCAGATTTTTTTATAGGATAGTGTGACAAACGAGGACACAGTCCACCTGATGGTAAGTGGTTGCTGTGGCCCATAGACATCTACATTTATCTTCGCTTGCGAATCAAAATGCAGATGCGTTCTTACCCGTGAGGACTAAGATAGAATGCTCTTGTCCAGTAAAAAGGGTCTCCGGTTCTTTACACTCACCATACGAAACACAGCAGCATTAAGCTGCTATTTTACGCTGGTATTCTGTGAGAGTGTGGTCCTTCCCCGGTTTAGCCGACCCATTCGTGCTACAACTTATTAATTACAACTTATTAATACAACTTATTAATATATTATTAATATGCTGCAGCATGGCTCTACCACGTAATAAATGTATGTCTATTTCTCTGGCACGCTCTGTAGCCTAAACGGTTTGATGATAATAATAATAATATATTTATTACCCTCACAATTTAAGTTTACAATGGATTACGATGTTTACGATGGATTTTAACATATGAGATGTCATTAGATAGAACTGTGAGTGACATAGGCTATACAATATTTATACATATATTGCAACTGCTAAAACGTTGTAGGGTCGTGCTGCAGCTAAATTAATTGTATAGTTGTAGCACGAATGGGTCGGCTCGGCCGGGGAAAGACCACGCTCTCACAGAATGCCAGCGTAAAATAGCATCTTAATGCTGCTGTATTTCGTATGGTGAGTGTAAAGAACCGAAGACCCTTTTTAAAGGAAAAGATGCCATAGACATGGCCCATAGACATATTCTTTTTAAAAGAATATGTCTATGGGCCATAGCAACCACTTACCATCAGGTGGAATGTGCGCTCCCTTGTCATCCTATCCTATAAAAAAGGGAGGAAAAGGTTTTTTAAGTAAACTTTTCAATGCAGTCGAGTTGTTTTAAACTACTGTTTTAACCATTAAGCTTGTTCTATTTGCTGTTTATTAATAATGCTAATTTGTTAAGTAAATAAATACTTAATAATAAGCAAGTATAATTTCCTTTAATAAACATATTTTGATCGATATTTTTCCCCTCTCCGTATGAATAATTCCATAATTCCGCATTTTATTACTTTACGATCTTTTGATGTTCATATCTCTTTGATCTCGCTTAAGTTCAGACATTATAAATAAAAGATGTCTCGCTATCTCATTCCCTCGCTCAAACAATTACAAACACGCGTTTCATTCCTGTAAATTAGGGCGGGGTGGGTTGTAATGGAGAATGTAATCCCCGATTCGGAAGGACGTCTCAATTACACCTTTTAGGGCGGAACACATTAGCGGTCGGTGTTAGTGTTCGCATCGTGAACGGTGCATCTGCAACTTTCGCATTATATGAGTTGACATGTTTTCAGTATACACAATATTAGCAATTATATACTTCTTTACAGTACACCAAGATGTACGTATATATAGAATATGTTTTTATTCGAAATTCCACAGATTTTAAAATAACACTTGTTAAATATATTTGTTATTTTTACCACTGGTTTGTAAAAAGCATTTGTATGCAATAACATAAGCAATAACAAGTATGAACTATTTTCAAACTACTTACGTTTTATACTTTAATGTAATATTTTCTTACCTGCTAAAATATCTGCGTTTAAATTTGACTTACCATAAAATTTCTCAAGGTGTTAAATTCCGAATATGAATTACTAGCTGTTTCCCGCGACTTCACCCGCGTGGAATTTGTTACTATTGGAATTCATTGGTTTTAATTTTTCAAAAACTGAAAATAAGACAGCTTAGTGAGAACGTTTGTTAAAGCGTAATAATATATTATAGAAATATTTTTATCTTATTTATAGCTTTAAATCATCATATCATAAAGAAATCAGGAAGAAGATTGAGTTATTTTACTTTTATGAAAAAAAACCGACTGCTTGGACATATTGAAAAATAGAAAATTCATTCCCGATAATTTTGAAGAAAATTAATTAAACAATCTCTATCTAATAAATTTATAATTTAGATGAAAAATTATGAAAGAAGTGAAATGTGGCAGAGCTAAAATGCCGCTATATTATATTTGTAGTGCGAATGGGTCGGCTCGACCGGGGAAAGACCACACTCTACTCTCACAGAATACCAGCGTAAAATAATTAAGCTGCTATTATTTAGCGGTGTCTGTTCTAATACGTCGTACTCATACATATTACATCAAAGTCTGAGGACGAATGCTTCTTTGTTTATCCCGTATGCGTTCCTGTACCGATCATCTAATTACGATGACAGTATGGTAAGTTGTTGTGTGTGTGACTTGTAGTACCAGTGTATGGGACTTGTAAGTCCCATGTTTATGTGGGACTATCGAACAAGGGACCAACGAACCCGCAGCCCACACGACCGCAGTCAATTGCTGAGCCATTGGACTACGGAACCGTCAACTGTTAAATTATGTATTGTGCCAATAAACCCATCAGCAGTACACTAATAAAAAATAATTCGACCGTGGTAAAGTATGCTAATAAAGCTGCAACAAAGTGATGCAATATTTACATATTTTCATTGAAATTGTCTCCTATGATAGTGAATTGAGGCACTTTATCACCGCATCTGCAGCGGGAGAGTTCATCGGCGCGTCATTGTTGTTTTGAATATTTATTCAAACCTCCCTATTTTCCTCTTTTGTGCGAGGGAGGGTCTCTAAGCAACTGTCGTGCTAGGGTTGTCAGATTTAAATTGGGATAAGCCTCAATACGTTGTTAATTACAGCTAAAGTTTTGAGTCTACTGGACAATGTTCAACACGAAATTGAAATTCGATATTGAGTTTTACTTTATTACTCTATATTAATTCCGAATAAACAATGTTTTGCTCTTTTATTACAATTCATGTATATTGTAATTTAAAATTAAAAAGTTTGTACAACCGACTTCAATATAAATTATTAAGAATAATTCAAAAACTATTGGTCAGACCTTGATCAAATTTATATGGGACCACATGTGAAGCACCAGCTTGCAAATAAATAAAGAATCATCGAAATCGATTCACCCAAAAAGAAGTTATGAGGTAACACACATAAAAAAACATACAGTCGAATTGAGTACCTTCTCCCGTTTGAAGTCAGTAGAAAATTTGCAACAATTTGATAAATGTTGGGTGTAGTCGGGGCGACTATGGAAGTGGACAGAAAGACCTTAATGTCTCCGACAAATGGCGGTATACCATCACGTAAACGCCAGATGTAAATTCAAATAATGACGATGGGAAATACCGTCAAAGGTGTGAGAAATATGGTACTGCGATCGCCAATCCAGTCTACCAAGCATGATGATTGCGGCAATTATTTGCCACAATGATAGAGCTTAAGTTAAGAGCCATGAACAGGTTGAATGAAAAATGAATTTAGAAATTAAAAATAGAATTCAAACTTATTCCATTCATCACCATCCCCTAAAAGTCCATTGAAGGGTATGGACTTCTCATTTTATTTTCCTTTTTAACTATTATCAGCCAGAACTTGACTACTATCCCACCTGATGGTGAGTGGAGAAGGAGACTAAGACGGCAAAGTCAGACCGCTTGACCTATTCCCTCTATTCCTATTCACTCTTGCCTTGAAGACACCCACATTATAATTGGATAGTAAGACAGATGCTTTTAAATTATTTCACTCATTTGCTGCACGCTTTATGATCGAAGCAAACCGGTATGGTTAGAACGCGTTATATGTTGTTGTCTCTCCCGTTGTAGAATAGATTTGCCTTAATGAGGGTTTATAATTCCCCGCTCACCAGATGTCGCTAGTTAACACCGAGGTAATTTTTTTTTGTTACACAATGTCATTTAATTGAGAAGGTATTTTTAATAAAATTTATCAGTTTCTAAAGTATTATATTAATACACAAAACAATGCCTCATTGGTTTGTTCTTAAATTTTTTCGGACATTTTTAACTTTTTTTTTTAATCTTTGATGAATATCAGTTGTTTATTTATTATTAATCTAATTAATATAAAACATAACTAATAGTACAGAAAAAAAATTAACATTTACATTTTCTAAACAAACTAAGTTTTCCGCTATGAAATCTGTCAAATATTATACCTCACTTTTAGTTGGCGTCGCCCTGGTGGCAAAAAAAGTCGTGGATGCCCTCATGTTTCAGACACCTATAGAATGATATGAGGTGGGGCATGTTCCTACATCGCCACTATACAGTAAGAAGAGTAAGTAAGAACAAAATTTATATATAAAAGCATGCAACAAAAGTTAAAAAGAAAACTTACTTTTTAGCTTGTAAAAATCTTAAAAGCTAAAAGTTAGCCTGGGTTAACTATGATAACTATTGCTGAAAAAGAAGATGAAGAACATAATTTTTTAAACAGTAGTAAAAGTATAAAAGTCAGCTGTGTCCTGCGGTTTCATCCGCGTATATCACGCGTGACATGACACCTTAACTACATGTATCTCTCGGTTTGCATCGGACGGCTATGCGTTAAAATAACATGCTATAAAGAGTAAACTTTATCTTCATAAAATTGTCTTGATGATGAAGTAACTGTTCTTTGTAAGGATTAATATGCCATGCCTAATAATAACGCTCATAAATCACTTTTTAATTTTCATATTTTTTTTGTCACAAAATGTTATACATACGTATAGTGAACTTATGTATAATAAATAAGATATTTTTGTAGAATTGTATTTACGTATCACTAACCGCTTTATCCGCGTGCGCTGGTGCGCACGCGGATAAAGCGGCTCGGGAGCGCTTTTTCTTTCGACTTGCTTAACAAACATCAATATTTTAAGCTAACTGAGAGGTGTAGCCTAATGCTAGATAGCAGCTCGATAGCATACTTACTATTTCTCATGAATCTGGCTACAATATATTTATAACGTGGTAGATCCATGCTGCAGCTACATTATTTGTATAGTTGTAGCACGAATGGTTCGGCAGTTGTTGTCGCTGTGTTCCGTATGATGAGTGTAGAGAACCGGAGACCTTTTTTACTAGAAAAGGTGCATTCCATCTCAGTCCTCACGGCTGACAACGCATGTGCATTTTGATTCGCAAAAGAAGAAAAATGTGTGCTCGCTTGTCGCCCTTATCATATAAAAAAATATAAAAATAATTTTTCAATGCGGACTGGTAGTTCCAGGGATTAGCGTGCTTAAACAAACAAAAAAAAAACAACCAAAAAAAATTGTTTTATTATATTAACATGATACTTAGTATATAGATAACTAAACTAGGTTTAGTAGGTTTAAAAAATGACATTTGAGGAACGAAATTTATTTTGTACGTCGCAAAAATAAATATATTTCATTTAATTCCATTTAAATAAAACGCAAATCATCGCAAACTCCGTGACCGTGGTTACTTTAAAGCACTCAAACCGTCGGGATTATTCAACGAGTACAACTATCTGTTCATAATAGCTACGGTTCACGTAATACTCTCCACTCAACGCTCACCGTGATAAAAAAATGTCTAGAGGGCAGGCTACACCGCATTTTCTGTTTACAAAGCGACGGCGTCAAGCCTTATTTGCGGGACCTCCTAATTGGCTTCGTTTCCACATCTGCGGGTTTCCCACTCGCTACATTTGTTTTGGAGTTGCCTTTCAACTTATTTCGCAATCGTAGAACAAGGGCACCGGCTGTGCTCGTTACGTAATAAGTAACAGAGAATTTTTTTTTGTTTTTTAAATCATTAAGGCATGACCATAATGATTTAAAAAAGAAAACTAAAACAACATCGGTCACGGCCCATACATGCTGTGACCTGGCTATAAAATATCGCGAACATGACTAGTGTATGGATTAAAACATTCGCTTTGGGCACAATCTAAATCCTAAATTGAAAATATATTAGTTAAAAGCCGAGGATCATAGAACATTACACTTATGTTTTTCGTCACTTTTGAGGTTATGATGTAGCCATGATTGCAGCCATGACTACAGCCTCAGCTAAAACAATTGATGTGAAAACTATGCAGTAATATGGGATAGTGGGTATTCTTTTTTTATAGAATAAGAGTAACAAACTAGCATACAGTCTCCCTGATGGTAAGTGGATGCTGTGGCCCATAGACATCTACATTTATCCTCAATTAAGAATCAAAATGCAGATGCGTTGTCACCCCTGAGGACTGAGATGGAATGCCTCGTCTCCAGTGAAAAGGATCTCCGGTTCTCTACACTCACCATACGAAACACAGCAGCATTAAGCTGCTATTTTACGCTGGTATTCCGTAAGAGCGTGGTCCTACCCCGGACGAGCCGACCTATTCGTGCTGCAACCACAATATAGCTGCAGCATGGCTCTACACCTGTATTCTACACTGTACCAAGTATTCTTACACTGTCTCTGCACAGACAATATTTGCATTGACAACAATCAAAAGAAAATGTGTGTTTCAAAGTGTGCGTGAGTGCTTGCCAAGAAATTGAGCACGGTTTCGGCGTCACTAGTAATGAACGCAGCGCTCCATCTATATTTCTTTGTAGGACTGAGTGCGTACCGTAAAACACAGGTTATTATATTTAGATGTGATATTTAGATTTTAAACAGTGGTAGAGCCAGGCGGCAGCTTTTGCTGTCGCATGGATGGGCCGGCTCGAACCGGGGTGGTACCACGACCTCACAGAATACCAGCGTGAAGTAGAAGTTTACCTCTGCGTTTCGCTTGGTGAGTGCAGGTGGCCGGAGGCCCTTTTTACTGGAAATGAGGCATTCCATCCTAGTCCTCACGGGTGAAAACGCATCTGCATTTTGATCTGTAACAGAAGATAGATGTAGATGTCTATGGGCCGCAGCAACCACTTACCATCAGGTGGACTGTGTGCTCGTTTTTCACCCTTATCCTATAAAAAAAAAGATGTTGCTCTAGATATTGCTAAAGTGTCGTAAGAATCGACACAGGGAAACAAATCAGGAGATAGGCAACAGCGTCTTTCTAATAACAACTAAAAACATAAAAACTGCGGTTGCCAACCCGCTTGGCAAGCGTAGCAACTATGGCAAATATCCCTCCCTATGAGGCAATCTATCCGGTAGACCTATGTTCGGCTTTAATAGGCTGTAATGGTAACGGTTGCTGTATATATGAGAAAAATATATTTTTAAATCAAATTAAAACGAATGTCGCTTACTCAGATCGATTTCTGCCGGCGAAATGTCTGGAGCGGCTAGCAGCTCTGACTGGCTGTGACAGCCGTCTCACTGATTGGATTGCATTATCCTTTAGGGTACGCAGCGACTAGACAGGTCTTAATACGATCAAGTTTAATTAATATGCCCTGTTAAGAACCGCTGTAGCTCCTACTCCGTCGTGAAATGCGGTAATGTATGAAATATTATGTATAATTTCGTAGTTCTATGTTTAGTAATATACTAAACATAGAACTACGATGTTTAGTAATCTACTTAAACATAGAACTACGAAAAAGGTGTGTTTAGATCGTGGTGAGTGTTTAGATAAATATGAATACGTGATTGTTATAATCTCATTTACTTTATTTAATTTTACTTTATCACCAGACTGTCCCAGAAAGAAGGTAATGGTTTTCTGGTGTATGTATATGCGTATTTCTTTGGCACGCTCTGTAGTCTAAGCGGTTTGATGAATTTTATCATATTATGCGGTGTAGGCGGATTCGCCTTTGTTGTAGAAGTGACATATTTTATTTTTGTCATTTTTCATTTATTTATTTAAGCCTATTAAAGTCCACCTCGTAGGCTTCCCCACAGATTGCCTTAATAAAATATTTGCCATAGTTTCCACGTTTGGCAAACGGGTTGCTTTTTTATTCAGTTTTTGACGATATACTTTTTTTTGGCGCGTTTGAGAATAATGATGAGAGTGATTTTTTTACGATAGAATACGCAGAGATGGAACATCTCTTCGCAGCGCCAGTGAGTCAAGCCGATCTGAAAGCGCTCGTTCGCCAACGATTCGAACCGCTCTGCGCTGGATGCGATCGAATGGAAGGTGCTAGCACTGGGGAAACCCCAACCAGAGATGGGAACAGTATTTCGTGTGAGTCTGAACCTGCGCCTTGTAAAGTTGCAGGCGGTGTGCCGGCATGAAATACTGTCCCGATCTGCTGAGCACGCCAAGCTTTTTAGAGTCCAAATTGTCCTTCTCTTCCAATTGGGTATTACACCTAAATTCAAAATGTGTTTTAAATGAATCTTAGAGTGATAATGAACCACTATAATTTTAAATTTTTTAAAACTGAATAGTAACATAAAAATTACTTTTTATCTATCGTTTTAAATTTTTGCGTGAAAACGCTAGCCGCCATGCCGCTCAACTCGTGACGTCACTACCCTAGAATTTTGCCGATATTTCAAAGGAATAAAATACTTTTAGATGTTTAATAAAGAGTTATCATCTATATTATTGTTGTATTGTGCCTTAATGCAAAAATACGACCATATGAACGCCGGCGAAGTGATGGATTCAAGTACCAACTGATTTAAATATGAGAAATACTTGGTTAAAACTGGCAAGAAGAGACCCGAAGGCATTGTCTACAAAATCTAAACTATACTTCTGTGAAGATCACTTTGATGTTAGTATGACTTATATTTAACAATCGTTTATACAAAACAAAACATAATGACATGATCGGTGCATTACCTATTGTAAGTCAAATTGTGTAATAGATTAGGTTAATCGCTCGTCTGTCCCGCCCTTTGTGGGCCATTTTGACAGCCCTTGCAAGTGCAGTGCAGTGCAGTGTTTTACTTAATTCGTGTTCTCTACTATTATATGGGAATAATGACACGGTTTGTACAAAAAAGTATAACAAAAAGTTTTTCTCACCTAAGCTTGTATTATAATATCTATAACATTAGTGCTAAAAGCGAAGTAATAAACTAGCTTTGATTTCAAATGTCATAAAGATTATTGCATGTTTTAGCTGGAAAATGACATGGAAAATTATACACAATGTAAGATTATGGGTTCTGTATAAGAATTTGTATTAATAGAATAAATATTAGTACTTTCTGCTTTTAGGAATCCGTCTTCCATGATGTCTTTTCAATAAAATTCGGAATAAAACTCAACATTCGTAATGATAACTTGAAAAATTTCGAAATGACACAGCACATTAGCTACATCTGTTAACGAATGACGTCACGACGGTATCTAATATGGCGAACAGCGTTTTGCAGATTTGAGGTATAGATAAAAAAATATTCTTAAAATTTAAATAAAAAATTTATAATGCATTTTTATAAATAGAAATCAATATTTCTCGTTTTCTTTGTGCAAAATCTATCATAAATATATATATATATTTATTGATATTTTTTTTACATAGTGTAAAATACCCTATTGACCACCAAACTGTACGTTATTCGATATGTCGACGCCGAGGATTCCGATACTGACTGAGGCAACAAGGGGAGTGCCCTGAAACTGAGGAAATACGACTTGAATATCGCGTGAATTGTACGATTTTGTTAAATAATTTTTTCATAAAATAAAAACAAAAAAAGAAGTCTGCAGTGTGTCAACATATTTAGGATCATTCCAACCATTACATCAGAATTGATAGACCAGAAATCCTCGAAAAGGAACACCGATCCCTACTAAGGATGATTCGCGAGGCTATTAAAATTTAAAAAAACATCCTAATAGAAATAGAGAACATGGCTAGGTGCGTCCTTAGCTTGAGATCCCATAAACAATAAACCTAGCAAGCAAACAGCATAGCAAAGCGGCGAAGCAATTCTGTTTGTGAGCAATCACTTTCAAAATAGGAGGTTCAGATGCCTGGGTGATCAGTAATCGATTGCTAAAAACAGAATTTGAAAATTCGAAACCGTTCTCGAGAGAATCGTCGGACAGACAGACATCGTGAAATCAATAAGTGTCTTCGCAAGCTTCGCCACTTAATAAAACTGAATCCAAATCCAAGCATAATACGGCCCTTCTTTTAAACTCTGTAAGCTCCGCCTACGTAGATCGGAGCAAAAATTAATATTTAAAAGTTAAATTTTCCTACGTTAACTATGACATCAGGACGTCAAATATAAAAGCTGGCGCTGTACGCCCCAAATGTCGGAAATCAAAAAGTTAATATTATACGCTATAAAATCCGTGAAATTAATTTTAGTCCATGTGTTCGGGTAAATTTAAAAAAAATAGTTCTCAACATGACCTAAATAATAATAAACCTTTTCTTTCTATCGACTTCAAAAAAGAGACGATATTCAATTCGACTATGTTTTTTTCCTCTTTTTTCTATGTGTGTTACCTCATAACTTTTTTCTGAGTGAACCGATTTCGATGATTCTTTTTTTATTTCAAATATGATGTTTCTCATGTGGTCCCATATAAATTTGATCAAGGTCTGACTAATAGTTTTTGATTTATTCTTAATAATTTATATTAAGTCAGTTGTACAAATGTTTTAATTTATAATTATATATACTTTTACACGATCTGTTTATGCAGTCTCGGCAAGACTGGATTTTTTTATCGAGCTAACTAAAGGGATTCGCATTTCTGTCTTCATGCAACACTAATCCGCGTGTTCAAGCTTTATAAAATGATTTTATTTTGCACAATAATTACATTACAGTACATTCACAAAATGTCCAAAAACGTTAAAATGTAGTGAAACGCGCCTGAAGGGTTTTAGTATGTTAGAAGAAAAAAACTGGCCACTGACATTCCGTGTAAGGAAAAATAAATGACTTATTTTTTAAATACTGTGTTAGTGAGGTATAAGTGTCCTGCTCCCTCTCATGGCAATGAGTGTTGCCATAATAAAGGAAAATTATCTATCATTAATTTTACATTCATCGACTGATTACTGTGTTAGTGAGGTATAAGTGTTCTGCTCCCTCTCATGGCAATGAGTGTTGCCATAATAAAGGAAAATTGTCTATCATTAATTTTACATTCATCGACTGATTACTGTGTTAGTGAGGTATAAGTGTTCTGCTCCCTCTCATGGCAATGAGTGTTGCCATAATAAAGGAAAATTGTCTATCATTAATTTTACATTCATCGCCTGATTAACTAATCAGACAATAATACTACAAAAATATTCTAATTATATGTTTCCATTTAAGTCGTTCTAAAGTTTTTTTTTTTTTTTTACTATACTAAACCAGCGCTTCAGTACTATAGCTCCAGATTGTAAGTGGTGATGTAGCCTAAGATGGGGGGCAACGCACTGACTTAACAAAAGCCTACTCTTGCCTTGAAGACACTACTCACACTAAGTTGCTGACGAATAGATTTTAATAAAAGTGTTTTTACCTACAATTCGTAGATATATTATCATTATTAAAATTTTATCTCTTGTTATAGATTAAAACAGACATTCTGTCTTGTTGATCAATGTAATTTACAGTTAAGTTTCGTTTTAAAGTTCGTTCAAGATACGAAACAACGCTGTCGGTAGAAGTGCGAAATATATCTTTCACATAACTATATCTTCTCTTTCAAACTTCATTAAATTTATAATGCGATCAATTATTCAATTTTTTCTCATTTAACTTTAATCTTAAATAATTGTTACCCCTGTATTGGCAGAATGTCTGTTACAAATTTTACAATTTGATTTTTTTTTATCCCCATTTTGATTTATTCAATTTACGCGAACACTACACATGAAATAAAACTATATTTACGGATTTTATCGCGTTTAATTTACTTATTTTTAATTTACAACGTTGCACCAGCGCCCGCAGTCAATGGTCTGCAAACCACCCCGAAACGTCGGAAATTAAAAATAAATAAATTTAACCCGATAAAATACGTAAATTCACACATACACACACAAACACTCACGCCTGTCACCCAGAGGCAGTAGAGGGTAGGCAGAGACTACGGACTTTCATTTGACGCGATCTTGACACACCTCCCTCGCCTCCTTTACATCCATATATCTACGCATACACGCTCGTCGAAATTCAATCATTCCCATTTTATTCAAATTTATCCACCATTGACTTTACCTAGTCAAATTATAGGCAACTAAATGTAGAAAAAGGTAACCTATAGATTTTGTCGAAAAAGTAAATTGCCTCCATCGTTGTAATTATTCGCCTAATTGTTTCATTTATACGAAATACATTTGGAAAAGTTCGGCGTCGTGCCAAAGAACGTTCGTAGTCACGGCATCTCATGACCCTGGCAGAATCGAAAATTATTTATTGTGGTCCATTAAATGTCAGACGAAGCGAGGAAAATAAATAGCCCGTTATTTATGTAACATGTTACGCGTGATGTTTATTCGTTTAATACTTAAACAGTGTGCTCAATTGTAGCGAACAATTAACTTAGTGGCCGGAATACGTGCAGGTTAGACCGAGTTAGGATAGAATACCAGCGTGCAATTGCAGCTTAATGATGCTGATTCATACGGTGAGTATAGAGAACCGGAAACTCTTTTTACTGGAAACGAGACATTTAATCTTAGTACTTAGGGGTGACAACGCATCTGCATTTCGATTCTTAATCGAGGATTAATATAGACATTTACAAACATTGACAGTGACAATTAAATTAACGGGCGTTAACAGTTGACTTCAACAGACTGACGCTGACGACGGTGATAGTAGCGATGATTGCCTTGATACCTTACATAACTGCATCACAGGTACATACCTGAAACAAAAACAAAACATATTTGTAAACCAACGACACGCTATTTATCCAGCTACATTTATTTTGTTACTTGATGGCTCCGTGGCGGAATGCCTTAATATTGAGTTGCGGCGCTGATGGCCGGGGATTCGAATCTCGTACATAATATGTATTTGTATAGCCTACAAAATAGTTGTTCCTGGGTTGAATGTATGTCCTTGTGCAATTTACACAAGTAAGCTACTAAACCACGATACATGATATTTACGTAATAGTGCCTTGTAGCATGAATGGGTTGGCTCGACAGAGGAAGGACCACGCTCTGACAGAATACCAGCGTAAAATAGCAGCTCAATGTTGCTGTGTTTCTTATGGTAAGTGTAGAGAACCGGAGACCCTCTTTACGTTAACACGAGGCATTGCATCTTAGTCCTCACGAGTGACAACGCATCTGCATTTAAATTCGTTATCGAGAATATATGTAGATGTCTATGGGCCACAACAACCACTTACCATCAGGTGTACTGTATGCTCGTTTGTCACACTATCCTATAAAAAAATACGGAGACCCTTTTAATTGGGTATGAGGCATTCTTAATCGAGAATAAATGTAGATGCTTATGAGCCACAGTATATACTTACCATAAGGTGTACTATGTGTATAAAGGAGCACCTTTGCCACCCTTATTATAAAATTGATACCGATGAAAACCCTAGTATAGCAGTAATGTTTCTTTTAAAATATAGGGTATTATAGTAAACTTGCAATGATATCATCGCCCTTCGCACATTATATTTAATTTCACAGGTGTCCACGGTGCATTGCACTTGCAAATCTACGAACACCACTTCTATAAAGAATGGTAAACTTAATAATAATAAACTTAATGACATATTAGTGATTAAGAAATAGAAAAAACAGTAATTTGTGATTAAATATTCTCTCCCTCTCTCCTTCTCTCTACAGTATAACACATACTCGTATATAATCGCATACGCATCGCCTTCTAGATACACAGAAGTAAAATCTAATATAGCTCTTTAATGAATACTTCTTAAATAATAATGATTAACGAATTCATTGTGCCGTTTTATTTATTCTAATAATTTATACAAAGATTAGACTTACAGATTTTATATTTTATTGCCCGCCACCCTCACTTTCACAAGTATGTTACTTGCGAAAGTGAGGGTGGGGAGGCTCGGAACTACGGTAAAATATATAGCGAATTCATATTTGATTATTATTTTAACCTTACATGGATAAACAATTTATAATACGTTATGTATTCTTAGTACCTAGTTAAAAGTACAAATTGGGTCCATATTCATCAAACAGTAAAACAGAGATTCAACTCAAAACGCCACTCGACGGCACGAGAAACAAGTTTGTGAAGCACCGCATAATGGCTCGTCTAATAAACGGGGCGACGTTCTTCGCATCATAATTACACTTTCGACAGTTTAAACCGCTATATCGCTGAATAGGGAGATATAAAGATATCGAGATATCTGATTGTATAAGGAGAAGACATCAAAGCGGATTTTTTTTTATAAAATAAGGGTGACAAGCGAGCACTCAGGCAGGTGTGATAAGAGGATGCTGCGACCCATACACATCTACCATCTATCCTGGATTAAGAATCAAAATGCAGATGCGTTATCACCTTTGAGGACTAAGATGGAATGCCTCGTTTCCACCGTTCGACGCCGGTATTCTACGAGAGCGTGGTCCTAACCCCGTTCCCCATTCGCGCTACAGCCACAATATAGCAGCAGCATTGCTCTACCACGTAAGCTATAAATTATTAAGCGAGTTTAAAATATTGAAAATGAAAATCATATCATTTTACCAAGTTTTTATTAAATCGTTTTCTTGTCGGTGTGTCGTTCCGGGTGGAATTTAGTAATTGATATTTTTTTACTTCTTGACGTCATTGACTTCCCGATGAGCAAGGAAACTTGAAATTTTAAATACAGCTCAAATTCGGATGAAAATGCAATAATATGATTTAAAAAAACTTCACTTGCTTATTATCTTTTTAATAATATTTTTTTGAACTTCATCGGCGCCTATGTTTCCTGTTTCAGAGGGTTTACTATCACAATCGCTACCCCTGGCAGGCTGCTTAGTGATCGCAATATTACTTTTATTTTTTACACCCTTCGACTCATAAGAGTAAATGCTAATTGTGAATTGTTAGAACGCTATTGTCATAAAAAGTGCGCAAAACAGAAGGCAAGTCATAAAAGCACAGTTATTTAGGAGAATATCTTATTTTCAATTTTCTTGTATTAATAAATCAATGCTAAAATACATTTTAATAGCGAATTACTGTTACGATTTAAGGTAACCTGATAAACGGAAGGACTGCTCCAAGATCTCGGCGTCATTGGAAGAGAACATTATAAAATTTTGGACCATTTTACGTTATTGTTATCACTATCCCGTCTTGGCTTAGCCTGGCTGAAATCTTTTAGTGTGGCGTACGTACGTAAGGGTAATTTATATTATTATCTAATATAAATAATAAAATTTACCTCCCTATAAAACCAAAACTAGGAGGACGACCGAGACAAAACACAAGTTTGTATATTATAACTAATATATTAAGAAAAAAATACTGCACTACCCAATACTAAAATCGATTAAAATATTTACTATAATATCAACCATCAAAATGCCATCGATAAAGCAGCGCCCTTTTGACCCTTCATTATTTGAATAACAGATGAAGAACTATCGTATCACAAAGCCATATATGCAAAGGCACTAACAGAAACAGAAACTTTTTTATTCAATATAGATTATAAATAATACTTATTGAAAGTCACTCTTTTGTATAATTACCACAATTACCACTGGTTCGAAAAAAACCTCTGTCCTGGGAAGAACCAGCAAGAAACCCAGCGGGACTTTTTTTTAAATAACAGCTTACAATCATGTATGTTACACAAATTAACAACACAACAAATTAGAAATAGCTTGGGAGCGATCACCTCACTTCCAGGGGTTATTATCATCTATAAATTCTTTAATATTATAAGAACCCTTTTTATACAAACTTAGTTTAATAAAGTTTTTGAACTTTGAGCAGGTCAAATTTTGTATATTTTCTGGAATTTTGTTGTAAAAGCGTATACATCGCCCCAAGAATGAATTACTGACTCGATGGAGTCGAGTAACTGGTACTACTAGCTTGTGTCTGTTCCTAGTATTTACAGAATGAATATCACTTATTTTTGTAAAACTACTTTTATTTTTGTGTACGTACATTACATTTTCATAAATGTATTGAGAGGCCAAAGTTAATATATTAATTTCCTTAAATTTTTGTCGCAGCGACTCTTTAGGCTTTAAATCATAAATTGCTCTTATGGCCCTCTTCTGCAAAACAAATATAATTTCAGTGTCAGCTGCGTGTCCCCATAGCAAAATACCATACGACATTATGCTATGGAAATAGCTAAAGTAAACTAGTCTAGCTGTTTCAACACTAGTTAGACTTCTAATCTTTTTACAGCATATGCTGCAGAACTAAGTCTGCTTGCTAGCTTTGATATATGGGGGCTCCATTGAAGCTTCGCGTCTAGTGTGATTCCAAGAAAAATGGTGGTATCTACAAGACTCAGTTTCTCCCCATTTAAAATTACATTAGTATTTAATTGTTTGACATTTGGAGTCATAAATTTCATATATTTCGTTTTAGTGCCATTTAAATGCAAATTATTGACATTGAATCAATTTACTAATTTAGATATAGCATTATTTACTTCGTCATATTTCAGCAAATGTCGACTTAATTTGAAAATTAAAGAAGTGTCATCTGCAAATAATACTATATCATGGTTATCTCCTACTATGTAAGGTAAGTCATTAATATATACCAGAAACAGAAAGGGGCCGAGAATTGAGCCTTGAGGCACGCCCATCTGTACCATCGACCCGGAAGAACTCATATTGTTGATGACAACTTTTTGCGTTCTCTTACTTAAATTATTAACAGTAGTTTTTAAATTAAAAGAAAGTGATCATATTTATCGAATGATCATATTACCCTCACGTACTATATAGATTGCTATTAAGAGGGCTATGCTCGGAGTTTCTCTGCGTGATAAACTTAGGAATGAGATTATCCGCAGTAGAACCAGAGTAACCAACATAGCCCAACGGATTAGTAAGCTGAAGTGGCAGTGGGCCGGCCATATAACTCGAAGAACCGACAACCGATGGGGAAGAAAGGTTCTCGAGTGACAGCCTCGTACCGGTAGGCGAAGTGTAGGGCGTCCCCCCACGAGATGGAGTGATGACCTGGTAAGACATGCAGGAAATCAATGGATGCAGGTGGCTCAGGACCGTGCTTTGTGGCATTCTTTGGGGGAGGCCTATGTTCAGCAGTGGACTTGTGAAGGGCTGTAATGATGATGATGATGACTATATAGATTTATAATATTCAAAGACCATTTTTTTTATCAATTTTTCGTTCAAGTTTATCGGATAAAACATAGACAGACGACAGGCAAAAATAATGGTTGTTTATGTATTAATAGCATGCCAAACTGCTGGCATGAAAGCCCTCCATAACCCCAGCATAGACCTATTTAAAGTTTTGAGTGCCGTAGGCAGGGAGGCTTTGTGAATGGAAATGAACTCGTGTAGTAACATTAACAGATAGTTTTTAGGTAAAGCGAAATAACTTGAGCGCATCCGTTCTCTTCATGCAAACGTTCTGTACCCGGATCGCATTTGCTGTTTTTCTGCAGAAAATATAACACGGAATTGTTTCGAATAATTTACAAAGTGCTTTGTTTTTAAATTCTACATTCGTCTTCCAAGAATGATTTCTTATTTACGCAAATATTAAATGAATTTTACGGATTCTATCACGTTTAATTTTTACTTTTTAGCTCCCAAAGTTTCGGGTGCTTTACAGCACCCATGGTCACGGGGGTGCAGTGTTATAATACAAAGTTGATACCCACTAATAGTAACGCAGATATCATCATCATTATCATCATCATCCTGCAGCAGTCTACTGCTGGTCATTGGCCTCTCAAATGGCGCCACTTAGCCCGATGTTCAGCTTTCTGCGTTCATTTACCACCAGCTGCCTTGCGCAGATCGCTCCATCTAGTTAGTGCCGAACTACTTATCGATGATTGTTACATCTGAGCCAAATGTGACCAGCCCATTGCCACTTTAGCTCCCTGATATCTCCTCGGCAGTTTGACAGCTCGCGCGTGTTTCGAAGTTGTCGCGACGTGATCGAAAATTGACCAGGACAAAATCATCCCTTTGTCCGTCGTCATCAGTCCTCACCTGGACATGACCTTATCATATTATAAGGAGGACTTGTCCTACTCGCCGCGCTTGGCAATCGGATTGACAATCGCAGCACCAGACCTAATATTATGTAACGCATTAAACACACATACAGACGTAAAACGCAGCTATACTATAGTGTTAGCACGAATGGATCGCCACGAACGGGGGAAGGACCACGCTCTCACAGAATACCAACATAAAATAGCAGCTTAATGCTGCTGTGTTTCGTACTGTGAGTGTGAACCGGAGACCACTTTTTACTGAAAACTAGGCATTTCATCTTAGTCCACCAGGGTGACAATGAGTATGCAGTTTGAGGTTTAAGGGCCACAGCCTCCACTTACCAAAAGGTGGCCTGTGTGTTCGTGTGTCACCCTTAATTCTATAGAAAAATACTTTAGTTAAATAAACAAAATACGTCCTTATGAAGCTTAGCGTACTAGATAAATTGGGCCAGTACTGTATGACAGCCTACCGCTTGCAACTCTAAAGGCGAAAGTTCGGTCTCACATAAAAGTTAAGTAAAAGTTGACCGCATCCAACGATGTGCGGCTCGAAAAGTCGACAGCCGAGTTCTTTCTAAATCGGTTCGATTGTATGGCCTTGCGAAAAAACTTAGCATATTTTTTTATCTTCTTTATTACGGGGTGCTCTAACTAATTGTTCGGATTAATTCTCAACCCCTAAATTTCACCATTGTACAACATTTAAAAAAAAACTTACCTCCACACAAGGAATTTCTCCTGTATCGTGGGGGCCGTTTACATTCATACATTTCATAAAGACAAACATCCAGAACTCGAACAATTATTTATAGGCCATACAAATACTTGATCCACGCGGGATTCGAACCCGAGGCCTTTAGCACTGCAACTCATTGTTGAGCCACTGCACCATGGAGCAGTCAAACACTAAGTTTTTTATTTACATCATCTTAATAGTTGGCAATACACGACTTAGTAACCCTCAAGAAAAGAAAAGACCCCACTCCTTTTTAAGAAGCCGGCAACGCATCTGTAACAGCTCATCTGGTATTCATGGGCGGCAGGAGTCACTTACTATCAGGTCCTTATATCAAAAAAAAAAATTAGACATTGATGAGTCCACCTTAATGGGTGACTGGCGTTTGTACTTAAATAGTTTTTGTTTAAAACGTTAACTTGCATTAAGGTTTTGTTTGTCGGTCGTTGAAACGACTCCCGGGGGTCACCGGGACGGGACCGTGGTCGTATCGACTCGTCGTTGTTTTAGAGGGTGAGATAGAAGTTGAGGGAGTTTTTCCTTGTAGATGTTACGAGTATATTCTTATCAAGAACGTAATCGTGCAACTTTGAAAATATATTATTTTTGTTATATTACCAATATAAAATGTATACATATAGATAACACCATCTTAATAATCACACATGAATAGCACTTGCTAAAATTTTTAAATTCTGTATGTATGTCTGCAGACAGACACCGGACTAATCTTAGAAATGGCCAGGAGGGAGCTAAGCTATTTTTTATCTGCAAAACTTAGATTTAAAAAAAGGTAATATGTGTGATAATATGTGGTGGGTTGTCGCCCCTCACGCCACCCATGGGACGAACTAGGGCGGTGGATATTCTTATACCGGAATACGGTTATTCATTCTATATATAAAAATATGTTTATACGTGGTCTACCACTCGGCTGCATAGTCACCTCTGAGGACTAAGATAAAATGTCTAACAGCTTTTTTTTTAGAATAAGGGTAACAAACGAGCACACAGTCCACCTGATGGTAAGTGGTTGCTGCGGCCCATAAACATCTACATCTATCCTCTATTACAAATCAAAATGTAGATGCGTTGTCACCCGTGAGGACTAAGATGGAATGCCTCATTTCCAGTAAAAAGAGCCTCCGGCCACCTGCACTCACCAAGCGAAACGCAGAGGTAAATCTCTACTTCACGCTGGTTTTCTGTGAGGTCGTGGTACCACCCCGGTTCGAGCCGGCCCATCCGTGCGACAGCAAACGCTGCCGCGCGGCTCTACCACTGTTAAAATTGTAAGTATACTAACTCTATACACTTCACACACCGGAACTCACAAGTGCACACACTGAAAACAAGACATTCGCTGAGCATTGTACTTATAAAATGACATTTTTACTGCCCGGATTATAAGAGAATTTTTTTAACCCCCACGCAAAAAGAGGGATGTTATAAGTTTGAACGCTATGTGTTTGCCTGTTTGTCTGTTGCACCGTATCTCGTAAACAGATAAACCGATTTGTGTGCGGTTTTCTTTTATTTCAAGGCAGGTTTTCTAGTGGTGCTGGTACGTTTTATCAAAATCGGTTCAACCATTTCAAGGTCATGAGCTATTTTGTTTCGGGGATTTTGTAAATGTTTATTTTAGTTGTAAATGATTTGCTTTAGTGCGCCTTCTCTCCTAAATCTAATTAAAAAAATTACGAAAACGATTATAATGTCGCATCAAATTCTATAAAACATTTATTACCTTCCTTATAGGGTGTACACGAGCTTTCTCGATGTATCTACCGCAGCGCGTAGACACGTGTAACCAACTTCAAATAAATTAGGCCAAAGATTCCGTGTCACCATTGGGGATTAAGTGGAAATGCCTTCTACGTTTGACGATTGGTCTCTTAGTACCGGATATTTCAGTATTGATTATAATCCGATGTCTTTTTAACAATAATATCTTATTTTAGAATGTTTTTTTATTTGTGTCATGTTGTCATGCTGCAGCTATATTATAGACAGATACACATACACACAGACAGACAGCCACACATTGCGGTCAAACTTATAACACCCCTCTTTTTGCGTCGGGGGTTAAAAATATCCTCCTATGCCATCAAAACATAACTTGTAAAAAAACCCAAGTCTCGGAACTCCGTTCTTCTACCCTAAAAAGTTGTGAGATCCATGTAATACCAAGTCGGTTAATTTATTCAGTCCATACTTAAGGGTCCTTCTGTCTTCAGTTATTGCGTAATTAGCTAAGCTAACAACATCTTATAGTGACCATCATCATCATCATCATCATTACAGCCCTTCACAAGTCCACTGCTGAACATAGGCCTCCCCCAAAGAATGCCACAAAGCACGGTCCTGAGCCACCTGCATCCATCGACTTCCTGCATATCTTACCAGGTCGTCACTCCATCTAGTGGGGGGACGCCCTACACTTCGCTTGCCGGTACGAGGCTGCCACTCGAGAACCTTTCTTCCCCATCGGTTGTCGGTTCTTCGAGCTATATGGCCGGCCCATTGCCACTTCAGCTTACTAATCCGTTGGGCTATGTCGGTCACTCTGGTCCTACTGCGGATATCCTCATTTCTGAGTTTATCACGCAGAGAAACTCCGAGCATAGCCCTCTCCATAGCTCGCTGAGCGACCTTGAGCTTCCTCATACGGCCAGCAGTGAAGGACCACGTCTCAGTTCCGTAAGTCATCACTGGCAACACGCACTGGTTGTACAATTTCGTTTTAAGGTTTTGAGGTATGTCTGACGAGAAGATGTGTCGTAGCTTCCCGAACGCTGCCCAGCCGAGTTGAATCCGTCGATTGACCTCTCGGTCGAAGTTGGACTTACCTAGTCGGACTATTTGTCCCAGGTAAACATACTCGTCAACAACTTCGAGCTTAGTGTTCCCAACAACTACCGGCATAGGTGTGACATGGACATTAAACATGATCTTTGTTTTGTCCATGTTCATCTTAAGACCTATCCGTTGGGAAACACTATTGAGGTCATTGAGCATAGTATACATAGTAGCATAGTGACCATACCAATATTAAAAATCTTTTATGTTTTAAATAAGTAGATTGACTTGGCCATCGCATCAATACACAATGTATCTCACAAGTAATACATATTATATTAAATTAGATTCTTTAGTGCGATTGCCAAGTCAATCTATATATTTAAAACAGATTTTAATATTGATATGGTCACTATAAGATGTTGTTAGGTTAGCTAATTAAGTAATAACTTGAACAAAAGGACCCTTAAGTAGGGACAGAATAAATTAACCGACTTGTACTGAGTTAATTGAGTTGCGAGACTTGGGTTTTTTTACAAGTTATGTTTTGATAGCATCTCATTTCTTTTTGTAGATAGTCCTATTTTTTTTCCTTTCCAGTACCATCTACTTCTTTAATACCAACTACGAATTTTCGGATAATATAGTCTACTTAATACATTTTACTGGGTTTTGGTACAACTTCATAAGACATGTCCCATTCTTGCTTTTCAATCCGTTGACCATTTTACAAGTTACCTTTGAACATAATTATATCTAGGTACATATCTACATATATAATTCCATTATATTATACACATACAGGTACTCTGATTCATTCACTGCAAATGTAACTTTGTAAACTTATATATTTATATAGGATTACAAAGTTATTTACGCAGTTGGTGTATCTAGAAAACTGGACCGAAATTACAAAATATTTTAATTTTTACTTGATTTGTACACTAAACATTAATTGTATTCTAAATTTGAAGCGTCTACGTCTGCTAGAAGTGCCTTAGAGTTTTGATGATCGGTCAGTCACTGAGTGACAAAATTAAGAAACTTTGACTAGTTATAATTCTTAAACTATTGGTTTAAATTGAATGAAATTTAAAATATACCGTGTTTATACAATGCATGCTTGGTCACTGAAAATTCAGGCTTCTAGTTTTATCCACAACGAAGTTATAGGGGGTCGAAAATGGCCTGAACTGCTTCGAGAAAAGGATGGTACGGCAGTGCCGCTTTTTTGCTCGACTTGGCGGGGCACTACCATGCGCGCAGATAATCCGGGCAGTAACATGTCATTTTATAAGTACCATGCTCAGCGAATGCCTCGTTTTCAGTGTGTGCACTTGTGAGTTCCGGTGTGAAGCGTATAGAAGGTTAGTATACTTATAAGCTGTTAGACATTTTATCTTAGTCCTCAGAGGTGATAATGCAGCCTTCTTGATGTTGGCTGCAGATGTCTATGGATGCAGTAGCCACTTACCATCAGATGATCTGGAAGTTCGTATGTTACTTCAGTTTCATAAAAGAAAGCGATCTAAGTATTTAAAGTCTGGCATAAACTGGTAAGACGTGCAGGAAGTCAATGGATGCAGGTGGCTGGGGATCGTGCTTTCTGGCGTTCCTTAGGGGAGGCCTAGGTTCAACAGTGGATTTGTGAAGGGTTGTAATGATGATGATGATGATAAACTGTATGATTATGCCCCAATCTTTTGGAAGCCATAAGATTTTTCTGGCGTTTCGGCCATCTGTGGTGAAACTGAGCGATAGATTATGTTATATTACACTGCTACAACACCGTAATTCCAACTGGACCCATCACTTGTACAATACGCATAAACTGTTCGTTGCGGGACTGCGCACAGTTTATTTACTCGATAGTAAACTTTTAAAACTACATTCTTTTTTATTTCTGCTTTTTAAAGTTCCCGAAGCCAAATGGCAAAAAACGGAACCCTTGTGGATTCGTCATGTCTGTCTATCTGTCTGTCCGTCCGTATGTCACAGCCACTTTTTTCCGAAACTATAAGAACTATGCTGTTGAAACTTGGTAAGTAGATGTATTCTGTGAACCGCATTAAGATTTTCACACAAAAATAGAAAAAAAAACAATAAATTTTGGGGGTTCTCCATACTTGGAACTGAAACTCAAAAAAAATTTTTAAACAAACCCTTAGGTGTGGGGTATCTATAGATCATCATCATTTATTCATCATTACAGCCCTTCACAAGTCCACTGCTGAACATAGACCTCCCCCAGAGAATGCCACAAAGCACGGTCCTGAGCCACCTGCATCCATCGACTTCCTGCATATCTTACCAGGTCGTCACTCCATCTAGTGGGGGGACGCCCTACACTTCGCCTTCCGGTACGAGGCTGCCACTCGAGAACCTTTCTTCCCCATCGGCTGTCGGTTCTTCGCGCTATATGGCCGGCCCATCGCCACTTCAGCTTACTAATCCGTTGCGCTATGTCGGTCACTCTGGATCTACTGCGGATATCCTCATTTCTGAGTTTATTACGCAGAGAAACTCCGAGCATAGCCCTCTCCATAGCTCGCTGAGCGACCTTGAGCTTCCTCATCCGGCCAGCAGTGAAGGACCACGTCTCAGTTCCGTATGTCATCACTGGCAACACGCACTGGGTGTACAGTCTCGTTTTCAAGTTTTGAGGTATACCTGACGAGAAGATGTGCCGTAATTTCCCGAACGCTGCCCAACCGAGTTGAATCCGTCGATTGACCTCTCGGTCGAAGTTGGACTTACCTAGTCGGACTATTTGTCCCGAAAAACATACTCGTCAACAACTTCGAGCTTAGTGCTCCCAACAACTACCGGCATAGGTGTGACATGGACATTAAACATGATCTTTGTTTTGTCCATGTTCATCTTAAGACCTATCCGTTGGGAGACACTATTGAGGTCATTGAGCATAGTGCTTAGGTCCTCCAACGATTCTGCCATAAGGACTATATCGTCGGCAAATCGAAGGTGAGTGATGTACTCGCCATTGATGTTGATACTGTATCCTTTCCAGTCCAGATGCTTGAAAACGTCTTCCAATGCAGCGGTGAAGAGTTTCGGGGATATGACGTCACCCTGTCTTACACCTCTCTGCAGTTGGATAGGTTTCGTACTCTGGTTCTGTACTCGGATAGCCATCGTAGCCCTACTGTACAAACACTTCAGCACTTCGATATACCGACAGTCAACTTGGCACCGCTGAAGGGACTGCAGCACCGCCCAAATTTCGACGGAATCAAAGGCTTTCTCATAGTCCACATACGCCAGACATAGTGGCAAATTGTACTCTTCGGACTTCTGTACAATTTGCCGAAGGATATGTATGTGGTCTATGGTGCTAAAGCCCTTTCGGAAACTGACTTGTTCGGGAGGCTGGAAGTCGTCAAGTCTGCGCGCGAGACGATTCGTAATGACTCTCGAAAATAGCACGTAGACACGGCTCAGAAGGGAAATCGGTCTGTAGTTCTTCAAGAGAGCGTTGTCACCTTTCTTGAAGAACAAGACTACCGCACTTCTGCTCCACGCCTCCAGTGTAATGCCACCATGGAGGACGGAATTAATGAGCTTCTGAAGGACTTCAAGTACCGATCTTCCACCCGCTTTCAGAAGCTCCGCTGTAATTCCATCCTCGCCTGGGGCCTTACCGTTTTTAAGGTGCTGGAGAGCCATTCTAATCTCGCTCAGACTGACGTCCGGGATATCTTCGGAATAGTATCGGATGAGACTCGTTCTTGGATCGTTACTCACACTTGCGTGTGGCTCCAACGATGACGTGTACAGCTGCCCATAGAACCTCTCAATCTCACTCAAAATCTCAGGTGTCCGGGAAACGATGCTGCCACATTCTGTCTTCAGCTTTGACAGTTGGCTCTTTCTGGCAGACAGATCTCTGGCAAAGACTGGAGTCTTGGTTCCGCTAGATCGCTTCTTCAATACGAGCTGTATTGAAGTTGCGTAAGTCCCGCCGCATGCATTTGGAGATCTGTCTGTTCAGATGCCTGTATGCTGTCAAGTCTGTTGAAAAATGTAGCTTCATCTCCCGTCTAACAGCCATGAGATTAAGAGTGTGATCGGAGAGTTTTTGTGTTCTTCTGCGGCGGGTCTTGCAGAACTTAGCTCCGACCGCATGGACAGTTTCCACGAGCTTGTCATTAATATCGTCCACTTCATTGCAGTCTTCTAGGCACTGAAAACGGTTTTGTAACTCGAGCTGAAAGGTTTCGGGACTTTGGAACAGAGCACGAGGGGGACGGAGCGTTGACTTCATTAGACGAGATCTCTCCAACTTAACGTTTAGGTTCAGTGTGCCTATAACCATTCGGTGATCGCTACCAGTTTTCACCCTCGCGATCACGGAGACATCACTTAACAGTTGTCGTCTGGTCGTCATAATGAAGTCAATCTCATTTTTTTCGAGCCGTTGAGGCTCGACCAGGTCCACTTCCTGTGGGGCCGCTTCTGGAAGAAAGAGTTCATCATAAAGAGTCCCTCTTTCTCCATGAAGTCGGCCAGCTGCTGGCCCCTTGGGTTCCGTTGCCCTATTCCAAATTTCCCCACTTTCAGCTCACCGTTCTCTCTTGTGCCTAGTTTTGCATTGAAGTTTCCCATTAACACCGTATATTGGGTTTTGAAGGAATGCATGGCTCTAGAGATATCCTCATACATTTCCTCCACCTCCTCATCGGGGTGTGCCGAGGTTGGTGCGTAAACCTGTATGACCTTCAGCAAATACCGTTTGGTGATTCTGAGTATAAGGTACGCAACCCTCGTCGACACACTCCCGATCTTTACAACGTTGTTAACGAGAGACTTGTGGACGATAAATCCGACACCTCCTTGGGACAGATGGTCGCCCTCCCGGTGATAGAGCAAGTTGCCGGATTCGAGGATTACCATGTCCTCCCCCTCTCTTCGGACTTCGGATAATCCTATAATATGCCAGCGCAACTTGTCTATCTCTTCTTCCAGCTCCACGATCTTCTCGTCAGTCCTCAGGGTGCGTGCGTTGTACGTTGCCAGGTCGAGTCGTCTAAGGTGGCAACCGAACCTCCACCGGAGATTCTTAGCACCCCCTGCCCCGCCGTTACCATGGTCGCCACCGTAGCCAGGAATAGCGGGGCCGCCGGGGACTGGGGGCCGTCTGTTTGTTGCTTTAGTCATTGGGGGGTATCTGCCATAGTTGCCACGCTTGGCGAGCGGGTTGGCAACCGCAGTTTTTTTTATTGAAATTTTGGCTATTATCAGGAAGATGCTGCTGCCCATCTCCTGCCTATTTCCCTTTGTCGCCTTTTTCGACACCCACAGGAGGATATGGGGTAGTGAATATTCTTGACCGCCACTACACGGCAATAGGCAACCTATGGATAGGTCTTTAAAAATGATATTGAGGTTTCTTATATAATTTTTTTCTAAACTGAATAGTTTGCGCGAGAGACACTTCCAAAATGTTAAAAATGTGTGCCCCCCCCCCCCCCCACTGTAACTTTTAAAATAAGAGAATGATAAAACTAAAAAAATATATGATGTACATTACCATGTAAACTTCCACCGAAAATTGGTTTGGAAGAGATCTAGTAAGTAGTTTTTTTTTAATACGTCATAAATCGTAAATTATGTTACTTGCTGCTACGGACCCTTTCATGGGCGAGTCCGACTCGCACTTGGCCGCTTTTTTTTTCAATATAATTACAATGACTGCAATGTGAAAACTTTAATGGTTTCAGTCGGGAAAAAACAAGAAAGCGACCTAAATTCTAACCGTACTTGCATCGAACTCTTTCCAGTAATATGAATTACATGCCCGTGTAGTGGCGATGTAAGAACCATATCGCCTCGCGCTTTTCGTGAGAGGTGGCAGAGGGAGAAAATGAAACAAAAAGTGTGCAGCAGAAACTTCCTGATAACAAATTAAAAAAAATGCGTGAGTGTCGTGGAACACTGTTGGAACGAAGTTCCTTGCGTAGTATAGATAAACTTATTATATTATTGATTAACAAATACAAATAAATGAATTACTAGCGTGTATTAAAATGAAGCGTCATTTGAAATAAAATAATATTTCCTTCATGGCAAGATAAGAAAACGCGCGAGGGAGATGGATAATATTCCATCTCTCTTCCTTATTTCGCCGCCAAGGCCGTCTACACTATGACACAAGGGGTAGTAACGAACAAATCTTACACTTTTTGTCGCCTAGCTCCCATCCGCCAAACCCGTACCGTCCGATAAAGAACTTCGTTCCAAAAGCTGAGGTTGCCAACCCGCCTGCCAACCGTGGCAACTATGACAAATGTCACCTCTGTGAGACAATCTATGGGGGAGATCTGTATTCAACAGTGAAATTTTATAGGCTGTAATGGATGGTATTACGTAGCGACAGTCACATCTAACGTTATTTGGGACGACAGAAACGATAAAATACTTATCAATGGCACTTGTAGCTCAACTCGGTAAAAGTTAGCGAGTTTTGGTTCTTTATCTCGTTGGTTTATTGTATAATCCTATACCCATAAACATTTATATCATGTTGGCCTGGAACTTATATCTACTATGTTTGTATGAGAATTATAACAAAAAATAATGTGCCAACTGTGTTACTTGCCTAGCATTTCGTAAACGGCAACTAATGGGATATTGGGTTCTGATTGTGTAGGCCAGGGTTTTCCAACCTTTTTTTACCAGGAAACACTGATTTTTTCGTAGTTAGCAGGTTTCATATTTCTTGTGTTAATCTAATAATAAATTATAATCGCAACTTTTAACATAATTATAATAATAAAGTAAAAAGAAGCATTCATTAACAGTATTATTTGCGTATTTATTGTAAAAGCTAGTAGGTACTTACTAACGTGACGCGCGTTGTTGGACTGTCCGCGTGACGAGAAAATAATAAATATGTTATTTAAAACAATTAGGTAGGTAAAATATTTAAATCTTTCGCGGGCCATATTTAAGCTATTACGCACCACTGGTGGTCCGCGCACCAACGGTTGGGAATCTCTGGCGTAGGCGATATGCTACCTATCACTTCTTTCACAATTTTTCATCTAAGTTATAATTTTTAGCTAAACGTGGTTCGAGTAGCTTGCCGCTTTTTAAACTCTGTCTACATCCTTGGTGGATCACAGATGTGGCCTAAATGTATAAATGTTAACACGTATATATTAGAATAACGGTTCTGAATATATCGAACAAAGCGAGGGGACATAGTTTACTGGTAAGTATTCAAAAACTAAATGATCGGGTCAACATACGATACTAATAAATAAACTAAAATCGTAAACAATTTACTAACTAACTAAGACCAACAAAGAAAGAAAATTACATACACTATAAATGATACCGAAACGAATATCATACATGTCTGCACTCATGCACACATATCTATATCAATTGCAATCAAAACACGGTATGTGGATGTATGTGTGCGTCCTGCAGTGGACTTTTAAAAGCTGATATAGAAATGAAGAAGAAAGACGTATGCGTGAGTAAATGTCAAGAAGATGAGCATGATTTCGTCACTTGATGTACGAAAATTCCTTTTTACGTAGGTAGCCTAAATTATTACCAAAAGTTAGAAATAAACTTTCTGTGTAATTGAATTAAACGCTGAAATATTAAAGCCGCTTCAAGGGCACTGTGAAAACTGTGTGATAGGCGGCGCCGGAGCCAGCCAAGTGTCAAGGTGAATGGCAACACAGCGCCAAAGTGTCTAGACCCGGGGCGCCTAGCTCACAATGGTTGCTTAGACCGCTACAGATCGGGATCTTTGTCTTGCTTTTAAGTAAACGCTATATTTAATCTCCAGGCGAGTGATTTATGGGTGCCATTTTTTTGGAAAATTGTCTTTTATCAATAAAAATATGTATATTTATTTATTTATTTACTCTTCTAAGCTTCCGCTTAGCTACTATCCCAACAGTTGGTAAATAGTGAAGAGCACTGAATTAACAAAAGCCTATTCACCCTTTAATACACCCACATTGTAATATCATTTGTATTATTTCTATACTCTGTAAGATACCTTCATATAACAATGTGTGGACTTATTTAATGCCTAGTGCTGTAATAAACCACGGGAAAAGTGGTAGAAGTAAGAAACCTTCTAATGGTATGAAATATAAAATATACATAATATGAATTTCACGGCAAATGATTTATTTAATATGATAATTTTCAACCACAAGTGCGGCATAAATATAAAAGTTTAATTTTAGAACAAATAAAAATGTTACAATGCTTATAATAAATCAAAATATTATTTTTCTCGAGTAAAATTGTTTTGCATTACCGTCATCTATTTCGTTCCATCGGTTAAGTCATTTTATATAACAAAAATTGATTGAATCTTCAAGGTGGTACGTAAAGTAGACGGCTAAGTGGCCTAAGCACAATATAATATTCTATCTCATTCTATCGCAGGTTAAATCCCATAGATGTATGTTTATCTCTTTTTAGTTTCATTGAGTTTTTTATAGAATCGGGTGACAAACGAGCATACAGTCCACCTGATGGTAAGTCGTTGCTGTGACTCATAGACGTCTACATTTATCCTCAATAAAGAATAAAAATGCTGGTGCGTCGTCACCCGTGAGGACTAAGGTCAAATGCTTCTTTTCCAGTAAAATGGGTATCCGGTTCTCTACACTCACCATACGAAACAGCAGTGTCAAGCTGCCATTTTACGCTGGTATTCTGTGAGAGCGTGGTCCTTCCCCGGTCAAGCCGACCCATTCGTGCTACAACTATAAAACACGTTTCAAATAACTTCAAAATAAATCACACTATCAAGACGTAAATATCAGTCAGAGTATCAGTCAGTTCGATACCAACGATTACCTCGCAGTTAACCCAGTACCTACTCGAGTTACCCGGGTTCTATCCCCGCCGGCACCAATTAAATTGTTAATTGCAATTTTAAGTACTGATTTACCGCGTGACCGGCGCTGAAGGAAAACATCGTGAGAAAACCTGCATCTCTGAGAAGTAAAACATTAGAAGGCGTGTCAAGCCCGCAAACACGCACTGCAGTAACGTGGCTAGAATAATTGCTTCTTAAAGCTTTAACTACTCTGAATGACCTTGACGAAACGGCTATCGCAGAGATTTTAGCCAACGTCAACACCGTCTAGCAAATACGTTCTGTATTACTTATAAAAGTGCAAAGATTAATAGACTGCAGAGATGACAATTATGAAAGTGACATACTGCCCGTTATGCTTGCGCATCACTGAGAATTATGTTGTAGTTACGCATCTTCAATTACATTGTGCTGTAGCTTTGTCCGGTAGGCGTCACGAGCTATCAAGTGTTCAAGTTTCAAGTACGTAAGAGTTTTTTTATTATATATGTGAAATCGTATTTATTTGTATCGCATTAGTAGATCTGGGTCAAAGGGTTCGCTGTAAATTTTTCCCGGGTTTGAACCTCGACAGCACGAATGCAATTTGTAATTGCAATTTTCGTCAACACGCATTGGGGCAGTTCGGCGGGCATTTCCTTGCCCTAAAACCCTCTCTGAAATAAAAAAAAGAGTTCTGTGCCCTACTGGGCACAGAGACTTGTATAGCCTTTTATATTACTTTGTAGCAATATTTATATTATTTATATTATATTATATTTATATTATATTAGATACAGAAGGGTACCTTATGCTGACAAATATATCACGTGAAGGCGACGAAAACGTAAAACATCTTTGTACCTAGATAAAATGTTCGAAAGATTGTCAATCATGTCATACGCCACATTTTCTATAGAGCGTAGAACATTGCAGATAGGGCAAAATAAAAAATAATCCAAAATATTATGGGAACTATTTATTAATAATATATACATTTATAGGCATTTATAATAAAAATAATGAACAAGCTGCAAGGTACAACTAATAATGTTTCTTGTAAACACAATTGTAAAATTCCTGTTTTAATGTTTACCAATGGTTAATTGATGAATCGTAGTCAAGATCACTTCATATAAAATATATTTAATTAAAATTGACACATGACCTATTTGGCTTTCTACTTACAACTCGGCGGAAATTTAAAAAGAAGATTTTGTCTTTTCACACAAGTATTGTTTACAACTGGCGTGGTTTCGAAAAGCGTGATAAAGTGTCAGCGGTATATAATCAATTAAATACTGAACTTTTTTGAAATTATTTTTGTTTATTTTTGTTATATCTTCTTAAAAACTGACGCCATCTGACTATTTTATTATTTGTTTTTTTTTGTAACGCATAAGGATAAGTTAGACTAAATTAGATTAACTTGGATAAGTTTGTAATTTTTTTAATTTTATCACAAAATTTCGGCAATAAATTATTACCTTTTCTACAGTGATTCTCTCCTCTTAGTTTCGGGGTGCCTGTAGGATGTTATACTGAGTCACCGTCAGTTACTAAGCGGCCATAAAAAAAAACACAAAAATAAAAATACATATATTAATTTTTTGATTTTAATATTTATGTTTTTTTGAATTTTGATTGATTTTTTTAAACCTGGTAAAATTATTTTTTTCCATACCAATTGATGGGCCTGAGTATAATGCCAGTTATGCTCTTTGGCTGAAGTTATTTTTTATTTAATGCTCAATTGCAGACAAAACAATATTGATTGCGCATTTCTAAAACAAAATTTTACCTCTTCTCCTTCAAATAATAGCTCCTGCACCTAACACGGCGGAAAAGTTATTATTATCTATAAGACCATTTGCAGAAACAGTTTTTGTTAACAGTTATGAGTGTAATATTTTATCAGCTGCTTTGTTTATAGTGCCTTGAGCAACACTTTGCCGGTTTCTGTAAAGAAAATGATACTGGCTTTGCAAATATGGATGGCCGCTACCATTGAATATAATACCCGCTATGTTACACTTATTTACATAGAAACTTTAATTATCATTTGCATAAAATTCTAAATAGCACTCTTTACACAAGAAAGTAAACTTTTAGATCAGTCCATCTTGTTTTTCACTAATTAAGTGAAAAGTAAAACAAACCAATAGGTCCGTGATTTAAAATTTCTTGCAACTTTTTATAGAAAAGCATGACCTTATCATAATATAATAGTTAATCATTTAGCCATGTGATAAAATTTTTAAGTGTGCCAGTCAAACATTAATGATGATATTCGGGTTATACTGGAAATAGTCTTTTAAATATTTTGTAGTACAATTGATAATCTTCAGTATGATTGACCGTGTATATGCCTTTTATAAGTCTATGTTATTTTTGATGAAAATTATTATTGCAGATAAAAGCCCTTTCACATTTATTGTAGTCTCGAATTAAATTAATCAAAATGAAAATAAGAATTTTGACTCTTTATAACTGATCTTTAAATGTAAAACACTGGCTTGAAATTATATAATTATCGGCATTTTTTTAATTCATTGAACTTTTTTAAGTTTGTGTTAAAACTCTACTGGTAAAAAAAAAACAAATATAATATATATATTAAAGTTCTTGATGAAAATAAAGTATGCGCGTTACATCGCATCCCATCAAGAATTTCTAATGTAATTCTTGGTGTAAAGCTAAGACGTGATAATAACTGTAAACAATAGAATAAGAAAACAATGAAAATATTTGTAAATACTTGCTTTATAACCTAATAAATATTATTTGACCGTAATAAAATAAAACAAAGTAGTGTTCGGCATGACAGTAAAAATAAATATTTTCCATTATTTTTGCAATATCTAACAGCTGGAACAGCGCGCGATTCTGATCCATCTAAAGATGCTAAATTTCAGCAAGCACTGTCAAATTCAATAGGAGTAACTGAAAAACGGTTCTTGATGGTTGAACGGTTCTATAGAAGGGTAAATAAATTATTTAAACTATAAAGTAAAATCACTTTATTAAAAATCAAAATAGCCCAATAGCTTTATTAACATGAGATATATAATTGTACGAGTGCTTACAATACTTAACATTATTTTAATGAAATCTCAGAAAGTTTTTTTTTAATAGAATAAGGGTGACAAACGAGCACACAGTTCACCTGATGGTAAGTGGTTGCTACGTTCCATAAACATCTACATCTATTCTCGATTACGTATCAAAATGTAGATGCGTTGTTACCCGTGAAGACTAAGATGTAATGCCTCATTTCCAGTAAAAAGGTTCTCCGGTTCTCTACACATACCATACGAAACACAGCAGGGTTCAACTGCTATTTTACATGGTTTTCCGTGAGAGCGTGGCCCTTCCCCTGTCGAGCCGACCCATTCGTGCTACAACTATACCTACTACTAATATAGCTGCAGCATGGCTCTACCACGTAAGAAAAAATTGACGTTGAAAATTTAAGTATTTTCAGAAGTAACTTTGCAATTATTTTCCGTTGAGTGAATTTTTGTGGAATCGTGTTTTGCAAACCGCCACCTGAAATTCGTACAATGTTTTTTCGATAACGATGAGAAATTACAAAACGATCCCCATGCATATCAATGTGGCTCTATTCAGCCTCTTAATATGAACATACTTCGGGATTCAGAGATTTTATAAAGTTTTCATGCGTAGATAATGGAAGATATAATATTATATTATTACTGTCCCGTGTGAGAGAACCTTTATACTTATATACATATTCTCATCATATTTTGATGGTTGGTTAGAAAAATTATATCTAAATGCAAACTTTCACAAGGTAATTTTTTTTACTATTTTTATCCAGTAAGTAGTAAAGCAACTACAATCCCATTGGCAAGTGGTTATGTAGACTAAGATGGTGAATTTCACTGACTTAACAAAAACCTATTCACTCTTGCCTAATAGTAATAGGTAAGTATTATTTGCGACCTATGTGTGTGCGTGCGTGCGTGCGTGCGTGCGTGCGTGCGTGCGTGTGTGTGTGTGCGTGCGTGCGTGCGTGCGTGCGTGCGTGCGTGCGTGCGTGCGTACGTGCGTGCGTGCGTGCGTGCGTGCGTGCGTGCGTGCGTGCGTGCGTGCGTGCGTGCGTGCGTGCGTGCGTGCGTGCGTGCGTGCGTGCGTGTGTGTGTGTGTGTGTGTGTGAAAAAAAGCGTATGAGAATACGTGAAGAGGAATAAAGGTTGAGTACTACTTCGCTTACCTGTACGAGGTTGCCACTCGAGAACCTTTCTTCCTATTTTTTATCTATTTTCCAAGTTATATAGCCAGCCTTTTTATGGTTGGTATGGTTTTGAAAAAAGGCCAGGTTAAGAGTACCCTAAACCGTAGAGCATGTATGAAGGGAATAATGAAAGTGGACGAAGCGAAACAAGTATGTAAGGATCGTAGCAAGTGGAAAGAAGTGGTATCTGCCTACCCCTACGGGAAAGAGGCGTGATTATATGTATGTATGTATGTATGTATGTATAGCCAGCCCATTGCCATTTCACTGTAATATTCCGTTGGGCTATATCAGTTACTCTGGTTCTATTGTGAATATCTTCATTTATAACTTTATCACGTAGAGAAACCCCTCTCCAATTTAAATTTTCTAGATGATAGTTTTTCTAACATAAAAAAAAACAAAACCCAAGAATATATAGTTATTTATACTTAGGGAAGCACCATTTTTTTATTTATTTAAATTGTTTGATTTAATTTGATAAGAGTGTACCTAAATGTAAGTATCTGTATCTATATTTCCCCCCCCCCCCCAATAATATTTTATAAAGTCATACAGCGTTTTATTGTAATACATATTATAAAATTCAGTATCAACTAATTAATAAAAATATGCAATAATAAAATTACATAGGTATTAAAAACTATCGAAATCTAAGTAACGGAGAGCATGTTAGTCGTTCCACATATAAATTATATAAAAATGCATTTTTCAATTTCACTAATCAACGTCGCCGCGAAAATTTCTTCTTCTTTGGGCACTTTAAAAATGAATTTATTTAGAAAATAATATTTACAGTTACCAGTGTACAGATATTAACTAAATTAAGTATTTCTAGTCATAAAAATATATATAATTGAGTATAAACTTTTAAAAAACTAATATATATTTGAACGAAGTCGGTCCAACACCGATGCGCGGTCCACCCTCAACGATGTCCGAAAACGGACTGTGACAGGCTGACAGGGCGACGGAGCATGCGCGCTCGCGTAAATATATTCAATTTCAGGGAAAAATGATATATTCTCTTATAAAACGGGGAATAAAAATAAAACTCTCAATTAAAAATATTAATATTTTTAAGACCTTTTTTTTAGTGTAAGAACAATTTAAAAAGCTTGTGCCGTTATGGAGAAATTTTGCAAAATATGACAAAGATAGGTACTCTTTGGGGATTTTTTTTCTAATAAGGGGTTGACAAAAATACAATTTTGTTCAATTAAAAACATTTACCAAATCCTCTTCTGTTACCCTGTATTTTTTCTTTATGGATTAAATGAACAGTTATTGAGATATTTTTACTTAAATATCCAAGATTTAGGCATTTCAACCACTGTTAAGGCCTTAAACGTTGAACGAGACATAAAATGCAAATGTGTAAGGCAAAGTGTGTGCAGCCAAAAGGTAATAAAAAGTTAAAGATTAAAAAAAATGTATCCTCAACGGAGACTAGTCATCTGCGCATGACAGGATTATAGTGTGCAAATGTATGCGCGAACACAGGGGCACTCGCTATTCTCTCACTCTCATAGTCCGATGAAACAGTACGCAGACAGCACGACCGGCGACAGGCGCAGGAAATCTTTACACGTGCTTTCCGAAGCACGGGTGTGAAACGCGCCCAACTTCCTGAATCCTGACTCCGGGCAGCTATTGAGAATTTCTTAACAGAAAACTCGATAACTTACTATCTGGCCCGATCCGGGATTCGAACCCGGGACCTTGTGATCAGCAATCGCGTTTACAACCACAAGACCAACGAGGCAGTCCAAATCGTGTGCAGCCAAATTTTTTTTAAAAAAAGTTAAAGATCCTAAAAACATATATCTACGTGGTAGAGCCATGCTGCAGCTATATTGGTAGTATAGTTGTAACACGAATAGGTCAGCTCGACCGGGGAAGGGCCACGCTTTCACAGAATACCAGCGTTAAATAGCAGCTTAACACTGCTGTGTTTCGTATGGTGAGTGTAGAGAACCGGAGACCCATTTTACTAGAAAAGAGGCATTCCATCTTAGTCCTCACGGGTGACGACGCATCTGCATTTTGATTCTTTCTTGAGGATAAATGTATATGTCTATGGGTTACAGCAACCACTTACCATCAGGTGGACTGTGTGCTAGTTTGTCACCCTATCCTACAAAAAAAAATATCTTCTAAAACAAAAACATTCAAACACCAGTTTCCTTTAAAGTAAACCTAAAGAGGTTCACAAGTTTGGAGACCGTAACACTATTCTTCCATGAATGTTTGAACTAACTAATATGGCATCGTACTCAGACGCCTGTAGTCCCTCACATGCCCTATTACGGCCAATCTGTATTACCCCCGGGACACGTTCCCCGTATATATCAGGTGAAGCGTCGCGCCGTCGGCTGTTGCAGTCTAGACAGCTACATTCTCTTATTAGAACCAAGCGAAATTTATTAAAAGTAACGTAGGAAGAATACATTCTGTCCTAACAACGAGGCGGCTGTGGGAATTTAGCCGCATTTCTTAGAACTTATGTATTGCGTGCCAGCCAAAGATAAATGTCACGTATTTAATGTCTTGTTCTTTCTTGCACGATACTTGCTTATAGGATTTTAAAATAGTCAATATGAATAACGAATATTATATTACAAGGGACGAGTATATTGTAAGTTTTTTAAAGCCGTGCTGCAGCTATATTATGTAGCACGAATGAGTCGGCTCGACCGGGGAAGGACCACGCTCTCATAGAATACCAGCGTAAATGTATTTCATATGGTAGGTGTCCACCAGAGATCCTTCTTACTGTAAACAAAGCATTCCATCTTAGTCCTTAGGGGTGACAACGCATCTGTATTTATATTTTTAATCGAGGATAGATGTAGATGTCTATGGGTTCAGCATTCACTTACCATCAGGTAGACGCACTGTCTTTGGAAGTCGCAAGTCTGGAAGAAAGGATTCCAAAATAGGGTGTTTAATCAGTTAATAACTTGTTCAGACAATATATCAGTCGAATAACATGTAAATGTTTAGAGTAGGGATAAATATATTAAATAATAAACAAGGTGCTTCTTTCCGACTTTTAAAGATATACACAAAATTCACATGTAAGTTAAAGTAAAGTAAAAAAGTAACGTTACAGCTTATTTCTTACATATAAATATAATCACGCCTTTTTCCCGTAGGGGTAGGCAGAGACCACTTCTTTCCACTTGCTACGATCCTTACATACTTGTTTCGCTTAGTCCACTTTCATTATTCCCTTCATACATGCTCTACGGTTTAGGGTACTCTTGACCTGGCCTTTTTTCAAGACGTCCCTGATTTGGTCTAGAAATGTCCGCCTAGGTCTACCCCTTCCAACACTTTCATTCACACTCGCCTTATAAAGGGATACTCATCCCAAATTACCTGTCCGGTAGTTGTGGTATGGTATACGGGTATGCGACCCCGGCTTCCCTAGCTATTACTGTCCTATCCCTTACCCTCCTGGACGGTAATATCCTACATTTCCTATTTCCTACCCTAACTTACCTTACTCTTCCTTTTCACACCTATCCTTCCCCTTTTCCTATTCCTACCCTCCGCCAATCCAACGTCGGCCGCGCGGATGGATGCATGGCTAGGGGCGAGCCTAGTCGTTAGCGTGCCACACTGCCCTGGGACCGGGCGAGCCCAGAATTAGGCTAGCCTTACCCTGGCATGCGGGGCTCTGCTGGGGGGGGGGGGGGGGACCAAACCTTTCCCTCGCTATTCGTGGGAACGCAATGGATAATGATAAAAAAGCTTATTTCTTACATCTATAATTTCATTGGTGTCGGCTGGAATCGAACCTGGGTTGCCCGAGTACTGTGGTATGTACAGCGAGAGCATATAAAATTCGAACTCTTACCACTCTTACCGCAAATGACATATCAGTGAGATAATTCTTGGATAATCTCTATATAGTCTATAACAAAGTCGCGTCCCGCCGTCTGTACGTTTAGGTCTTTTAAACTACGCAGCGGGTTTTGATGCGGTTTTCATCAATAAACAGAGTGATTCAAGAGGAAGGTTTATATGTATAATACGTGCATAATATATATTATATAATTCTTCTGTCCGTGTGTATGTGACTGAACTCCGCCTAAACAGCAGGACAGATTTTGATGAAATTTTGTGTGTGGGATTAAGTTGTTTAGAGAATGGTTTAAATTCACAATTGAACCCGGTAGGTAGCGTTATTGTCGAGATCCAGAAATAAACCGTGCGAAGCTGGGACAAATCGCTAATTCAGACTAAATATTTGAAGCCTTTGAGAAATAGTAGAATATTTACAATTGCTAAAACATATGAAAAGTGTGACGTTGTGTGAATGTTATGAGAGGTCTTTTGTACTGTGGAATATATGTATATCCACTTACACACTTTTACTATCAATCCAGTGTACTTGAAAATTTTTTGGGACTTTTCCAAACTGATGAAATGTCTCTAGCTCTAGCTAGCTGTTCCCCGCAACTCCGCCCGCGCGTAATTTATTACGATTAGATTTCAATTTCATGGGTTTTTGCGTGGAACCCTAATTCTTTTTCTAAAATAAAAGTAGCCTAAGTTATTTCTTTTAACATCAGCTATCTACCAATGAAGTTCCGGTCGAAATCGATCCAGCCGTTTCGAAGATTAGCCGGAACAAACAGACAGACAGACAGACAGAAAGACAGACAGCCAAAAAATTTTAAAATTTTATTTTTGTTATAAGAACGGTATATACTTTCATATGCATTTAGTAAAAAGCTGTTATTTCGACATTACAAACAGACACGTCAATTTTATTTATTTGTATAGATGAGATATAACGAGCCGAGGCAGCTCAGGGAATATTAACTTACAACACACAAAACATCGGACGACCTTGTAACGGATTTTGATTAAACATGTCTAAGAATCACCGCTAAAAAAGCTGCTTTTAAATAAAACAAACCGCACCCAATTCGGTTCACCCGTTTAAGAGCTACGGTGCCAGACAGACACACACACATAACGGTTAAACTTATAACACCCCTCTTTTTGCGTCGAAGGTTAATTATAATAAATTGCAAAACATAAAATCATTATCTTATTAATAATAAGAAACTTAAAATAAAATCACTGTCAATTAGAAATTATCTCGAGACCTCAAAATGCATTATTGACTAGGTAAATTGACTTAAAATTAGTCTAAACATAGTAAATTGACTTCGAAATCGACAAGACATAGGTAATCGACTTCGACTTTAAAAGTGACTGCGATTGATACCTATTTCAAGATATTTTCAAGACAAAAAAATCAATACACCTCGACAATCCGTCCACGTAGGCTAACAAGTATCATAATGCGGTAACGATTCCTAGTAAAAAAACTTAACAGGCGCACGGCAATATTATTATTAGACATTCACGCGACAATCCGGCGTCTTAGAGGCCAATGTCCCTACACTGGAAGGAACTAACAAAGCAAGAACTGTAGCAAAAACCTGCGCACCGCCAATAGTAAGGTAGTTAATACATAGATGGGCATGAACAGGAACGATTCCTGATTGACTTTTTACATCCAATAATAAAAATAGAATAGAATCTTGCACTTATATATAAAATAGAATTTTCTCTTATATAAAATGAATATAATTTATTTGAAAGGCTGTCTTCGAACACGCGGGGGCCCAAGAGCACCCAAAGTTTGGGAAATCCAAAAAAATATGAATGTAATCATATAAGTGTAATTTTTTTTAATGACGAATTGTAATTATAGTTGCGTTAAAAAAGTAATAAATGCTTTTTAAACTGATTAATATATTTAATTGAATGAAAATACGTGACGTGGTAGAGCCATGATACAGCTAATATGTGGTTATAAAAAAATCTCACAGCTTCCAACATTTGCCATGCTACAGTTAATATGTGGTTATAGCTGGTTCAACTCGACCGGGGAAGGAACAAGCTCCTACAGAATACGAGGTCGTAACAGCAGAATAATGCTGCCATGTTTCGTATGGCGAGTGTAGAGAACCGGAGACCCTTTTTACTGAAAAAGAGGCATTCCATCTTAGTCCTCACGGGTGACACCGCATCTACATTTTGATTCGCAAAAGAGGACAAATGTAGATGTCTATGGGCCACAGCATCCACTTACCATCATCATATATATATATATATATATATATATATATATATATATATATATATATATATATATATATATATATATATATATAATAATTTTTCAGGGAATTGCGTGTATAACAAACAAAAAAAAGAACCAAAAAAACTTCCCTTTTATTATATTAACATGATCCTTAGTATATAGATAAATAAACAAGGTTTAGTAGGTTTAAGAACTGACATTTGAGAAACGAAATTAATTTTCTACGTCGAAAAAATAAATATATTTCATTTAATTTTTATTTAAATAAAACGCAAATCCTCGCAAAAAACGCTAAAAAAACACTTCAAAGAGGAGACCATTTCAATGATTCTTTTTTTATTTGAAAGCTGGTGCTTCACATGTAGTCAGTCCCTATAAATTTTAGTTGTTCTTAATAATTTATATTGAAGTCGGTTGTACAAAATTTTTAATTTTAAATTATATTCAATGTGTAGTGTTCGCGTAAATATAAGAATTCAAGAATAATAGTATTCCATATATTATGTTCAATCTATTTCAGCGTTTTAGGGCCTTTTCAGACCGGGAGTCCGTGTTCTTTGAGCCCTTAGGGTGAAGACGGAATTATTTGTTTGTTTCTCTTCTATGTGTTCTACCGTTTATTCGATTACGATAATACTTTGTTCAGATATTCCGTGCGCCGCTGAAGGTTTTGACAACATAAAAGAATATTACTTTGTTTGATAGTCTTCCTTGTGTTCCTATACCATTCCCCGGATTACAATGATATTTAGGTAAGTTATTGTCGCGAGTCCACGAAGATTAAAATAAGAAGCATTGGAACGCATACAGAGCACAGCTAGTGCATAATAAATATAAATTTTAATTAAGTTTGAGCGGTAAACATTTCTCTATATATATGTAGAGAAAAGTTATCGACTGGCAACAACTTATAAGTAAAGTGTAGGGCGGCCAACCACTAGATGGAGTGACGACTTGGTAAGACATGTAGGCAGTCGATGGATACAGGTGGCTCAGGTACGGTCCCTTGTGGAATTACTTGGGGGAGGTCAATGTTTAGTTGTAATGATAATGATGATGATGAAGTTAAACATAGAACTATTTTGCGATTAGGGAAGTTAACGAAAGCAAAAAGGAAGTAAGAGAGCATTTTGCGATGCATTGTTTAATTAAATACACACACATTTTAATTTTTAAACTAAAACAACAATACCTTAATGAAAGGTTTCACAGTCCCATCTTAAAATTAACAAGTTACGTCCCTGCGGGTTAAATCTAGGTCAATGTTTTCGAATGAATACATTATTTAGACTTGAAAAAGGTCACGCAATTGGTAAAAAACAACTTTAAAAGTAAAGTGAAAAAACAACCTCCAAACACTAAAAAGAATAAAATAGCTTTCACATAATTCATAACTTCTGAAGAAATATAAGAATGTGGAAATAATTTTATGACTTTTAGATTTCTTTGAAGGTGGTTTTATTTTGTTGAAAAGTTTAACCATTAGACCTTTTTGAGTGGACTAAACAAAAAGACAAGCTCAAGTTTCATTCAAAATTTCATCCCATATTTTTCTTCGAGGAGTGGATTTTTTCTTCAATTTTAATAAGACTATACTCTGGACTTTTACCTGGGTAAAGTCTATTCTATAAAAAATAGAATCTTTAAAATCGGTTTACGATCTCCGAAATTATACCATAACACACACAAAAAAATCAGTCGACTTAAACTTTACCCTTTTTTATTTGGATGTCAGTTATAACTGATATAAATTATGCGTGTGCAAATGTATTTCTGCGGGTGATATAAATAGATACGGTTAGAAGTAAGCACATCGTCACAAATACAACTATACTAATAAATTTTTCGAAATGTCCGAAACCCTAACTAATATTTCATATCGTCCGCTGTCCGCTGCGGGGGCAAAACGGGGTTCCGCCTAAGCAGGTCCTATGTTGACGCGGGATAATTGATTACATCTTTTTTGCGCCTCCACGGAATAAATAATTCACCGATCGAGGGGAAAAACTGTGGGCTGTCAGCGTTTTTTCTTTGAAAGGTAAATATTTACCTTTTTGCTTTTGGCTTAAGTGAGAAATGCTCAAAGGCCTACTTGACTTATCCCTTGCGGAAATTTCAAAAATCTTTTTGAAGTTTCCGCAAAGGATATTGATTTGGTATTTATATATTTAGCTCATTCAAAAAATATGTAATACTTAAAATAGAACTAATGGTACAAGCGGACCTGGATTCTGGATTTTGCGGAGAGTCACGGCAATTGAAATCCGCCATTTTGTACGAACATAGAACATGGTTGATAAAAACCTCTGGAAATGAGGTGGTCGCTTCCAAGCTGTTTCTTAAAAGGCGATATTATTGTTATGTTATAATCTATTGTTGTTACAGGTAACATTATACACTTTTGTAGGAAGTAAGTCCTTATTCATTCGCTTTTTAGTAGTGTCACAGTGTGCGCTAACATTTTTACTTTTAATAAATATTTTGTTTTATCAAGTATCAAGTTTTTCATTTTGAACATACGCTGTCTCTGGAAGTCGCTCTTAGGCTGAGATCTATAGACCGTACTTTAACTTTGCCCAGACTTTGCTTTCGAGCTAAGACAATGTCGGTATTTATAGAGCTAACTTCGAAGTCGTGCTGAGTGCGTGCTTAGCAAAGCCTAAGTCAACGATATCGACGACTTACGTAAAACTCAGGATATTATTCAAAACCACCGTATAAATTTTAAATTGTTGTTTTTATATTACTCTTATAAATTATAACAATAAATAGGTAATTTTAGGCCGTCTTCTAGTTTTAAATAGCATTAATCGATTTTCTATTTACGTAATTTCAATCTTAATTCGAATTTCTTAAAATCTTAAATTTTTCTTTTTTTTTCTGACCTTGCACTCATCTCATCCGTTCGCGTTCTCATACTACCGTTTTTTATTTCATGCAATAATAAATTATTTATGAAATACAATTTGGACTTTTTTCGATTTTAAATATACACATTTTTTTTAATTTTATACAGTAATTTTGATTTTAAATCTATATATATTTTAATTTTATACAACAAAGTCAAAAACATAATGCGTGGAATAAAGCATCCATTAATATTTGAACTGTCTGGGCCTTAGCATAAGCTTAGCTTAACCTTAGCCCGATACAATAATAAATTCAGAATCAAAGATTATGCTAAGCATATACTCAGCTAAGATTTTCGTAAGCTAAGTCTGAGCAAAGTCAAAAGTCCGATCTATAGATCTCAGCCTTAGACTCAACATAGTATAAAGAATTCCATAATAGGGTGTTTATTCATTTAGTTTACTTGTTGTGATAATGTGTGATCATTTTTCATCCTTTCTACAACAAAAACGTTTAAACAACTTTAACGTTTATTCTGCGAGACTGTACCTCACATTATTTCAGTAGAATATTGTCATTTCGCCACTCATCAGACATATTCACGTTCTGCATTTGGCTCGACGTGAACCGCAAACTGACGTATGCACTACGGGAGTAAATTTCATTCGTACATTTGCGGATGCAGTCGTAATTAAATTGCCTCGGCAGACACAGACCGGAAGTACTTTCAACCCACTATTGCGTTATGAAATCTTTCTAATTTTATTTGTTCACCAATCAGATTAAAATAGGGCATTACATGAATTACTTTCTTTAATATACAGGTTGAGAAGACGGCTGTTGAATGATTGATGTTTTTGATTCTTGAAGAGAAAGTAAATATTAACATTCAGAACTGACGAGTAACGTATTATTATAATGCTATATCTCAATTAGTAAATTGGTTCAATGTTAATAATTTGCATTTAAATGGCACTAAAACGAAATGTATGAAATTCATGACTACAAATGTCAAACAATTAAATACTAATGTAATTTTAAATGGGGAGAAACTGAGTCTTGTAGATACCATTATTTTCCTTGTAATCACACTAGACGCGAAGCTTCAATGGAGCCCTCATATATCAAAACTAGCAAGCAGACTTAGTTCTGCAGCATATGCTGTAAAAAAGATTAGAAGTCTTACCAGTGTTGAAGCAACTAGACTAGTTTACTTTAGCTGTTTCCATAGCATAATGTCGTATGGTATTTTTCTATGGGAACACGCAACTGACACTGAAATTATATTTGTTTTACAGAAGAGGGCCATAAGAGCAATTTATGATTTACAGCCTAAAGAGTTGCTGCGACAAAAATTTAAGGAAATTAATATATTAACTTTGGACTCTCAATACATTTCTGAAAAAAACTAGGAACAAACACAAGCTAGTAGTACCAGTTACTCGACTCCATCGAATCAGTAATTTATTCTTGGGGCGATGTATACGCTTTTACAACAAAATTCCTGAAAATATACAAAATTTGACCTGCTCAAAGTTCAAAAACTTTATTAAACTAAGTTTGTATAAAAAGGGTTATTATAATATTAAAGAATTTATAGGTAATAATAACCCCTGGAAATGAGACGATCGCTACCAAGCTATTTCTAATTTGTTGTGTTGTTAATTTGTGTAACATACATGATTGTAAGCTGTTATTTTAAAAAAAAGTTCCGCTGGGTTTCTTGCTAGTTCTTCCCAGAACAGAGGTTTTTTTTCGAACCAGTGGTAATTAAACAAAAGAGTGACTTTCAATAAGTATTATTTATAATATATATTGAATAAAAAAGTTTCTGTTATCATCGTCGTAGTTTCAGCTATGCATCCAAAACCATCACATGTTTATTGCTAAAAACAAACTTCTCCCAAAGATTTTTTTTATAAATTTATAAAAGCCTATCGAGAAGTCGACATTTAAACAATGGCCTCCCCATAGATTGTCTTTACATATATAGATATATCTATAGGCATATAGGTATATATATGTATTGTTATCAGGAAGATGCTGATGTTCATTTCATTACCATTACCCTGCGACTCCTCTTACAGCACTCACATGATATAAGGAGGTTCGATTAAGCCGTCTCTTCACGGCAATAGATTTCCTAAAACTTTAAAAACCTGATTTGTGGTTCAAAATTAATTATACACTAACTTAAAATCATCTGGCCCCTCCTATAACGTACTCCTACAGCTCCTAAGTGACGAGTGAGATGAGACTTGCGTGATCTCTCGCCATTTATCGTGAGCTCGAAGCACTCATACTCGTAGATCAACTTCAATGTTATCAGTCGTAGATATACTTTTTTCCCCATTCGTTCTACACGACCGAACTACCTAAGGCGATGTGCTTTTATATCTCCAATGATGTTTGGTTCGATCATGATTTCTTCAAATTCGGACTTTCTTTCTATCTTCCCTCTTAACTGTATAAAATAACCTCCTCCAAACCTTCTAAAATCATCTATTTTGACCCAAACAACTAGCAACACCTACCAATTATAAAAAGCACCGATTATTGTTATAATTATACACACAACACGCACGCACGCACGCACGCACGCACGCACGCACGCACACGCACGTGCGCGCACACACACACACACACACGCACACACACACACACGCACACGCACACGCACACGCACACGCACACGGACACGCACACGGACACGCACACGGACACGCGCGCACACACACACACACACGCGCACACACACACACACACACACACACATGTGTGTGTGTGTGTGTGTGTGTGTGTGTAAGATATGCAGGAAGTCGATGGATGCAGGTGGCTCGGGACCGTGCTTTGTGGCATTCTTTGGGGGAGGCCTATGTTCAGCAGTGGATTTGTGAAGGGCTGTAATGATGATGATGATGATGATATATATATATATAATGCTATAAATAATTAAAAACTTTACGTGGTTTTACAATTTCACATGTGTGTTAAGAGTTTTTAGCTCTTAAAACTTTATAATGATACTAAGTTGGCAGCTAGCGATGTGGACGTGACAAAATTTTAACGTAGCTGCTGTTTTTGTTGTCTGTAAGCAGTTTTAAACTACCGGCTACAAGAAACCACAAGGTGACCTTGCCGAGACTGTGACCGGAGCGTTTGTAGTACGTAGATACTCGTATATTAAAGTAACTGGCTTGACTGTCTGAAAAAATCCATTCCAGCGAAATTGTGAGCAACAGCATCACAGATTTAGATAAATCTATGAGTAGCATCTTTTAAAAAAGTTTAAAAATACTCTTCATAAACATATAAAAACTTATCGATACTAACTTTAGAGTTGTAACTGATAATATACTGGATTTATACATTACGATGTAGTGGCGGTGTTAGAATATCCTCTACACTATTGTATTGTAGTGTAGTGTAGCCCCCACGGCGGCGCGCGTGCATTGTAGCAGCGCACCGACTATTAGGATCGCCATGTAATGTTGGAAGGTGACGATGAGAAAGAAGACGTGTTGATCTGTCTAAGACTTTAATTGGACTACTCCTAAAAACTATATATACATTGTCGTGGGGGCTGGATGTCGTAAGAGGCGACATAGGAAAACTGAAAAAGGAGATGGGCAGCAGCGTCTTCCTGATAACAACTTAAAATAATAAAAACTGTCAATGCCGGGCCGGCATTGACAGTTTTTATTATTACGCCGGCCTGCTGAGCATGGCAACTAAGACGGCCATTACACGCCTAGGCAAGCGTCAATCGGTTCGATCAATCATGATTGATGTTTGAATGATAGAATAATTTTGACATTATACGCTCATTCTGACTAATCGTCAGTTAAACCCAAAATTTCAGAAAGAAAGAATGGATATTCATAAAAATGTCCTGTGCAGCAACTTTGATTGCAATTTTTGTGTAAAAAACTTATAAAAAGAAAGCTCTGGGTAAAAGACTGGCTTTAAAAAATCGATTTCTATACCTATATTAACTTATTGACATACGGGTTTCAAAAGAGGCAAAGAAAGAAAGAAAGAGAGAAAGAGGCTTATTTTGATAAGTTACTGGTCTTGGTAACCATAACTAAAAAAAAAGCAAGATACATGTATACGAAAAACTATAACTCCCAAATAAAAGCTAGGAACGATGCGTGATTAAAGAAATGTCATTACACGTTCAATCAAAATTCGTGACTGACAGTTGATTGACGTAAAAATCAAAATACAGTGGACCCCCTGTAATCCGACAAACATTTTGCAGGGTAGTGTCGGACTACCGAAATTGTCGGATTATAGAGTACCTTGATGCGACAAATTCCAGATCCAATGATAAGAATCGTATAAGTTATAAATATGTACTCTGAAGTACAAATTATACTTCATTATGTATGTCAAATTTAGTAAATTAAAATTCAAAACAATAACCCTACGCGTCGAGCACAATAGTGGTGGTGCATACAAGTTATAACTTGTTCAATCATGCATTTGCGAAGATTGTCAAAAAATATCTAATAATAAATAATAGACCATGTCGGATTACAGGGGGTGCCGGATGAGACAAGGGCCGGATTACCGGGGGTCCACTGTATCCAAATATTTGTCAATCAATTTCATGCAACCGTAAATCACCGCATTACACGGTAGGTTATACGTCAATCACAACCGTGATTGTTGTAAAACTGACAGCAAAACCTACTGTGTAATGGGCGTCTAAGGGAAAATCCCCTATAAGGCAATCTATAGGGTAAGCCTATGTTCAACATTGGACCTTTATAGGTAATGGTTGTATGAATGGATGGATACGTAACAATGCGACGACTAATGCTTCACAGACACAAAATTTCAATTATACGTAGGACATACTCGTACTTACAAATCTTCGTCTATTACATCGTTACACGGCTTGCTGAATGGGGAGAATAGACGAGGAAAACGTTTCCAGCGAAGACTCGGTACGGTTCCATTGTACGAGACGATACGATCTCGAACAACAATAAATAAATGTAGATTACTTTAGCTAATAAAGCATACTTCAGCTTTATAAGTGACTTGAAGGATAAAATTAATAATATAAAAGTAGTCGTGATGCGACAATAAAAAAAAAGAGAACCTAAACTAACAACAACGAAACAACAAAAATTAGAACAAAAAACATAATATATTTAAAATTTTAAAGAGATATTTACACTTTTATATAAAAAAAATGAAGTATGATGATGGTGATGGGTGACGTGAATTACAATTAAATAGAAAATAAAGATAGATGAATGCTGAAGCGGAGCCTGAAGATTAAAGTGGCACACCGCGCTTGGCGGTGGTAGCACGCAGCGCTTGGTCTAAGCACACGCAGCGCCTGGAGTAGATGCTCGCAGCGCCTGGAGCAAGCACGCACAGCGGCTAAAGATAGCACGGGCACTAGTAGATGGAGGCGTAGGCGACGACTTCAGGTGAAGGCAAAGGTCTGCAGGACCTCGAAGCAGTGCGGCTCCGCGCTTGGAGTAGGCTAGGCGACGACTTCAAGTGAAGACAGAGGCTTGCAGGATCCCAGAGCAGTGCGGCCCCGCGCTTGGAGTAGGCTGGGCGACGACTTCAGGTGAAGACAGAGACTTGCAGGATCCCGGAGCAGTGCGGCCCCGTGCTTGGAGTAGGCTGGGCGACGACTTCAGGTGAAGACAGAGGCTTGCAGGATCCCGGAGCAGTGCGGCCCCGCGCTTGGAGAAGGCTAGGCGACGACTTCAGGTGAAGACAGAGGCTTGCAGGATGCGCCTGGCCTGCAGGATCCCGGGGCAGCGCGGCCCCGGGATAAGGCCTTTAGGAGATGCTTCCCATTTGGAAGCTGAAGCGAGACTCCATTGACACCGATTTAAAAAATGCTGGTAGCGTGAAAATACGAAGTGAAAATGATTTGTTATTGTGTTCTTATGGTCTAAAAACGTTACAGGATCCTATGGAAATAAAGGTGATGCAAAATATGAATGCAGAAAATCAAAAACAGAATGGAAAAATAGATGTAAAATGATATGTAAGTAGCATAACACTACAAAGTTTAAAAAAAAACTTAAACACGCATTGATCATGAGCAGTGATAATCCTGATAATTATTATGGTGATCCTCATCAGGTTACTAGGATAAAGTTATTGAATTAATGTATTGTTAACACTCCTAGATAAGAGTTCAAATTTGCAAGTCAATTGACCGTCTACAAGTTGGTGATAATTACATTAAAAGATTCCGTTACATCGATAGATATAGATAGATACACGCGAAGCTAAGAAGAGCGTATTAAAAAGATGTCCATTATTGCAAGGAAACTAAAATAACAGCGTGGTGATGGTGTAATAGAAACCTATTGTCTGTCTATGTAGTTGTCTACTTGTACTTGTAATGCCAGTTACTAGACTCCACAGAATAAGTAATTCATTTATGGGGCAATGTATACGTTTTTACAACAAAATCCCAGAACATGTTTAAAGTTTGTCAATAAACAAGTTTAAAAGTTTTATTAAAGAAAAACTGTACAAAAATGAGTTATTATAATATCAAGGAATACATGAATGAAAATAACCCCTGGGAATAGGGTGATCGCCACCATGCTGGTTCTATAAAAAATCATTTAAAAATTGAATAAACGAAATTATTGTTAAGTGAAATATGTTTGAAAAAAAAGTCCCGCTGGGTTTCTTGCTGGTTCTTCCCAGGACAGAGGTATTTTCCGAACCAGTGGTAAATAAAAAACGACTTTCAATAAGTATTATGTAATAATATTGAATATGTAATCAATATTGAATAAAAAATTATTCTATTCTATCCTATTCTACTACCTGTAATTACCGTCGTGACGTGTAGTTCGCAACAACGTGAACAGTTCCAAGCTCCCTACACGCCTGCAGGTGATGTGCGCAGGGTACTCTATTGCTTTCGTTACGAGGGATACGTCTCATCGGTGTACAAGTGTAATTATTTCGGCGGATAAGAGACGCGATCCGGCGCAATTAGCGAATCCGCAGCGTGGGGCGGTCGATCGATTGCACTCCACTGCTTTTGAAGGTATGTAATGTAAGCAAACACAATGTTAAGAAGGTGGAAACACGGTGTCTTTAAATACATACATACATATAATCACGCCTCTTTCCCGTAGGGGTAGGCAGAGACCACTTCTTTCCACTTGCTACGATCCTTACATACTTGTTTCGCTTCGTCCACTTTCATTATTCCCTTCATACATGCTCTACGGTTTAGGGTACTCTTAACCTGGCCTTTTTTCAAGACGTCCCTAATTTGGTCTAAAAATGTCCGCCTAGGTCTACCCCTTCCAACACTTTCATTCACACTCGCCTTATACACTTTTTTCGTCAATCGTTCTTCATTCATTCTCTCGACGTGGCCAAACCATCTCAGCATACCTTTCTCAATTTTTGTCACTACATCTTCTTTCAGACCACAACGTTTCCTTATCTCACTATTTCTTATTCTGTCACTCAGTTTAACTCCTATCATACTTCTTAATGCTCTCATCTCAACTGCATTTATTCTGCTTTCATGTTTCTTCTGCCATACCCAACTTTCACTTCCGTACATGAGTGTCGGAACCAACACCCCCTCATGCACAGCCAATCGAGCCTTGTTAGACACCTTCCGACTGCTCATAAAGGAGTGCAAAGCTCCATTCACCATGTTTCCTGCATTCACTCTTCTTTCGATATCACTCTCACACTTTCCATCTCTTCTAAACTTTGACCCCAGATACACAAACTCTTTCACCTGTTCAATTTGTTTATCTTCAATCACGATATTGCAGTCTGTCACTGCCTCATCTTTTTCAAACACCATCACTTTCGTCTTCCTTACATTCATCTTCATTCCCTTTCTAACAAAAGCTCCACTCATAGCAGTTACCATCTCCTGCAACTCCTCGGCCGAAGACGCAAGTAATACTTGGTCATCAGCATAGAGAAAACATTTGACGAGTAACTCATTCATTCTCAACCCACTTTCATTCTCTTTTAAATCTGTCAAACAATTGTCCATGAACAGATTAAACAGCCACGGTGACGCTACACATCCCTGTCTAACACCTTTTTCAATATTAAACCATTCAGTGTATGCCCCGTTTATCCTTACACAAGCACTAGAATCCCTATAAAGAGATTGCAATGCTCGTATGAGGATACTGCTCACACCGTTCATGGACAGTGCTGACCACAATTCATTCCTCACCACTCTATCATAGGCCTTTTCTAGATCAACGAAGGCGCAGTAGACTTTCTTGTTTTTAGCCAAACACTTTTCGGCTATGCACCGCAAGGAAAAGACCTGATCCGTACATCCCATTCCCTTTCTAAATCCCGCTTGTGCATCCCATACTTTCTCGTCTGTTTCATTCACAACCCTTTCAATCAACACTTTCGCATACAATTTACCGACAACGCTAAGAAGGCTTATACCACGGTAATTTATGCAGTCCTGCCGTGACCCTTTTCCCTTATACAATGGCACGATTACGGCTTTGCACCAGTCTCCCGGTACTTGCCCATTTCGCCAGCACAGATTGAAAAGGCGGTACAGCTGACTAGCCACCAGGCCCTGTCCAGCCCTTAGCATCTCGACGGTAATCCTGTCATACCCTGCAGCCTTACCTAATCTCATACTTTTCAACGCTTTCACTATTTCATCCATGCTTATCTCATTTTCATCAACATTTATATTATTTTCCGTGGAAGATGGCAGATGCTGTACCTGCACTTCCTCTCTTTCAAACAAACTTTCAAAATACTCTTTCCATCTCTTTAACACACATTCTTCTCCTTTTATAATGCTCCCATCTTGACTCCTGATTGTACTCAGCTCCGAGTTAGAAGTTTTTCCTCTGGCTGTTTTGATGGTTTTCCAGAAAAACTTAATGTTTGACTGGAAATCTTCAGTGAGCCTCCTATCGAAATCATCTTTTCGTTCTTCTTTCTTTCTAGACACAATTTCTTTCGCTGCTGTTTTCAATCTTTTATACTTCGTTCTTGCTTCCTTTATCTCGTCATCCGTTGCCTTTTGAACTTTTTGGTTAGCTTTTGTTGCTAACCAATCCAACCACGCTTTCTTCTTTTCTTGCACAACCCTTTGTACGTCTTTATCCATCCACGCGTTATCATTCTTTCTCCCTTTCCTTCTTTTAGCTGTCCCGCATACCTTAATTGCAACATTTACAACCCCTTTCTTAAATGTCTCCCACAAATCTTCAATCACTCCTATCTCTTCTATCCCTTTAAAACTTTCTTTCAGTTTCTCTACATACTCGTCTTTCTTTTCTTTTTCTTTTAGATTTTCCACTTTTACTCTGTCCAAAACACTCGTAGGCTCGGCCCCTCGGTGTCGCCACCGTTTAAAGAGGCCACGCATTCGGGCTATGACCAGGAAGTGGTCTGTGTCGAGGCCTACACCGCGATATGCCCGAGTGTCTAGCACTTTCTTCCTCAGTCTTTCATCCACAATTACAAAATCAATCATACTTCTAGACTCACCCTCATCTCTTGTATACAAATGGATCTTTTTGTGGTCAAACATTGTGTTGGCCACGCACAGATTCCATTCCAAGCATACTTCAAGCAGGCTTCTCCCATTGTCATTCACTCTCTCGTCCCCAAACATACCCAGAACTCCTTCATTCCCATCACGCTTTACTCCAACCCATCCATTAAAGTCCCCTAACATCACGATCCGTTCATTTTCTCCGCATTTATTCAAGACCTCTCTCATGCTATCCCAAAATTCCTCTCTCTCTTGTTGTGATTTTAGTGACCCACCTCCACGCAGATCCGTCGGTGCATAGACCCCAAGGATAAATAAGCGAGTGATTCCGACTTTTAACCTAATCCAGAAGAGTCTTGGGCTTACACATTCATGCTCCATCACACATTCAACCATTCGAGATGAAAGAATCACACCAACTCCCTGACAGCCTCGGCTGGTTTGGGGGACTCCCGACCAGTATGCCGTGTAGGGGCCATGAACCGTGGTGTCACATTCTATCCTCTTGGTTTCGTTCACGCACAGAATATCAAGGCAACGTTCATCCATCATCTGACAGACTTCATCTACCTTACCATCCATTCCTCCTCTTACATTCAACGTAGCGAAGCGGCTCTCCGTGGGCCGCTTATCGCCCCCGCGAGAAACGTGACGTGATGGGTGGCGAACCACATCGCCGCCATTTTGGTTAATTTTATGGTTATCCATTGCGTTCCCACGAATAGCGAAGGAAAGGTTTGTCCCCCCCAGCAGAGCCCCGCATGCCAGGGTAAGGCTAGCCTAATTCTGGGGTCGCCCGGTCCCAGGGCAGTGTGGCACGCTAACGACTAGGCTCGCCCCTAGCCATGCATCCATCCGCGCGGCCGACGTTGGATTGGCGGAGGGTAGGAATAGGAAAACAGGAAGGATAGGTGGTGTGTAAAGGAAGAGTAAGGTAAGTTAGGGTAGGAAATAGGAAATGTAGGATATTACCGTCCATGAGGGCAAGGGATAGGACAGTAATAGCTAGGGAAGCCGGGGTCGCATACCCGTATACCATACCACAACTACCGGACAGGTAAATTGGGATGAGTATCCCTCGACTCATAAATCTTTAAATGAACACTGGTTATATAAATATATAAAAAGTTTATTTAACTAACATAAATTCAAATTATAAGTGGTGATATAGCCCTAGAATATAGGACTAACTTAACAATAACGTGTAAGTAAATCGGAAATCATGCATTTCTCGTATTGATGGCTCTACAGTGGTTACAATATTAAATCCGTTGTTCGGCGTAGTTAGAAAGACTTGGCGTTATCATCTCGTTTGGCGGTAAGATTATTAATCGTGGTGCCTGGGCAGGACCTTAGAACCTTAGTGGCTATTCCCGATCGCCAGTCTAGAGACGGTTTTAATTTTCTGAAATAAAAAGATAACGCTCTTTGTCAAATTTACAATACTTACATATTAAAATAACAAATTTTACTGAATCTAAATGGGTCTAGAGAATCGCACTAAATGACAGTTTTTGAAGGCATAATAAGTTCAACAGTGGACATAATATAACGGAATATCATGATGAAATTTTATAATGAAACCCAATTAGAATCATCTTCATCACACAGATAACGAGGCGATTTTATATTGTTGCATTTGTAATTAGTAAAACTTATTTTGGAAGATATTAAAATAACGTTTATCAACAATTATATCTATACCGTTGCCAATACAGCCTATAAAAAGTCTACTGCTGAATAGGCCTCCCCAATAGATTGCCTCGTATGGGGGGCCCTTTTGGGTAACGAACCGTCTACTGACAACTCCCGCGCAACTACACAGTTTAATCTATAGTAAATAAAAATTTGAATATCCTATTTCTATCTCAAAATATACTGTGCGATTTATATATTAAAAGAAAGCTTCGTTTTTAAACTTCGTTTTAAACTAAATAAATAAATAAAATACGAACACAAAATCCGTATTTAGCTATTCTATTGGCAACTTGGGATAAAACTAAAAAGTAGTAAAGTCGACGCAAGTTTTTGAATCGGTATATTGTTGTATGAATCGATTTCCATGCACTTTCTGTACTGTATAACGATTCGTAGTTCCCGTACCACCCGTTTTACAAAACGTTACGTTTTTTTACATACTGAAACTAACTATTACACAATTGACTCCAGATTAATTATAAATAGAACACACCATCAAACAAGTATTAAAATCAGGACGTGTCGTTGCACTTGGAATAGAAAGAGACAAATAGATAGGGTGCGACATATCGTTAAACATGGGAGCAAACTTATTCGATCAAGTTCCTATTCTAACAATGCAATCCGACGTCCGCCTCAAGTGGTCCCTAGGGTGTCTTAACAAAAACCGCGAGGAAATACAGTCCGCCATCTCCATAATGAAATACAGAATGGAAAGGCGTTGTGGAGATTTGGAGAATTACGATTTTAATGACGGCACATTATACTACAAAAACTACAGTTAGAAATATTTTACGGTATATTTTTTTAAATACCCACGTTTTCTTCAAAGTGGTGTGCACTAAATCTTATCAATAATATACACTATCAGGAAGGTACTGCTGCCCATCTCCTGTTTCAGCTTTCCTATGCTATCGATGAACCCACGGGATGATATAAGATAGTCAGTCTCCTACATGAATTCTCGATCTAGAATATAAATGTAGATGCAGGGTCACCGGATCTCCGGTTCTCTACGCTCGTATTACGAAACACAGCAATATTAAGCTGCAATTTCGCGCTGGTATTCAGAGCGAGCTAGTCCTTCCCCCGGGTCGGTCTGGTTAACGCAATCCCCGACCTTGTATATCAAAAACTGTCCGCACACAATACAGATTGGTTACAGAAGACGTGCTCGCGCGCGCTCTTGATAAAATAACACATTTAAAAAAAATCATTTGGTAGCTGACTCTTTGGAAATGACTTAAGAGAATCTGATTAATATTGTGCCTTAAATAAAACAGTAATGAAAAGGTGAACATGACTTCTACGTTACATATTTGCTTATTCTCATGCAAAGATTGTATGTCTTTCGCAGAAAAGCCAAATGAGATAAAAATTCAATCCTGTTAATTCCATGATATACAGAATGGCCCGACGCGCTGCCGCAATTTCTTGTACAAATTTCAAAAGTAAGGCATCCAATTAAGATAATGAACAAATCGCAAAGTTCTAATAGAAAAGTTGTTCTTTTAGCTTTTTCGCTATAACTGAAATAAGATAGAGTAGGCCATTTTGGGTATTTTGTTATCCGTACAATGAAGCCGTTACCTATATTAAATTTAAATAATTAAATTATTCTCTACAATATATAGAATAATATGCCTTTTTTTTAATATACGATTCGGTGAACTCTCATTGCACTGGTGACGGTGTATTAATATATAAAAAAGCAAAAAAAAAAAACATTAGAAACACACACTTAACAATGGTAGAGCCACGCGGCAGAATTGCTGTCGCACGGATGGGCCGGCTCGAACCGGGGTGGTACCACGACCTCACAGAATACCAGCGTGAAGTAGAGGTTTACCTCTGCGTTTCGCTTGGTGAGTGTAGGTGGCCGGAGGCCCTTTTTACTGGAAATGAGGCATTCCATCTTAGTCCTCACGGGTGACAACGCATCTGCATTTTGATTCGCAAACGAGGATAGATGTAGATGTCTATGGGCCGCAGCAACCACTTAACATCAGGTGGACTGTGTGCTCGTTTGTCACCCGAATCCATTAAAAAAAAAACACTTTTAATCTAGAAGTTTAATATTAATGGAAAGTTCATTAACACTATCAATATTTTCTCACAGCAAATATTACATGGATCTATACGTGGTAGAGCCATGCTACAGCTATATTAATAGTATAGTTGTAGCACGAATGGGTCAAATCTTTCGGGGAAGGACCACGCTCTCACAGAATACCAGCGTAAAATAGCAGTTAACGCTGCTGTGTTTCGTATGGTGAGTGTAGAGAACCGGAGACCCGTTTTACTGGAACTTGCGAATGTCGAAAATTTGCGGCATAAACGGCTGTATTTTTTGTTTGCGTTGGCTTAGAAGTTAGATTTTTTCACAGCTCCAAGGGACAGTAGACTTGAGTATTTGATATTCATTATGAATATTGAATTTCAGCTGGATACCTCCACGCGTTCCTGAGAAAAAGGGTCTTGTCAGACAGACAGACAGACAGACGGACAACAAAGTGATCCTATAAGGGTTCCGTTTTTTCCTTTTGAGGCACGGAACCCTAAAAAAACACAAACGCAACAATTTTGGCACGTACTAAAATGAGGTTTAACAAGAATCTATACCGTTACCGTTACTGTTATAGTATATCAAAAGTCCACTGATGTATAGGCCTTCGCAATAGATTACCTAGTCGGAGGGATTTTTGCCATAGTTGCCACGCTTAGGACGCCGGTTGAGAACCGCAGTTTTTTTTATTTTTTGTATATCAATACAACAATTTATCACACAAAGAAAACGCACCACATACCATTATTATCTGGCTTTTGAGCCATATGTGCAAAACAAGTTGTCCAAGCATAACGCTATTTATTCTGACAGTATAAATATTTGATTGAGCAATGGCTATACAATATTCAGTACAGGGCGGACCGTCGTCGTGAAGATGTAGCCGGCAACATCAATCAAAAATGTCGATACGAGTGCAGGCGAATGGAAAGATGTACGGAAACGGCCCGTGTAATATATCAAGATGTCTAAACTCGTACGACCTCACTTATGTATATTCGTTGATTATCGCTTCGGCTTATATTTACAATCGGTTCAGCTATTCCGAAGATTAGCCCGGACAGACAGACAGACAAACAAAATATTTAAAATTATGTACGTTTTAATAGCATGCAATTAATCCCCTGAGCTTAATAGACGCCAGTTATTTCAATATTTAAGACAGACACTTCAATTTTATTTATATGATTATTATTATTGATATATCTGTCGCTATCTATTATCATTTAATGAAAAGAGAGAGAGAGAGAGAGAGCAAGAGAGTTCTAGTATCTCGTAATTAGGTTAGCCGCTTAAGCTATAAGCATTTAACTAAGCCGTTTTTCATGAAAAGCTTATAAGCACATTGAAATGAAAAGCATTTTTGGTTTTTTTTTGTTTATATTACAAGTATACACGCGCTCGCGAATTGCAAGAACTTAATATTCTACAAATTTCAAATACCATCAAAATATCAACGACCCAGAGAATATTACAGTACAAGAGTATTGGGCAAGACACACAGAATCGCTCGTCCTTACCTACCCATCCCCATTGTAACACTTTTAATAGAATAAGGGTGACAAACAAGCACATAGTTCACCAGATGGTAAGTAGATGCTGTGGCCTATAGACATCTACATCAATCCTGGATTAAATATGAAAGTGGAGAAGATTTGCCACCCCTGAGGACTAAAACGAGATGCATCATTTCCAGTATAAAGGGTATCCGATCCTCTATACTCACAATACGGAACACAGTATCCACGTCTATGCGCTACAGTATTCATTATCATCAGATACTGTGCTCGTTTGTCGCCTTTATTCTATAAAAAAAATTGATAATTTTGTCACAAAACTATAAGGGATATTCCTTAATTGCCCCTTACTACAACGTCACCGTCCAGAGACAAAGACGAAAGATAGGGTAGGTTTCTTTTGCGACGCCATTGTACTGCAAAGAAAGTCGATCAAGTCAATTATCCATTCGATCAAAAGCATTAAGGTGTTACTATTCTAAATATTAAATTGCCATAAAGAAATATAAAAATAAAGCCAGCGGAGATCGTGAACATTTTACGAGATATATTTTACCCTTGAACGAACCGAATGTATTTCAATCTGTCCTTTCACTCTCTGAAAGGCCGAAATATTTTTTATCTATCAAACCACAATTTCTGCGTGGATATCATCTTTTTACTATTCAATATAAAAAGGACCAATTTTTTGGTAAAGACGACCTGTCAAAGGAGGTGACACATTTCTACTTTGATAGTTTAAACATAGCAAGCGGTCAAAACGATATCAGGTCTTTAATGTATTTGAAAGTACTGAAATAAGATAAAATGGTCAAAGTAGCAATATATTTATTTATTTAGGCACCAACAAGATATAAGCTTAACAAATTTAATTAATAAAAAAACACTTATGCCCAAATACTCCCACGCTGCCCAATTATAAGAAGCCGTTACATCTCGTGATTTCTTTGTCAATAAGTTAGAGTGACTAACACCACGAGACTTAACGACATCTAAAATTTGAGTAGCGTTTGTGTATTTGGCCATGAACCTTAGAAAGGAACATACAAACAAGCTTTATCTTAATTATAAATAACCATAACTAGATAAAAATAACAAGAACTACTTTACAGTTCTCTACACAACTAAAATACAAAAAAGCTCAATAAAGGAAACTTTTGAGTAAAGGGAACTGATCAGACTAGCTAGAGTATCTTTTATCTATACTAATATAATAAAGCGGAAGAATTTTTTTTTGTTTTTTTGGTTGTTTAAACGCGCTAATCTCTGGAACTACCAGTCCGATTTGAAAAATTCTTTTGTATATTATAGCCAGATTCATGTGGAACAGTATAGGCTATCTAGCATTAAGCTATATAACTCAGCTAGCCTTAAATATGGATATTTGTTAAGCAAGTCAGAAGAAAAAGCACTCCCGAAATTATTAATCCGCGTAAGCTGATGTTATCGTTAGGGATACGTAAATACAATGTTCTAGAAAAATATAGATCTTTACTCCGTCTAAAAAAAAGTCCGCGATACCATATGTCTATTTCTTATACATAAGCCATAATTAAGTATTTTGTGACAAAAAAAGTATTGAAATTTAAAAGTGATTTATGAGCGTTATTATTAGGCATGGCCTATTTATCCTTACGAGCCAAAGTTACTTCATAATCAAGACAATTTTATGAAGATAAACTTTGTTCTGTATACCATGTTATTCGGACGCATATTTTAAGAGATAATGTAAAATTAAAATAATTCAATACTTGGCTGGGCGCGCGAACGACGCATTAACCGTAGCCGCCCGGTGAGAACTGCGAGAAGCCAGTATAGAAAGCTTCTAAGAGCGAGGTTAGTTCAATCATTATAGCTAAAATTAATTAAAAATTATTTGAGTACTTTTATGACAATGATTAGTTACATCTTTATTTCTGAACTCTTTCATTTCACGTTGCTATGGTATTTTGAAAATTTAATTGATTAATAAGTATAAGAGTTTGATAGCAAATTTATCAAGAATCATTTCATGTATCGTATACACACATATACACACTTTTCATGTATCGTGTACGGTTTCCTTTAAAAGTGGAAAAAACCGCGCTTCGGGACATTTTCTGTGACGTGGGGTAGTGGGGAAGGACGCTCAACCGGGAGGGGAAGGGAAAGTGGATAAAACTTAGTTTCGCTCTACATCATACGTAATATGCCGACAGATAAAAGTACTCCATTAATTATGCCAATTTTTCCATCCATTGCTATCAAATAAAATATTTAATTGGATTTATATAATGCTTGAACTAGGTCATGTCGCGCACCACTGACACGTGATGACGCGGGTGAAACCGCGGGGCACAGCTAGTAGTGAATAAAGGTGGATTAAAAATTAATAATGAATAATTAATTTTTTTAATTTTATGTACAGTAAAACTTGGTTAAGTGAGACCTGGATAAGTGAGAACCCCCCCCCCCCCCCTCCCTAAAGAGGGTCGCTTCCGATTCGGCAGAAAGGCTTCATAAGCCAATGCCATTCTCACAGGTGGTGTTTAATGGGTAGGCGGTTAGGTTAGGTAAGTCGCAGTGAGTCCCACATAACGACTGTTACTGGCTGCCGTGGTACGCTTAGAGCATTCACCACCTCCCTCCTCGCTTTCCGGGGGTAGCCTTTTTCAATTGCTTCTGGGCGCAAAAAAGTGAGTAACCTCCATAGCTGGAACTCATGCTTAGGTCCCGACACTTTAGCACTAAATTACCTCCGTTAGTGGGACAAAACCAACCTCTATATCAGGGATTACTTCTTTCGATTTTATCGTCATAATTACCTCTATAATTGAGGCAGGGAGTGTATTTTACCTCTTTTACTGAGACTATATTTTAGTGATTAGTTCTTTCGATTTTATCGTCATAATTACCTCTATAATTGAGACAGGGAGTGTATTTTACCTCTTTTACTGAGACTATATTTTAGTGATTAGTTCTTTCGATTTTATCGTCATAATTACCTCTATAATTGAGACAGGGAGTGTATTTTACCTCTTTTACTGAGACTATATTTTAGTGATTAGTTCTTTCGATTTTATTCGTTATAATTACCTCTATAATTTAGACAGCGAGTATATTCTACCTCTTTTACTGAGACTATATTTTGTGTACCGTTTTGTTTACTAATTCTTATTAAAAGTAAAAGTGACCTCCAGTTTTAGTTTGGTTTTGCTATCGTCCAGAGGTTTATGTATTATGTTTACAAAATACGTTATTTTATTTAATAATCGCACCTCTATAACTGAAACAACCTTTATTCTCACCTCTAATAATGGAACCCCTCTGTAAATGAGACAGATATTTATTTATACCTGGATATCTGAGACACCGGGTAAGTGGAATACCTCTTTAAGTGCATGGACGTTTTATACGTCCATGTTTAAGTGAGACAAATTTGCAGGTCCCTTAAGGTGCCAGTTATCCAGGTTTCACTCTATATCAATTTATTAAATGAAATTTAAGCTTAAACTTGAATTTTCTGAAATTTTGGATAGTGAATGTTTGGCCGTGGAAAGGGAAGGGGAGATCTGTCGGGCAAGGTGATCACCCCGGGGAGTAGCCAACGCTCCGTTTATTAATACAGAGCTAGTCTATATATAGTTACTTTACATTACTTTGGAACTTTGATAGCGTGATTTAGATTTCAGTGCGACGAAATCACCGCACCATCTCCCCTACTCAGACCGGAGGTCGATGATGCAATATAATTGTCAACGAATGTGCCAGTTGTCAGGGATTGCCTTGTAGTCTACGATGAGTAAAGAAGTCAAGTAATCTGCGACGGTGCCGTAAAGCAGAGGCGAGCAGTAAGGCTCATAGCCGAGCTGAGCACGGTAGCGCAGAGAGTAGCTTAAAGGAACAGGACGCGTTATTCTAGTGATGCAATGAAACTTGTAAATCTAGATGGCTCGCAGGATCTGAAGACTGCAGAGAATATGTGCTCGAGAGCGAATGTACGAGGTACTGGTGAACGATGACGAAAGCTTGAAGTTAATGTTTCCTAAGGTTGCATGTTGCATATTTACATGACGTCCGGGTCACAAGTTTGGCCGTGCAAGGAAAAGGGGAGATCTTTCGCCGGACAAGGTGCTCAGTTCGGGGAGCATCTGACGATTCGTGTAATAGACGGCTGTTCTAAATATAGCAAAGTACTTCGGAACTTGGATAGCGTGATTTAGATTTCGGTGCGTTATACTTGTGGCGCGACGATAGCGCCGCGACTAATGAGGGCACGAACGAATTGCGCTTTTTTATTTATTCAAACAAACAGGAACACATCTCACAACTATCAAGTAAGACAAGTGTTAAAGTACATTATTTATATATATCGTTCTATTAATTATTTATATATATCGTTCTATTACCCGAGATAGCAGTGGTAGCTCAGATGGTTAGCGCTCGCTGTAAATTTCACAATATGCGAGCAACCCGCGTTCGATTCCCGCCGGCACCAATGAAATTGTTAATTGCAATTTAAAGTGCTGATTTACCACTTGCTCGGCGATGAAGGAAAACATTGTGAGGAAACCTGAGTCTGAGAAATAAGAAAAAAAATATTTCGAAGACATGTGAAGTTCGCCAACACGCAATGGGGCAGCGCGGCGGACATTTCCTTGCCTTAAACCCTCTCAGAAATGTGAGGAGACCTGTGCCCAGCAGTGGGACGTATAACAGGCTGTAACTTTGACGTTAACTTTATAACCCGCGAATCCATACAAGCACTATAGAGCCGCACTGGATACCGACTCAACATGTGCTGTCGCAAAGTTGCAGCAACGTTTACTTCTAGAAGTGCTCATGAAATTTGAACATTAAGCCGCCTCCACATACTAACAGCGAACACTAAACAACAAACATGAACATGAGGATGGGTGATCGCCTGTTTTTGTTTGTGTTTGCCGGTGATCAGTGTCGCTGTCGGTTTTTGTGCACAAATCAAAGGCTGTTCGACAAACGTGTTTGTGATGTATCCAAACGCTTGTTAGCAATCAGTTAGCACGCGCAAGCTTGCGAACGGCGGAGGGAGTTACTAGTGGTTATTATTATTATTATACTCTATGCTGAGCCATTGTGTTTTTAGTTATACCTAAACACAATAGCTCATAGGCATTTTGCCTTTTTTTAAATAAAAATAGGTCAACCGGAAAGTAATCACTGCCACAAGCTCGTTGTCCGCCATGGTTGCCCATCCGGAATATGCTAGCACTTCCGCCAAGCATGTGGATGCCGTGTTTGTGTTGAGCGATTGTGGTCGGTGTTTGTGGCATACACTAAGCATGTGGAGGCGGCTTTAGGCTTTCCTGCATATGGAGCCGTAGCCACACTATCGCCACACTGTTGCCACACTGTCACCACACTGTCGCCGCAGTGTCGCCGCCGGTACCACACCACAATTTAAGTATACAATTAATAGAATCAGGCGTTACTTTGCGGAAATCCATTATAATAAGAATGTTAAAATTAACCTTAACGTATACGGCTGCAATAAAAATAAGTAAGCTTGACCGGGGAAGGACCACGCTCGGATAAATAACCAACGTGAAATAGCAACATAGTACTGCTGTGTTCCGCACGGTGAGTAACACGAACCTAAGTAGCATTACTTTCTAGACTTACTGCTATCGAAATGATATAATAAATAATATATATAATTGACACAAAAGCCAATCACAAGACAAAAATTAATTAAAAAAATATTTTGCAGTAATTGAATGGGACCAGGGAATGGCGTAATAGTTTCTTGTACTCAAATAAAATAGGTAGTAATTTACAACATCAGTTTTAAAAAGTTAATCTAAAAACACGTTTCTCCGCTTTATTTCCCAATCTACGCCGTCAACTACGCATTAATTGAAAGCCAAAGTTAACGACGATGCCCGAAATAAACGTTTCGACAAACGTACAACATTTTGTCACGACGCATTTTAATTATAAACGTTCGTTTTGTTTGCGCTGCTCCAACTGACAGGGAAGCGCTCACATCGAATTAGGTTCTAGAAATATTATCACATTTGAAGTAACATTCGTTTTTTTATAAAACAAGGGTGACAAACGAGCACACAGTCCACCTGATGGTAAGTGAATACTGTGGCTCATATACATCTACATTTATCATCAATTAAGGATCAAAATTCAGATGCGTTTTCATCCCTGAGGACTAAGATGGAATGCCTCGTTTACAGGAAAAAGGGTCTCCAGTTCTCTACACTCACCATTCAGAAATACAGCAACATTAAGCTGCTATTTTACGCCGGTATTGTGGCTGCTGTATAGTGGCTGTGAGAACGTGGTCCTTTCCCGATCAAGCCGACCCATTCATGCTACAACAATAATATAACTACAAAATAACTCTACCACGAATAAAAAATACGATATTAATTCCATTTAAAATATGACACATTTCTAATTTTGATATTTAGTTTGATAAGATCCCTGAAGAAAAGAGCCTACTCCTTTTTAAAAGAAGAGCAACACATCTGCAATTCCTGTGGTGTTACGGGTTCTTCATTGGCATTCACTTAACGTCAGGTGAGCCGCATGCTCGTACTGCATCCACTTACCATCAGGTGGACTATGTGCTCGTTTGTCACCACTTATTCTATAAAAAAAGGTTACTCGACACATTCGTATCGTTTCAATTAAAGCGGTCTTAGCCTTTACACTTAAAGCCTAATGAAGATAATAATTGAGTACGGCTAATAAGGAAATGTTTAACCTAAAATGATGGTGGTCACCTAATTTTAGAGAAATTAGTTATTGAATAAAGAAAAAAACCGATTTCTAAAGTCAGTGCTAAGAGGTAGTGTATTGAAGAAGCTATTAAATTATTTAGAAATAACTTGATTCCTTTCAGTTCTAAGTCGTTTTTATTTTTTGTTTATTTTCATTTTAATTCTGAACCCTTTTGAGTCAACTAGCTATATCACAACCTCATGGTTAAAACTAGAATGTCGCCTAAGTAATTAATTTAAAAATATCATAACATCCATTATATTTTCCATCCTTAGGTGTTTTTTTTTTATTTATAGGTGCAATAAAAAACTGTTTAAAAAAACATTCGAATTAAGAACCTCCTCGTTTTTTGAAGTCGGCTAAATAAAGTCACAAATTAAACACGAAAATAATTAAAAAGATTTATTTGACTTACTTATTACTTATTAGATTTACTTTACTTACTCACAAATAATACTTTTTTTTACTAGGGTAGTAAACAAATAAGAAACAAAAAATACTACAAATAATCATATCTATTAAATGTATGTGTATTAGATATGATTATTTGTACACAGTTTTTTTCGTTACGTAAACACACTAAAGCTACGATAAGAAATATAAAGTGCTACGAAGTGCTACGTAACGTAGCAAACTACGAACTACTCGGCATTCTACGCTCGACGAAGAACTTACAAGTCGAGATTAAAAACGGGGAAAAATTAAATAACAACGTTTAAAAATAGCACAGTCTTACGTGAATTGAAGATGGGATGTCAGCATACCTGGAAAATGAGAAAATAGGTTAAAATGTTGTACATTAAATAAAATAAGACTTTACAAGTATTTCATAAGAAATAACACGGATAAAAAAGCATGTCGTTTATTTAGACGTTACTTCAGTTTTTATCAAATAAGTCGAGTAATTTGTATAATTTTTATTTATCGAGTTAATGTTTTTTTACTCGAAAAACATATTTCCAGTAAAAAGGGCCTCCGGCCGCCTGCACTCACCAAGCGAAACGCAGAGGTAAACCTCTACTTCACGCTGGTTTTCTGTGAGGTCGTGGTACCACCCCGGTTCGAGCCGGCCCATCCGTGTGACAGCAAGAGCTGCCGCGTGGCTCTACCACTGTTAAAAATGTATAGTATTTTTTAATAAAATATTTAATGACAAAATTCTACAAAAATGTACTTAATTATACATAGATAATACAAAGATGAACGCCACTTTAATTTAGGCGTGGTAGCGCCAAGTTACTCTATATTATAGTAGTAGCACGAACGTGTTGGCTCGACAGGGGTAGGCCGCACGTTCACCATACGAAACACAGCAGCATAATGCTGTTGTGTTAAGTATGGTGAGTGCAGAGAACCGGATACCCTATTATACTGGAAACAAGGCCTTCCATCTTAGGCCTCAGGGATGACAACGCATCTGCATTTTTAAATGTAGATGTCTACTGGCCACAGCATCCACTTACCATCAAGTGGACTGTGTGTTCGTTTGTAAACCTCGATCTATAAAATAAAAAAAAGCCAAAACCTAATAACGAGAGTAATACGTATTACCAAAAGCTAAAAAACAATGCACGTAACTGTTAACGAAGGGTGCGTTAACCCTTAGCATCGATCAGAGGTAGTATCCAGCGTGATAATTGCCGCGAAAACCTTCACCGGGCCGGGGCAATCAAGACCGCACGTGACTGGAATCGTAGCCTTGTGGGCAGGCTAAGCCCAGCGTTTTGAGTGATTTTATCGAATATTACGAAAAATAGATTATGACAAGGCTAGAGGTTCTCGACATTGGAATATATTACTGTAACTGCTTAGCGTGCAAACAAAATTACCCACTAAACTGTAATTTGACCTCTAATTCGATTCAATTCTTCGAAGCTTTAGACGTAAATTATTGTATAAAATAATTATTAATTATCTTAAGTAACAGACAATCTATGCTACGTCCTGCTACACCTTCGACACAGATGTTTCCCTTCTGCATTGTTAAACTAAGGTTGACTAGATCGTGGAGTACATTATAAGCAAGACCAAATTTATATTGAGGATCACGCCACAATATTAACCTTAAATCATTTATAGTACGGGTCCTGACACGTCAGAGACCTTAATGAAGGAAGAATTTTTGCCATGAGAATTCGCGTATCGACGTTTTCGCGGAAAGTAAGGCGATACAACGCATCGAAACACGATAAATCCAACAATACGTTTACAATAGTGATGGCTTTATAAATAAATAAATAAGTATTAGTTTATAAGTTATAACTGTACTTACGTATATGGCCTTTTTGCTTGAAGAAATAAATAAAAAATAAAATAAAATCTGGGTACACGCCTTATATATCCAAATGCGTTTTGGAAAAAACACGACCATGCAGTTCGTTTTAGAATTGAGGTCCATACATGTCCTCGAAATATTTTAAAAAATTCTCATACAAACAGGTTTTAATAAAGTTAGAAGGGTAAAAAACCAGCACACAGTCCAGTCGATATGCCTCATGAAAACCTACGTTTATATCCTCGGTTAAGAATCAAAAATCACCGCTGAGGTCTAAGATGAAATACCTTTTTCCGAGCAAAGAAAACAAGGAAAAACCTTTTTCCTCATTCACCATGTAAAACACAGTATTAAGCTGCTATTTTACGCTGGTTTTCGTTGATGGCGTGATCCTACCCCGGTCGAGCCGACCCATTCGCGCTGTAATCGTAATATAGCTGCGGCGTGACTCGAGCAGGTATTGATAGGCTTGTTTACAAAGTTTTCCTCCATCGTCGACAAGAGATTAAAAAGCACTTAAAATTCCGGGCAACAATTTTAATGATGCCGTTGGATCGAACTGAGGATTGCTAAAATAGTTGTGAAAAAGTAAGGATGCGCTACTAAGGATCTGTAAAAATAATTATGATAATTTTAACTTTATTAAATAACTAGCTGTACCCCGCGGTTTCACCCGCGTATATCACGCGTCTGCGCCTTGCGACATGCAAACATCGAGAGAGACATCACGACGAATGGTTGCTGAATTAACAAAGATTTAAAAAGTGAAATATGTTACTAAAATTACATGGTTAATGTAACTGGTGGTTATGCATGATACAGGTACTGATACGAATAATGTGGCCTAGTTTATACCGGCGTTACTATTTCATATTTTAACATGAAAAAGTAGTTATTGTGACATTGCTGTAATAGTTAAACATGTGGTATCGCAGGCTTTTTGCAGATATTGACATCCTCTATAAAACTGAAGTACATTACTTTGCTCTATTGTCAATAGTTTCCGCAGCGTACGTGATATAAGGATTCTTTTTGGTATTTTTTTCACACCTTGCGTTACATTAACGAAGTTTTCATACGAATCCCTAACTTTTTTGAAATTATTATATAGCCTATGTTCATCAGGGATAATGTGGAATTCTAATGGTGAAAGAATTTTTCAAATCGGTTCAGTAATTTCGGAGCCTATTCAATTCAAACAAACAAACAAATCTTTCCTCTTTATAATAGTAGTGTAGATTATTACAGTAACAATGATACAGAGACACAGATACATCATGAAATAAAGAATAGAATAGACATTTTTATTCAATTTGATTACAAGAATACTTATTGAAAATCATTTATGCTATTATTTCGCTGCGGGTGGTTCGAGTTCGGATCTATATATACCGCAGAAATTCGGAATTTTGATAGCGCGATTTAGGCTTCGGTGGGTTTTACTCGTAGCGCGACGACAGCGCCACCACAATTTATTGCGAAACGTAAGCGGGACTGCTGATCATGAGGTCCAGGGTTTGAATTCCGGGTCGGACCAACAAAAATCAGTAATTGAAATTACTCTCATAAATAAACGAGAAATATTGATTTCTATTTATAAATATGCATTACAAATTTTATATTGCAATTTTAAGAATATTTTTTATCTGTGCCTCAAATCTGTAAAACGCTGTCCGCCATATTAGACACTGTCGTGATGTCATTAGTTAAGAGAACTAGCTAATGTGCTGTGTCATTTCGAAGTTATCATTATGAATGTTAAGTTTTATTCCGAATTTTATTGAAAAGGCATCATGGAAGACGGATTCCTATAAGCAGAAAGTACTAATCTATCAATGATAAAAACATTGATGGTGGCAAAATTTTCAATCCAGATTTTTGTTCTGCCGAGTTGAGGAATGTTAAAACATCAATGTAAGTACCTATTAGCAACTTTTATTAATACAATAACATATGGTCAGAGTGTATTTTGATACTACATAGTTATGCTCATCTATGATTACAATTTCACATAACCTAATTCTTGTTTTCAGGTCTGGAAGGAAATCTTATGGGTATGACGCAATAGGCTATGTGCAGCTCAAGAGGGTGAAAAACATATGCATAGTTAAGTACAAAATGCCCAGAAAACAAAGTGATCTTCACAGAAGTATACTTTAGATTTTATAGACAATGACTTCGGGTCTGTTCTTGCCAGTTTTATCCAAGTATTTCTCATATTAAAATCAGTTGGCACTTGATTTCATAACTACCTCGGCGTTGTTATGCTCGTGTTTTTGCATTCAGGCACAACACAACAGTGATATAGATGATAACTCATTACTAAACATCCAAAAGTATCTTATTTCTTTGCAAAATCAGCAAAATTCTAGGGCAGTTACGTCACGAGTCAAACAGAATGGCGGCTAGCGTTTTCACGCGAAAATTTAAAACGATAGATTAAAAGTAGATTTTATGGCACTACTAGGTTTTAAAAAAATTATATAAAAATTATAGTGGTTAATTGTTACTCTAGGCTTCATTTAAAACACTTTTTGAATGTGTGTAATACCCTATTATGCATGTACAACATCCCTCAAGGAAAGTAAAACCTATTAAGCAAAAAAACAACACTAAAGACCATTACAACAGATTCCAAAGCATAACCCTATAAAAATCGAGTAAGTTCGCTAAAAACGTGTAAATTTCCTACGTAATATCTCCTATATAGCTATAATAAAACCTACAAAATTATTTCCAGAGTAATTAATCTAGATTATATCATAGATATCGTCCTTCCTAAATAAAATCAATTCAATCACAATTAATGGACATTCGGCTTCACCCGTACGCCTTCTAAATGGCGGTATTGTAATAATGCACCCTCCACCCTCAACTCCGTCGCCACAGGCCCTGAAATACAGCATGTGTCCACCGATGTTCTGCCAACGTTACATCTTAACGTTACGTCTTAAATTAAAAACATGATTACGATACGTAATTTAAATACATTTTTCTATTTCGATTTTTTAGAAACTATAATAAATTCAACAAAGTTTACACTTTACTCTTTTCTCTATACTACAGAAAACTCAAAAACATTAAAAAAAATTATTAAAAACAAAATAATTGTATGTGGTTTTATTAGCTCTAAGTGAGACGCGCGTCGGTAAAGCGGGGTATAACGTATTTTACAGTAACCTTATTCCCCGGCTAATGCTGAGGTAATAAAATCATAAAAAAATTGCAAATAAAATCTAAAATAGATCAGGTATACCTCAAAACTTGAAAACTAGACTGTACAACCAGTGCGTGTTGCCAGTGATGACCTATGGAACTGAGACGTGGTCCTTCACTGCTGGCCGTATGAGGAAGCTCAAGGTCGCTCAGCGAGCTATGGAGAGGGCTATGCTCGGAGTTTTTCTGAGTGATAAACTTAGGAATGAGGATGTCCGCAGTATAACCAGAGTGACCGACATAGCCTAGCCATAGGATTAGTAAGCTGAATTGCAAACAGGCCGGCCATATAGCTCGAAGAACCGACAGCCGATGGGGAAAAAAGGTACTCGAGTGGCGGCCTCGTACCGGCGAACAAAGTGTAGAGCGCCCCCCCCCCACTAGGATACAGGTGGCTAAGGAACGTGCTTTGTGGCATTAGGGGAGGCCTATGTTCAGCAGTGGACTTGTTATGGGCTGTAATGATGATGATGATTAAATAAAAATTTATTTAAATTTAATTAAATTTTAATATGGTCGAGTTTTCTGAAATACAAGTTATTTCTATACGTTTGAATACTGATTCTGATAACGCACTAACGGGAACCACTGGGTCTTTGTTATATGTTGTATAATATAATATATATTTTATATTATATATAACTAACTAACTGGTCATTATATTACATATAATATATAATATAATAGCCAGTCTGAAACCAACTTAGCGTTTGTTACTCTCAAAGTCAAAGTAAAAACCTTCTATTGAAAAGTTGTTACAAACTTATGAACATCAAATTCGACAACGGTTCGCAAAAACAAGACCTTCTCAGAGAAGAACCGTCATAAATTGTAATACATTGAAGTATGTATCTTAAATACAAGTGGTATAATTAAAAAAATTGTAAGCCGACTTTAATATCAATTATTAACGATAACTCAAAAACTACTAGTCAGACTTTGATCAAATTTATATGGGACTACAGAAGCACCAGCTTTCAAATAAAACAAGAATCATCGAAATCGGTTCGGTCGTCTTCTAATAATCGGTGAACATACATAAAAAAAGATTCCGACGAATTGATTACCTCCTCCTTCTTTAAAGTCGTTTGAAAAATAAATATCTAAATTGATATGAATGCCATATTTGTATGAAATTCAAAGATCACGAGATCAAGGACACCGGCATTTACTTTGCCTTCAATTTCAATAAATCAAACGCTTTATGTATGATTGCCGCGTTTATCAAATTTATCAACATGGAATGTCAATAATTAAATAAAAATATTCGACTCGAGATGTGATTATTTCCGATAATAAAACGATATATTTTACTGAACTAAATTGTAAATTGATAACTCAATATAACAAATCTATGCAATTATGGTGAGAGGTGTGTCAGGACCGTGCCAAATGAAAGTCCGTGATCTCTGCCTACCCCTCTGAGTGACGGGCCTGTGTTTATGATAATAGTAAAATAATTGTAATTATTAGAGAAAACAAATTTGCAAATTCTTATTTTCTTTAATTATTCTTCTTGGTAGAGGCATGCTGCAGCTATATTTCGGTCGTAACAGAAATAAGTCTACTCGACCGGGGAAGAACCACGCTCTCGCAAACTAACAGCTTAATGCTGCTATGTTTCGTTTTTTTTTTTTAATAGGAGAGGAGGCAAACGAGCATACGTCTCACTTGATAGTAAGTGAACTACCGTCGCCCATGAACAACTGCAACACCAGGGGAATTGAGTTTAGAGATCTACAGACTCTTTTCATTGGAAACGAGTCATTCCGTCATAGTCCTCAGGGGTGACAACGCATCTGCATTTTGGGTCTTAATCGAGGCTAGATGTAGATGTTTATAGGCCACAGCAGCCACTTACCATCAGATGGATTGTGTGTTCGTTTGTCACCCTTATTTTATTTAAAAAAAATCTTGTTGTAAAAAGTGCACTTTTTACTACACGTTTTATAACAAGATTTTTTTTTAACAAAAATATTTTAAAGGATAATTTTCCAATTGAAAAATAATCTTTAAAAATACAATGGAAACCCGCTAACAAAGGCGCTATATCTTTGCGATAACGTTAATAAGGAAAAAGTAGGATCGGCCTATTTTCATACTAACAATTGTGGTGTCAGTTTTTGTTCCTATTTTATCAGTAATAATCAGGACAGTACTGATTGCAAAATTTTGAAATAATAACATAGCTTTAAAATATAACTTCATTGTGATGTTACTATCCGATAGGTGGCGCTGTGGTCGAGTTCTTTGTATACTTTATACTAGTTGTTCCCCGCGATTTCGTCCGCGTGTAATTTTTAACGATAGGATTCCATGGGTTTTAATCTTTCTGCGTGCGAAACTCTTAATTCGTTTTCTAAAATAAAAAAATAGCTAAATAATAGCTTAAGTAACTCCTTATAACATCAGCTATCTACCACTCCCGTCAAAATCAGTCCAGCCATTTCGAAGATAAGCTGGTACAAACAGATATATACTTTCATATGCATTTCGTAAAATGCTGTTATTTTTAAATTACAAACAGACACTACAATTTTATTTATTTGTATATATTTACACTAAGAATCCGAAGTGAATTCGGAACTAAACTCATCGCGCCACCTATCGGAACGAGGCGTAGAACAACGTGTACCATGCCAGCCAGTATTATGGACCTACGGTATGCAGCTGTGGTGTTATACGACGCAAACCAAATTCATTTATACAAACCTTTTAAAAAAATCTCAAAAGCAGGGTTTGGAAACCAGATGTACATTTCTTAATAAACGCGTGTTTATCCGATATTTATAATATAACTAGCTGACCAGGCAGACGTTATTCTGCCCTTTCCGGCGATCATTTGCTTTCCTAAAAAAACTCCTGAAATTAGCAATAAAAAAATTGAGGGTCACTTATCGAGATAAAAATTATCCTATCTCTCAAGTTGGACCAAACTGCACATAGTGTGCAAAATTTCATTGAAATCAGTTCAGTAGTTTAGGAGTTCATCGCGGACAAACAATGTGACACGTAATTTTTATATATAAAGACTGCTCATTTACTCGAAAAAATTGTTTGCTAAAATCATTGTGACATTGTTTAACAGTACTAACTAGGCTTAATTGCGTTTTTATTTTGACAAAAATGTTAAACTTTAACGTTTAGTACATGATTAATGAAAATTGTATGAATACCCGATAAATATGTGTATGACGTTCTTTATTCTTTCAAACATAACATATTCTCTAGTAAAACTTTAATATAGGTTGGTTAAAATATTATGGCAATTTTTAATAATTATTCGAAGACGTTAAAATTTTCTAAACATTTGCTTTTGTATTTTATTATATTAACAACACAGCCTTCTATATTCTATCTTCAAAAAACATAATTGTTTTTTCATCCTGCCGCGTTATTTTTTTTAATACGCTTCTTTGCACACACAGAAAAACAAACTTTTCGCCCTAGCTAAGGCCATTAACTGAGGCAACATATATACGTATGGAGTACGAATGTACGCGAGCCCAGGGGTTGGATGACACAGTAAACGAGGTTAATGGCATGCACCGCGAGGGTAGTGGGGGTGCTATTTTTAATCTTTAGGATTTCGGAACCAATTGCGACCCTTTGCAAGTTAATTGATTGACCGTCCCCTGAAGTACACGGTAATTACTAAAAAAAAAGCGAATGTAAAATGATCCCGGATCAAAGAAAATCAAAATGTAGACAACGTAACAGTGTTTGAATAACAATAACGTAGCATAGTACAAAAGTTAGTTCTAAAAAGCTTTACATGTGTAGCATAATAATTTATTCGTTTTTTGTTTCCTTTTTTTATACAGAGTAAGGGTGTGAAACAAGCACACAGTACACCAGATGGCAAGTAGATACTGTGGCCCATAGACATCTACATCAATCCTCGATGAAGAATCAAAATTAAGATGCGTTGAGGACTACGATGGAATGCCTCGTTTCCAGTAAAAAGGGTCTCCGGTTCTCTACACTCACCATACGAAACACAGCAATGTTAAGCTGCTATTTTACGATAGTATTCTGTGAGAGCGTGGTCCTTTCCCGGTCGAGCCGACCCGCACGGGTGAGTTCTGGATCTCGACAACTGCACCACGTACCGAGTCCAATTGTGAATTTTTAACCAGGGATGGAAAAAATCATGATTTTTTTTTAATTTAAATCAAATCATGCTGATTTTTTGATTTTTTTGTATATTTGAAAATTCACGAGTTGGTAACACTTTTTGACATAGTAGGATTAAAAGTTTATAAATACATATGTATGACACTGATTAAGAGTAAAATAATTAATACTGTATTAACAAATACTTGTTCCGTGCGGGATTCGAACCCGCGGCCCCCAGCGCAGCAACTCATTGCTAAGCCACTGCGCCACGGAGCCGTCATATACACATTCGTGTTATAGATATATATATTATATCTATAACACGAATGGAAAGACTTAGACGGTGAAGGAGCACGCTCTCACAGAATACGAGCGTAAAATAGCAGCATAATGCTGCTGTGTTTCGTGTGGTGAGAGTAGAAAACCAGAGACCCTTTTTACGAGACATTCTATCTACATCTTAGATAGCACAACACGTCTTCACTCTGAACTTCTATCGATTATATATGTATGTTTCTATGGGCCGCAGCATCCACTAACATTGAAGTAGACTGTGTACTCGTTCGTCTCCCTTATACTGTATACTACCCAGTACAGTATTCGGTGTACTACATTCAAGTAGATTAAGAGATTATCACTTTATACTATTAAAGCGATAAACAAGCTAATAGTCCACAAAAACACTAGAGTTTATATACGTATAGGTAGCGCAGTGGGTAAACGTTTGGCGACGCTACGGGACCATGGGTTCGAATGCCACCCGGAACAAATATTTGTATGACCTGCTTATAATTTTTTATTATTAATATAATAATAAATTTATTCACTTTGATTACATGCAGGGTATCTTAAACTATTACAGTACTCGTTTTTTTGGCAACATACTAGTAAGATATGGTTGATCGTTAGCGGCTGTACTACTTTTATGGCAATAACTGTATTACAGACGCTAGAGTTTTCCACCGGACATTATAGGAAACAATTGTTCCGGGAGGAGAAAATCCTACTGTATACACCTTAAAAAAACTTGAAAGGTGTCTGCTACAGCCAACATCAAACAAAGAAAGCTACGGTTGCAATGACACTCATGAGATATAAAAATGTCTCCCAGCAGTAAAATGCACTTCTTATTATAGAAAAGTCAAGCAAGTCTGGAGGCTAGTCTGGTCGGGTTCGCTATACACTGATAAGCTCCAAATGTTTAATCTTCCTTTTATGAGTAAAACAAATTCAGTTTTTTCTTTATAGGATAAGGTGACAAACGAGCACACTGTCCACCTGATGGTAAGTGGTTGCTGCGGCCCATAGACATGTACATCTATCATCATTTGCGAATCAAAATGGAGATGGGTTGTCACCTGTGAGGACTAAGATGGAATGCCTCTTTTCCAGTAAAAAGAGTTTCCGCTTCTCTACATTCACCATACTAAACACAGCAGCAATAAGCTGCTATTTTACGCCGATATTCTGTAAGAGCGTGGTCCTGGATCGGTCAAGACGACCCATTTGCTACAACTTCGTGCTACAACCATAACATAGAGCAGTGTGGCTCTACCACATATAAAAAAATGACAAAAAGAGGATAACCGCGGAGTTTCTTTTGCCGTTTCTTCTCCAATCAGAGGAACCTCATATCGAAACGGTAGTAGATTTGAAATCCTAATTCGAAGAGATGTTTCATTGCATTTCATTACATATTGGCGACAGAAATATGTAGGAAAGGGAGTTTGGCCAACCCATACAGATTGGCAGGTCCTTTTCTCCACGAAGTCTATTTGAATTCTTGCAAAGTATTATATAGTATAATACTGGTGGTAATTTACAAAGGATTGTTTACAAAACTGAAGTGACGAACAAACTTACAGTCCTATAGTCTTTATCCTATTAACAAGTCGCAACTGGAGCCCATAGACTAAACAGACACTAAACAAAGAAGCTCAATGCCAATCTAGATAAACATTTAAATTTCATACATCATAATACGTTAAAAAAATAACTTTAATATTTAACAATCATCATCATCATCATTAGAGCCCTTCACAAGTCCACTGCTGAACATAGGCCTCCTCCAAGGAATGCCACAAAGCACGGTCCTGAGCCACCTGCATCCATTGACTGCCTGCATGTCTTACCAGGTCACTCCATCTAGTGGCGGGACGCCCTACACTTCGTCCGCCGATGCGAGGCCGCCACTCGAGAACGGTGATAACGAATTTACAAATTTCTTTGTTTAAATTTGGTTGCAGAAGACTGCAGTAGACACATACCATCAGGTGAACCATAAGTTCGTTTACCACTTTAATTTTATTAAAAAAATAACAAATTTTGGCAATGAAAGAGTAACCTTTATCTTGTTAAGCTCTACCCTCTCTTATACGCTTGGTACTCTCTAGGCCTAGTTTTACAAACATATGATACGCCTGCGAAAACAAACAAAAAGTTTTTTTTAAATCCAAATAGCATCAGCCAACTATCACTTTTTTTCTTTTTTTTTAAATAAAAAACGTTATCCCCACACTAGGATTTTCTCCTGTATCGTGGAGGCAGTTTACAAACATATATTGCACAAGGACAAACATCCAGACCCGGCACAATTATTTGTAGGCCGTACAAATACTTGTTCCGTGCGGGATTATAACCCGCGGCCCCAAGCGTTGCAACTCATTGCTAAGCCACTACGCCAAGGAGCCGTCAAACTTTAAAGTATATGTATATGTTTTGAACCAAGTGATCAATCAGGGCACGATTTATAATGCCCAGACAATATGAATAATGACAAATGAAATCGGGTTATGTAATTAATACTGATTTAAACATCATTAGTTATCACATCGTCTGGTCGTTATGAATATAGCTAAGTAACTATTTACGCAATTTGATATAACCTAACCTAATCATGTATATCACTTTTAAAAAAAATATTGTACCAAATCCGAAATTAACAAAGCGGAAAAGTGTGAAGGAAGGGAAAAACCACTTTGCAGTATCAAATAGCAACAATGGGGTATTCCTTCCTTTGCAAACATAGCAAAGAAAAAATCGCTTTATTGAAAAAAAATATTCCCATTGTGTTCAATTAATAAGTATGTTACATCAAAAAAAGCTAATCTTACATATCTTTTTATTACTCTGCCCAATAATTAATGAACTTTATTCATAAAGCCCAGTCAATTTAATTATTTCAATGGTTTTTATCATACTGCCCAATATGTTGGGCATTTTTAAAACTGCCCTATTATTCACTTGATCCATAACATACATAAAAAGTTACTGTAAGTGCTAATTTAAAATTTAATAATGTCCCTTTTCACGAAGGTTGTTTTTTTATTGGTGTGTGTGGACTAGACATTCAAAAATAAGCTTCAATACTGAACAAGTGAAAGTCTAAACTCTATTATATTTACTGCGACACGAGCAGAAGTTAATGACCCCGGGCACTAATTACATATAGCCATTGCTAATTTCTGTAGCACGCAACGCAACCTTACTGCTGAAAGTTATCATAAATTAAAGCGACAAAAATCCGACATTACGTAATAGAAACTATTATTTTCTTACAGCACCACACAATACCATTACGACTGCAATACGGACGCGGTAAATCAGCGCCATCTACCGGGGGTAGTATCAATCATAACTCCTGTAAAATGAAATATGCACTCACCAGTTCCAGTGCCGCCGAATGATTTATGTCACTCGCGATTAAGGTTAGGGAGCACTAGATTTGTGAGCTAGCACTAGAATTCGCTGCGATGTTCTGTGCAAGAGAGCGCGGTGGTGAGTACAGACGAGTGGCGTAGCCCGACGGTGCGGGCGGACTGCCGGGAGGGCCTGCGCCCCCGGTCTGCGCGCTACAACCTAACCCCGTTCCGTCCCCCAGGCGAAAGAGTAACCGGAGCGTACAAGTGCCGCTTGGAATCTCGCCTATGAGCGCGATTCGAGCTATCTATTTGCAAATAAACCATTACTGCTTCCGCTTTTTTACAACACTACTAACAGAAACGGAAACAAAAACTTTTTTATTCAATATAGATTATAAATAATACTTATTGAAAGTCACTCTTTTTTCTTTAATTTATCACTGGCTTTGAAACAAAATGCTCTGTCCTGGGAAGAACTAACAAGAAACTAACGGGATTTTTTAAAAAAAATAACAGCTTACAATCATATATTAGACAATTAACAACACAAAACAAAATATATATAAACATTTCTTAACTAAAACTTAAACTAATTTTACGGATCTTATCGCGTTTAATTTTAACTTTTTAATTCCTCTCGATTTTAATTTCGCTCGTTCTGCGTATATCGGACCAAAAATTAATATTTAAAGAATGAAGGTAGCCAAGCTAACTATGACATCGGGACGTCAAACACCACAGTCCCTCCCGTGATCATGGGTACTGTAAAGTGCTCGAAACACCGCGAATTAAAAAGTTAAAATTAAACGCGATAAAATCCGTAAAATTGTTTTTTCAGTGCCGCCCTCGTATATATATATATATATATAAGAACAAGTGGGATGCGGGAAATAAACACTGTGTTAGAACCTCCGAAGGAGGCGGAGTTACAGCCGAAATAAGAATTTTAAATTTTTTGGTTTTTGGCCCCGCCCTCTTTTCCCAAAAGAGGGTCGCTTTAGATACGGCATAAGAAGCTTTCAACAGCTGGTTGCCAATCCCCAAAGGCAGTTTTTAGGGGGTAACACTTAGGTTCCCCTTTTAGGCAGTGAGTCCCCCATAACCACGATAGACCGGCTATCGTGGTATGCGTAATGAATTTTCTGCCTCCCTCTGTGGTAAACCATTTCCAATTGGTTCGGGCGCAAAAAAAAAAGCGGGAAATAAAGACTGTGTTAGAACCTCCGAAGGAGGCGGAGTTACAACCGAAATAAGAATTTTTAATTTTTTGGTTTTTGGCCCCTATTCAATCATGACCCCATGACATCCTCTACATGATAAGCTATACAAACTGTAAAGTTCGAGCCACCCCCAACTTTTCAGTATTTGGCCATTTTGATCCCCTAGGAGTGCAATGAGAACTTTTTGCCCGTATTCAACCATGACCCCTATTACATCCTCTACATGGTAGGCTATTCAAACTGACTAGGACTAAAGTTCGAGTCACCCCCTTACTCATTTCTACTCTTTACTTCCAATAACGAACATATGCAAACATATTGTGTAGCATAAGTGTTACGCGAGTAAATTTCAATGATAATTTACAATTGAGAAGCTATCGATTACAAATGACAATAAATTCAATAAACTTGTTGAGCGATTTTTTTTTATAGGATAAAGGTGACAAACGAGCACACAGTCCACCTGATGGTAAGTGGTTGCTGCGGCCCATAGACATCTACATCTATCCTCTATTACAAATCAAAATGTAGATGCGTTGTCACCCGTGAGGACTAAGATGGAATGCCCCATTTCCAGTAAAAAGGGCATTATACACACATTACTGCACAGCTGGACCCACTGTAACTACGATTGCAACCTGTGCGTATACCCAATACGCAACAACGCAACCAGATGCAGAATTGAACAATGCGAATATTATTTATATGAATAATAATATATTTCAATTTTTATTAAATATTTCTCCAAAACGTTCTTTGTATCTTTCTTCATATTTGTTACTTGCGACTCGCTTGGCTTCGCCTAGATAAGATCTATTAACGTGGCGTTATTTAGATAAAAATCTTTAAGTATCTTGGGTAAAAAATATAGTCCAGCTCCTTCCTGGCATTGCTTCTGTGTTCGTAAACTTTCATCACAATCGGTTCAGTTAATCCGAAGAAAGACAGACAAAATTAAAAAAAATGGATGTTTATGTCTTAATAACATGCAAATGAGCCTTGAGCTTAATACAAGTCAGTTATTTCAATATTACACACAGAAACTTCAATTTTATTTATATGTTTAGATATACATTTTGTTTGTGGTAGTTTCATGCTGCAGCTATACATAGGCTGCACTAATAGTATCGGGAATGGAATATTTCCACTGTTCCTGTCATATTAAAATCTTTTTAATTGAAAACTCCTTGGTTTTAAAAATCGAATACCATTTATTTATTTAAAAAAAGATTCTCGGTCTTGTCACAAGGTTTTTTCAAACTTGTTTAGTCGTTGAGAAAATGGAATTGACTCGAGAAAATTCAAGAGCGATGATTTATTATGACTTTCGAAGTTGTTTAACACAAAAACAGTGTGTTGACCGGATGATTTCTGCATTTGGTGATGAAGCCCCATACAAAACCACAATTTATCGCTGGTTTGCTGAATTTCAACGTGGACGTGTCAAGCTCAGTGATGATCCCCGTCAAGGTCGTCCAAAAACTGCAGTCACCCAAGAAAACGTTGATGCTGTGCGTAAGCTGATTGAGGAAGATTGACATATGACATACCGCGAAATTCAGGCATTTTTAGACATTGGCATGAGTCAAATACAAATAATCTTGCATGAACAAATAGGTGTAAAAAAGTTGTTTTCCCGATGGATACCGCATTCACTCCGTGAAGAGCAAAAACCGGTTCGCGTTACTTCGTGCGTCAGAACTCTCGAAAGATTCCACGCAGGATCCTCAAATGCTGTATATAACATCGTATCAGGTGACGAATCCTGGATATACCCGTACGAACCCGAAACAAAAAGTCACGAGTTTGGGTGTTCGAAAATGAGTTAAAGCCAACAAAAATTGTTCGTTCACGGAGTGTTGCAAAAAAAATGGTGGCCACGTTTGTCTCCAAAACCAGCCATGTTCCTCTTGAGGGACAAAGAACGGTTAATGCAGAATGGTATGCTAGCATTTGTTTGTCACAGGTCGTTTCTGAACTCCGTAAAGAGAACTGCAACAGCCGCATCATCCTCCATCACGACAATGCGAGTTCTCACACCGCACACAGAACAAAAGAGTTTTTAGAGCAAGAAAACATAGAATTATTAGACCATCCGCCGTACAGCCCCGACCTAAGCCCTAATGATTTCTATACTTTCCCTAAAATAAAGAATAAATTGCGTGGACAGAGATTTTCATCACCTGAAGAAGCTGTGGACGCCTACAAAACGGCTATTTTGGAGACCCCAACTTCCGAATGGAATGGTTGCTTCAATGATTGGTTCCATCGTATGGAAAAATATGTCAAATTTCGCGGAGAATACTTCGAAAAGCAATAAATACATTTTTAAATAGTAATGTTGTGTCACTTCCTTGATTCCCGTAATTTTCAGTGCCGCCCTCGTATTACTGATATAGTTGTAGCACGAATGGGTCGGCCCGACCGGGGAAAGACCACACTCTCACAGAATACCAGCGTAAAATAGTAACTTAACGCTGCTGTTGCGTATGGTGAGTGTAAAGAACCGGAGGCCCTTTTTACTGGAAACGAGGCATTCCACTTTAGTCCTCACGGGTGACAACGCATCTGCATTTTAATTCGCAAACGAAAATAGATGTAGATGTCTATGGGCCACAGCAACCAAATACCATCAATGGACTGTGTGCTCGTTTCACCCTAATAATATAAAAAACTACATCCTTTTCTACCAAGTGTCCGACTGAGTAGGTACCACCTTGTTGCACATATCTACCAGCATGCAGTTGTATCTACTCCCACTATTATGTTCCAGTTTCAAGGGTAAGAGTTAACATAAATACAGTAAAAGTAAAGTGACAGCCTATATACGTCCCACTGCTGGGCACAGGCCTCCACTCACTTCTGAAAGGGTTTTAGGGGAAGGAAGTGCCCGCCGCGCTGCCCCAATCCGTGTTTTTTTTATAGACGAGGGGGCAAGCGAGCATGCAGCTCACCTGATGGTAAGTGACTACCGCCGATCATGAACAACCGCAACACCAAGGGAATTTCAGATGCGTTGCCGGCCTTTTAGTAAGGTGTAAGCTCTTTTCTTGAAGGTTCCTAAGTCGTATCGGTCCGGAAAATCGCTGGTGGTAATTGATTCCACAAGGAAGTCGTGCGAGGGAGGAAATTTTTCTAAATCGCACAGTGGTGGACCGCCAATCGTCCAGATGGTATGAATGATAACGCGAGTTTTGTCGCGATGTGCGATAGTGAAATTGAGCAACTGGAATTAGTCCGAACAATTCCTCAGAGGACTCCCCGTGATAGATGCGATAAAATACGCAAAGAGATGCAACATCTCTACGCAGTGCCAGTGTATCGAGCGGATTTCACATATCTTCCAAATATTTTCCTTATTTGTCAGACCGCCGAGCACGTACGTGATAAATGACCACTTAAAATTGCAATTAACAATTTCATTGGTGTCGGTGGGGATCGAACCCGGGTCGCTCGCGGACTGTGAAACATACGGCGAGCGCTAAGCCCCTGAGATACCACGGCTCTTGTATAATTACAGGCCATAATATGAAACATTTTCTCTCACTTCTCAAAAGTAACAATATCTTCGTTTTACTGTGTAGCCTTTGTTCGAAATTAATCGAATAATAGCCATAAACCATCAGGTGGACGAATCTTTTTTAGATTGTCACTAAAAGTTAAAAAAAAAAATAAACAACTAGAACTTTCTGGGTCGATAGAGCATCATTCAATGATTTTGATTTTGGAAAAAAAATCGTGTACTCTATTCCAATTAATAAATATTTTACATAGTATTAACTACAACACTAACTGTATCGTGACGGTGTAAGAATATCCAGTACCACATATCATTCTGAGGGTGTCGTAACAGTAGACAGAGGGAAACTGAACAAAGAGATAAACAGCAACATTTTCCTGATAACAGCTGGATAAAAATAAAAAAAATACTACGGTTGCCGACCCAATTGCCAAGCGTGGCAACTATATCAAATATGGGAATATTTGGCCTATCAACATATCACTATCAATCGGTTCAACATATCACTGAACAATATACACGCCTAATATTCCTTCCTAAAACATTGCTGCTTTCAACTGCCTTCCAAAAATGTTCTCTCAAAGAAACTAAATAGTAAATGACATTTCTTTTTATCGACCTTGAAGTTTCTTGACGGTTCATCTCAGTCCGTTTTATTAAAAATAAAGTAGTTTATAACTTGTCTTAGTAGTTTCAAAGTAAAAATTTTTTCACGAAAGAAGTCCCATGGAAATGTGCGATATTAAATATAAAGTAAGAATTTGACAGGAACTGTCAATTTTTTATAGTAGAACTAGCTGTTTCCCTAGACTTCGTCCGCGTGGAATTCATTACGATTAAATTTAAGTGGTTTTAATTTTTTACCCTAATTCCTTTTCTAAAATAAAAGTAGCCTAGGTTACTCCTTATAACATTAGCTATCTGCCAGTGAAAGTCCCGTCAAAATAGATTCAGCCGTTTCGGATATTAGCCGGAACAAACAGACAGACAATCTGACAAAAATTTTACTTACAAAACTGTCTGTATATTTACTAAAGCTTTAAAACTGCTTGATGGATTTTGTTTTTCATTTTTGAAAGAATTTATTAAGGAATTTCGTAGTATACATTTTATTTGTTAGGGTTTTGATGTATTATTTCCACGTACAGCCACGCTACAGTTGTATTATGGTTGTGGCACAAATAAGTTGGCTTGACCGGCGAAGGACTACGCTCTCACAGAATACCAGCGTGAAATAACAGCTTTATACTGCTGTGTTTCGTATGGTCAGTGTAGAGAACCGGAGACCACTTTTACTGGTACCGAGGCCGTCTTGGTCCTCAGGATGACAACGCATCTGCATTTTGATTCTTACTCGAGGATAGATGCTTATGTCTACGAACCACGGCATTCACTTGCCATTGTGTGAACATTGTGGTCATTTGTTTTACTTTAGCGCTTTGTGAAAAATTCGTAAAAAGAGTAACATCGCATATGACAATCGCACACGTGAACCCGGGTCGTGCCACTAGTATTCGATATTCCAATATTAGATACTTGAAGCTCCTAAAACAGTAACGTAGTTCGTTATTGACACGGCCAATATAAGATTGAAGTGGTAGTAGGGACGGTCGGACGTAACTGTCGAGAGCGGTGAAACCTCTCAAGACCCGCGCTATTTATGTTTTATGCGAACAGGCCTGACCGATCTACTTGAAGACTTATTAACAATATAATACAGATAACAAAATACAGAAACAAGTGGTAATATTAAAAATTTTGTACAACCGACTTAAATATAAATTATTAAGGATATCTCAAAAACTATTGGTCAGCCCTTGATCAAATTTATATGGGACTATATGTGAAGCATTAGTCTCAGTATAGCTTTCAAATAAAAAAAAGAATCGTCGAAATCAGTCCACCGAGAAAAAAGTTATGAGGTTTATTGTACGTGGTAGAGCCATATTAGTAGTATAGCTGTAGCACGAATGGGTCAGCTCGACCGGAGAAGAACCACGCTCTTACAGAATACCAGCGTAAACTAGCAGCTTAACAGTGCTGTGTTTCGTATGGTGAGTGTAGAGAACTGGAGCCCCTTTTTACTGGAAAAGAGGCATTCCATCTTAATTCTCACAAGTAACGACGCATCAGCATTTGATTCTTTATTGCGGATAAATGTAGATGTCTATGGGTCACAGCAACCACTTACCATCAGGTGGACTTTGTGCTCGTTTGTCACCCTAATTCTATAAAAAAGGTAACACACCAAAAAACATTCAATCGAATTGAGTACCTCCTCTTTTTCCAAGTCGGTTGAAAAATAATATTAGCACAAAATAGAAATTAGTCAATAAAATAAACACATAATAATACAGACAGCTAACAATACGACATATTCTCATAATAATAGGTGGGTTTAATGCTCAATAAAATAATCACGGAGGAGCCTTCCCCTTAGTAAAAGTTGTTTTCTGGTGGTGTAACCTGAATAATAAAGGAATTATTAAAAAAAAACACAGTGAAATATATTGGAATGTTAATTATGTACAATTATTTAAACTTGAAATTCATAGTTCCGGCTGTGAACAGTACATATATTCAAAAGCGACAGTAGCCTGTAATACACTTTTATACAGTTGTAGTTCGAGTGGGTCGGCTCGACCGGGGAAGGACCACGCTCTCAAAGAGAATACCAGCGTAAAATAGCAGCTTAACACTGCTGTGTTTCGTAACGTAAATGTAGAGAATCGGTGAACCTTTTTACTGGACACGAGGCATTCTATCTTAGTCCTCATGGGTGACAACGCATCTGCATTTTGATTCGTAATCAAAGATGGATGTAGATGTCTACGGGCTACAGCAACCACTTACCATCAAGTGGACTGTGTGCTAGTTTGTCACCCTTATCCTATAAAAAATCCTAATGTTGGAGTGCGCGCCGCGAACTCAAAGGTCGTCGACGTCTACCATTTAAATACATTCGAGAACCACTCCGAAACACAAGCATTTAAAGCTTACTTGGCGTGATTAACAGAAATATTAGTACTCTTAGCAGCATTGCTAATATTTTAAAAAATGATAGTTTTTTTTCTAAAACGTTACCCTCACACTAAAATTTTCTCCTATATCGTGGAGGCAGTTTACAAACACAAATTGCACAAGGACAAACATCCAGACCCGGAGCAATTATTTGTAGGCCATACAAATATTTGTTTCGTGCGGGATTCGAACTCGCGGCCCCCAGTGCAGCAACTCACTGCTAAGCCACTGCGCCACGAAGCCGTCATATAATATAATAGAAAATATTACGCTGATTTATTTTTAAATCTCACTGATTTTCTTGTAAGGAGTATATATATTTGTATACCTTTATATAATAAACAGAGCAAATCGTGCACAAACAATGCCAAAGTTATTTCTACAAAGATCAGACGCGTGGGAAACTAACACGTGGTATTTCCCCATCTAACTCCGGTCTCCCCTACGCAATAACAAACCCTTGTAAACTATGCCGAATCGCCAACGCCATATAACCAAGAGTTTGTGTTTCCGTGTACACGACATTAGCGTTGCAAGGATACCGCAGGTGAAAATTATGTTAAAATCGGCCAAGTGCGAGTCGGACTCGTGCATGAAGGGTTCCGTACCATCGAACAAGATTTAATACTATGTCAAAAAAACACGTGTCCAGTAGGGAAGCCCCCTTTAATTCTTAATTAGTTTTAATTTTTTTTATTTGTTGTGTTATAGCGGCAACAGAAATACACATTTCGTGAAAATTTGAACTGTCTACCTATTACGGATAATGAGATACAGCCCGCTGACAGACGGACGGACGGACAGACCGCGGGGGCTTAGTAATAGGGTCCCGTTGGTTACCCTTTGCGTACGAAACCCTAATAAATAAAGGCACAAAGTCCCTTTATAGAAATTAAAAGTATTTTTAGAGAAATGTTTATTATAACTAGTGGTCGCCTAGTGGTGGAACAAATTTCTCGACCATAATTCGATGTAAAACCTGATATACATACACTGTTGTGCTATATTAGACCAGCATACGTATTTCTTCTTTTTTTTGTGATTTTTAGGGTTCCGTACCTCAAAAGGAAAAAACGGAACCCTTATAGGATCACTTTGTTGTCCGTCTGTCTGTCTGTCTGTCAAGACCCTTTTTCTCAGGAACGTGTGGATGTATCCAGCTGAAATTCATATCAAATACTCAAGTCTACTGTCCTTTAGAGCTGTGAAAAAATCAAACTTCTAAGCCAACGCAATCAAAAGATACAGCCGTTTATGCCGCAAATATTCGACATTCGCAAGGGAATCAAAACCTACAGGGTACTTCCCGTGAACTCAGAATCTTGAAATTTGGTACGAAGCAACGTTTTATAGCACAGATAAAGGAAAAATTGCGAAAAGTAAAATTTTTTAGTTACATCATATAATAAAAATATTTTTAATAATTTTAAACTTATATACCTACAGTTTTGTTCGGAACCCTCGGTGCGCGAGTCCGACTAGCACTTGGCCGGTTTTTTTAAACGTTACCCCCACACTAGGATTTTCTCCTGTATCGTGGAGGCAATTTACAAACACAAATTGCACAAGGACAAACATTCAGACCCGGAACAATTACTTGTAGGCCATACAAATACTTGTTTCATGCGGGATTCGAACCCGCGGCCCCCAACGCAGCAACTCATTGCTAAGCTACTGCGCCATTGAGCAGTTTTATTTTTAAACAAAGTTATAGCTATAGTAGTCGTAGCACGAAGGGGTCAGGGGGGCGGTAAGTGTATACTGTGGCCCGTAGACATATACATTTATAGAATCTATCATATGAATCAAAATACAGATGTGTTGCACCGCTGAGGACTAAGAATGCCTAGTTTCCAGTAAAAAGGGTCTCCGGTTCTCTACACTCACCATACGGAATATTAAGCTGCCATTTTACGCTGGTATTATGTGAGGGCGTGGTCGATCACCGGTCGAACCGATGCATTCGTGCTACACCCACAATATAGCTATAGCAAGGCTCTACCACGTGTATATCGCTTTTACTCCTCTTACGATAAACATGGAATGACATAGGGTAGTGGATTCTATTACGTCGCAACGTCACGGCAGATTTGTCACCCACGTAGCGCACGATTATGTATAATCGTGCGTTGAAAGAGTTACGTCTGATCATGGAAGAATACAACGAACTAAAACTACCAAGATATAATGAATACAAAGCACTCTATTACCACTCGTTAGCTGACCCCTGTTCCATCGATCAATTTCTCAGGTAACGAACGTGCCGGAAACTTTGCTAATTGTGACTAGGGCTGCTATATTTCGCTTATCGCGTTACTTTTTAAACTACGCGTTGCTTTGTGATACGAACATTTAAATTCATGGATATTTTATCATCATCATCATTACAGCCCTTCACAAGTCCACTGCTGAACATAGGCCTCCCCCAAAGAATGCCACAAAGCACGGTCCCGAGCCACCTGCATCCATCGACTTCCTGCATGTCTTACCAGGTCGTCACTCCATCTCGTGGGGGGATGCCCTACACTTCGCCTACCGGTACGAGGCTGCCACTCGAGAACCTTTCTTCCCCATCGGTTGTCGGTTCTTCGAGCTATATGGCCGGCCCACTGCCACTTCAGCTTACTAATCCGTTGGGCTATGTCGGTTACTCTGGTTCTACTGCGGATATCCTTATTCCTAAGTTTATCACGCAGAGAAACTCCGAGCATAGCCCTCTCCATAGCTCGCTGAGCGACCTTGAGCTTCCTCATACGGCCAGCAGTGAAGGACCACGTCTCAGTTCCGTAAGTCATCACTGGCAACACGCACTGGTTGTACAATTTCGTTTTAAGGTTTTGAGGTATGTCTGACGAGAAGATGTGTCGTAGCTTCCCGAACGCTGCCCAGCCGAGTTGAATCCGTCGATTGACCTCTCGGTCGAAGTTGGACTTACCTAGTCGGACTATTTGTCCCAGGTAAACATACTCGTCAACAACTTCAAGCTTAGTGCTCCCAACAATTACCGGCATAGGTGTGACATGGACATTAAACATGATCTTTGTTTTGTCCATGTTCATCTTAAGACCTATCCGTTGGGAGACACTATTGAGGTCATTGAGCATAGTGCTTAGGTCCTCCAGCGATTCTGCCATAAGGACTATATCGTCGGCAAATCGAAGGTGAGTGATGTACTCGCCATTGACGTTAATACCGCATCCTTTCCAGTCCAGAAGCTTGAAAACGTCTTCCAATGCAGCGGTGAAGAGTTTCGGGGATATAACATCACCCTGTCTTACACCTCTCTGCAATTGGATAGGTTTCGTACTCTGGTTCTGTACTCGGATAGCCATCGTAGCCCTACTGTACAAACACTTCAGCACTTCGATATACCGACAGTCAACTTGGCACCGCTGAAGGGACTGCAGCACCGCCCAAATTTCGACGGAATCAAAGGCTTTCTCATAGTCCACATACGCCAGACATAGTGGCAAATTGTACTCTTCGGACTCCTGTACAATTTGCCGTAGGGTATGTATGTGGTCTATGGTGCTAAAGCCCTTTCGGAAACCGGCTTGTTCGGGAGGCTGGAAGTCGTCAAGTCTGCGTATATTTTATACTATAGCTAAATAGTGATTCGACCAGGGAAGAACCACGATCGCATAGTATATCTGTGTGAAATAAATGCATAATACTAGGTTATATTGGAGTCGTTTCTTACTGGTGACGAGGAATCCCCATCTGAGTCAGCAGGTGTCGAACTATATTCGCACTATACTACGCATCTAAATTTCATTCCGGCCTTATAATAGGAGAACTTAGTTTCTTGGCTTTTTTTCTACGTAATAGAACCACGCTTCGTATGACTGTAGCAAGAGTGTGTCAGCTCGAGCGGGGAAGGAACACGCTAGCACAGAATATCAGCGTGAAATTGTTGCATAATTATGTTTGTATGGTGAGTGTAGAATACCGGAGATCCTTTTTACTGGTAACGGAGGCATTAAATCTTTGTCTTCAAGGATCACAAATCGACTACATTTTGATTTTTAGTCTTCTTAACCAAATATAAAGATGTCTGTAAGCCGAAGCATTTACTTACTATAAGGTGGACTGTGTGCTCGTTTTATTATTTGTATAAAAATTTATCCATTACCTACTTCTATAAAAAAAATCTACGACGTAGATCGTGTTTTTCTAATTTCGCTGGTAGCATTATTACGTATGCCTAAACCACTGTTGAGAGCACCAAGCCCTCCCTCAGCCCCAGTCAACATTTGTCTAACGTCACAAACTGCTTATAGTCTGGTCTGAACCTGTGTTAATTGTTACGCGTCCATATTGCAACGCAAAAATCTTTAAACTATTACAATTGTTTATGTTTCGTAAGCTGGTCGTGTGGTGACGATATAAGAAAATCTATCTTATTAAGGGTTATTATACTATTACAGATTACATCATTAAAAATAACCCCTGGAAATAAGGTGATCGCTTTCATGCTGTTTTTGAATATTTTCACAGTTAATTGTGTATTGTATTGTAATTTTTTTTTAATGTTCACACAGGGTTTCTTGCTAATTCTCTAAGACAAGAGATTTTTTCGAACCAGTGGTTAAGCTTTAATGACTTTCTATAAGTATTCCTCTAATCTAAAAGGTTATTTTTCAAAGAGTAGACAAATGTTAAACTTAAGTTCAAATATATAAATAATAATATACTGTTATTTCACTTTTTGAAAATACTAGTAAATAAGGCTTCTACTTTTATTTGAAATTATCCCAAATTGTATGTGATTTATGGGCAACAACGTTTTTGTCAACCGATCGTCCTTTACGAAGGTGTGCGTGCGCAGTAAAATCAGTTAAAATACGTATTTAAATTTAAAGTAACGGCATTACCACGCATTTTTAATTTAAAGTATAAAAAGGAGGTTTTGAGATTTCTTTAAATAATTTTTCTTAACCATATCGTCTATATTACTTATTGTGAACCTTCTCTACAAATTGGGCCGGTTATTGCAAATAACCCTGTATATTGAATTAAAAACAATCTATTCTATTCCATAACACCATCCCGTCTAGTGGGTGTCGAATGAGGCAACAATGGGCAACCCTGGGAAGATCACACGTTTAAAAATGGCGGTAAAACCATTGTGTTTGCACCAGTCGTAAAATTCCCATACGGTTGTCGGGGAACAGTGTCAAAGATGTTCACATCTACCGGGTACCGTCACATCACAGGTACCGCAATCGTGAATCCACTTGCCAATCCACACTAATCATGAGAAGCATGTCCAGTGGCCCCCGCAACATAAATAGGCACACTACCGTACACAGAACCGTAAGCTTCGCGATCACAATCAAAAATTCGAGTATAATCCATCCGTCACAATAGAAGACTTAATTAACAACATGCCAGACTCTATCCCGTACACAGCAACCCTAATTCCCACCCCCATTACATCTGTAAATAATAAATAGTTGAGTAACTGTTGCGAGGGCGGAGGGCGGAAAGCCCATAAGTCGACACGTGGCATTTAGGGCAATATAACTTGGCCCTTCTCTCAAGCGTCCATCGCGGACATTCTAAGATAGATCGCAGATTAACTGAGATGAAACACCATTAATTTCAGTTAATACCTCAATAGAAATGAATCGAATCTACAATGTTTTTCTGTAGCAGTCCAATCTAAATATTCCTCAATCAATCAATCAATAAATTTTTTACTGTGCACCAATACACATTAAAACGAAAACAAAATGAACTAAATTATATAGAAGGTACAACAGGCGGCCTTATCGCTTTGGAAGCGATTTCTTCGAGATAACCTTTTTGCGCAAAGACTTGTTCTCTACAACGAATGGCGAATAATGAAAGTGTACATAAATTTGACTATTAGGCGATTTACGAGTATAATAGTACGTGAAAGGAAACATTGTTCCCATATTTAAGCAAATTGCGCGCATCGAAGAGTGTGAGATTTTGTATAGTTAAAGTTTATGCGGAAATGGGGTGCAGAAAGTTAAAATTTTTATACAATATGCGTTATAAATACATAAAATTAAATAAAATAAATCATTCATTGCTTACGTTCATACTTCCAATATCAAAAACAGATACTTATTATTTTATTCAATCATTACAGTTTATTAATTATAGATTATCTAAGTCCCGTACTGAACATAGGAGGCCCACATACATAGGAACATAAAAGGAGGTCTTCAGTTGCTGTCAATTGTAAAATAAACAAAAAAAATAAAAATGTACAAAATTTGTCAATAAACAAGTTTAAATGTTTTATTAAAGAAAAATTGTACTAAAGGGTTATTATAATATCAAAAGAATACATAAATGAAAATAATCCCTGGGAATGAGGTGATCGCCACCAAAATTCAATCAAAATTCATTTAAAAATTGTACAAACAAAATCATTGTAAAGTGAAATATGTTTAAAAAAAGTCCCGCCGGGTTTGTTGTCGGTTCTTCCCAGGACAGAAGTATTTTCTGAACCAGTGGTAAATAAAAAAATGACTTTCAATAAGTATTATGTAATAATCAACCAGCAACATGACTGACAAGTAAAAAGTATAATTATCTAATTTTTTAATGAAAGTTTTCATTCATTCACTTCAGCCTATCATAAATCCACCGATAAATATAGACTTCACCCATAGATTGCCTCGGAGGGGATATTTGCCATAGCTGCCACCCCTGGCAAGCGGGTTGGCAAACGCAATTTTATTGTAATTGAGCTGCTATCAGAAAGAATCTCTTGTCCATATTCTGTTCCATTTCCCTCTGTCGCCTCTTAGGACACCCACGGAATTATAAGCAGTAGTGGATACAATAGATAATAGAATTAATCTAATATAATTAAAATAATATATATATATATATATATATATATATATATATATATATATATATATAAGCGGATTAGTAAGCTGAAGTGGCAGAGGGCCGGCCATATAGCTCGAAGAACCAACAACCGATGGGGAAGAAAGATTCTCGAGTAGCAGCCTCGTACCGGTAGGTGAAGTATAGGGCATCCCCCCATTAGATGGAGTGACGACCTGGTAAGACATGCAGGAAGTCGATGGATGCATGTGGCTCAGGGCCGTGCTTTGTGGCATTGCTTACGGGAGGCCTATGTTCAGCAGTGGACTTATGAAAGGCGGTAATGATGATATAAGCGAAATACCACTGACTGACTGACAGCCTGACTCGTCACGATTTCTCTAAAACTATACCCCCGATTGACTTGAAATTTTGTATAGTTACTCATTTCGCAATGAAGACGCTCACTAAGAACGGAGAAGAGAACAATGCGGTGTCATCCCCAAAACCGAAGATTAAATAAAATGTCTTTATATCGTCGAATTATAGGCTAGATTTTTTATTCTTTGAACCGGAACACAACAAGAGTGTATTACTATTTAGCGGCAGAAATATGTAAGAGGATGGTGGATGGAGGATGGAGACCTTCTCAAACGACCCTCAAACGACAAAAGGGCCCACCCCTAGGCAAAAAAGGAGAAATTAATGAACTTATTCTGTCACAGATTATTGACCAAATACTCAAAACAACTCAATTTTAAGATGTCGTTAAGTGTCGAGATGTCACTGTCACTTTGACTTAAAGTGATAGAGACAGCATGAGACTTAACGGCACCTTAAAATTGAGCTGCGTTTGTGTATTTCGACATGTAATATTTTTTATTAAGATAAAGTGAAATCCGTGGTAGATCAGAGGCAAAGCGTTCGATATAATTTTCGGTACGCGAGCATCCCGGGTTCGATCCCGCCGGCACCAATGATACGAGTATTGTTAATTACAATATAATAATAATTGTTCAAATTGATTTACCACTTGCTCGGCAGTGACGGAAATAGTCGAAAGGAAAAACATGTCAGAGTAAAAAAAAATGTTTCGAAAACACATGCGAAATCCCCTAACACGTATTTGTAGAACACAATGAAAACATCTTTGCCCTAACACCCTTTCAAAAACGTGTGTGGCCAGCAGTAGAACGTATATTAATTTATTTCTTTATTACAGTAACAGTTACTGCATTATAACAGTTCAAGATCAAGACAATGCTATACAAAAATAAAGTGATAGATATAATTATTGACATAGAAAAAAAATTATAATTTAATAAAATTATTATTTTAAAAAAATCTCACAGATCCAGTGCGCCGTTTCTGTGAACTTTGCCAGGCTGCATTGGAAGAAGTCCGTTTGTTCGGAAATAATATTCAATAATTTTAAAGTACAAGACATAGGTGCAAACCTGAGTAGATTTGTTCTTGTGTACGGCACCTTAAATATGGGATGTGCGCGACGCCTAACCACCGCCTTATCAGGCGCAACAGCTGCAAAGCCTCCAGCACCTCGGGTGGTGGAGCACGCCACGTAACACGCACCACACGTAGGTATATAGTAACCTTACTTTCTATAAATATAGAAAGTAAAGTGCAGAGATTAAATATATAATTATTTTCGTAACGCAAATAATCCAATCACAAATTTATCCAAAAAGCAAAAAGAATCAAACAGCGAGTGCCATTAACGATTTTCGCCGACGAAGTATCCTTCCCTTTCACCTGACGCCCGGCCCTTTCCTACAATCTTTTATAATCCAACTTCGGTCCTCAGACGGATCGGAATTTCCACGATCATGTTTCCTCTTACTCAACGTTGATTGGTACCTACGGATATCTTTTTTTATTGAAATGTATTTTTTAATAAAAAAACGAAAGATCTTTACTGTAGGACAACTCTAAATAACGAATTTGAGGCGGATTCTACTCGAGTGATTCAATTATTTCTCCTTGTATAATTTATTACATTGCACATTAATAACTACTTACTAGTTAGGAAACAGATAAATACCCATAAGGACTAACAAGAGGATGAGATTTTGTTTTTATAGGAATGGGTGACAAACGAGCACACAGTCCACCTGATGGTAAGTGGTTGCTGTGGCCCATAGACATCTACATCTATCCACGTTTGCGAATCAAAATGCACATGCGTTGTCACCCGTGAGGATTAAGATGGAATGCCTCTTTTCCAGTAAAAAGCGTCTCCGGTTCTCTACACTCACCATACGAAACACAGCAGTGTTAAGCTGCTATTTAACGTTGGTATTCTGTGAGAGCGTGGTCCTTCCCCGTTCGAGCCGACCCATTCGTGCCACAACTATACTATTAATATAGCTGCAGCATGGCTCTACCACGTATAAAAATACCTCACAGCCTGTATTTATAACATATTTATATACAATTTACAGTAAACAAAACATACTAAAGAAAAATCGCCGCTGCGTTTTTGCGAGGTTGTTTTAGAGGTGTTTCCGAATACAACAATGGTAATTTAAAATGAGATACTTTTAATAACAATCAATTTATTTATATAGTCTATAGAATAAGGACGACACAAGACACAGTCCAGCTGATGGTAAGTGGGTGCTGTAGCCCATAGACATCTACATCTATCCTCGATTAAGAATCAAAATGTAAATGCGTTGTCACCCGTGACGACTAAGTCGTTTTCAGTAAAAAGATTCTCCGGTTATACGGTATACGAAACACAGCAGCATTAATCTGCTCTTTTACGCTGGTATATTCTGTGAGAGCGGTGTCCTACCCTGGTGGAACCGAGCCATTCGTGATATTCTATTCTAAATGGCAACACAGGCCCGCATCTCATAAGCTAAAATGTCAAATACAAAAACAACATTAAACAAGATTTTTGCATTGCTTTTATAAGACTTAACAATAAAAAAAGTGTATATAAAGGACCATTTCCATATACAATTGGCTATTTGCCATGACATTGGTACTGCGTCAATGTCTCACACAAATCAATAATCATGATAAGTTATTCAACGTTAGCACTATCATATACGGTTGAAATTGTGTTTGTTTTGTTATACCTACATTTATTTTCTGACTTCCTCTCCTCAGATGGTGCAGTACCCATCGTAATTAAGCAAGGTTGAGGGTAAATATTCTCAATCATGTCGTCTCGTGGTGGCGAAAGCGAATCCATCCCCCAAACCCCCCTATCCCCATTTCATCCCGTGGGTTTCTTACGAGGGCTATAAAAAATGCCAGAAATTGAGATGGCTTGTGTTATACGACGGTAATTTGGAAATGTCTTTCACCCTACACTTAAAAAAAATAGAGCAAGGTCAAAACTGAGAGACATCTCGGATATGATAGTAGAAGCTCTCTACTAAGGGTGCAGTAGTGGACATTTAAGGACTGATAAAAAAAGACATTTAATTGAGGACAGACCTATACATAATATGTACAGCAAAGTACCGTCTCAAACCATATATCTATATATTTATATAATTTGCGCGAACATTTTAAAGTATATTAGTTGATTCCGCAATCATATTTTAAGTTGCAAAGATGAGAACAAGCATGATTAACACTGTTTTAGAAAAAAACCCGACTGCTTAAAATAATTACTAATAATATTCGTTATACGATTATAGAACTTTAATACAGTGTAAAAATAAGTTTTGAAAATTTAAGCGAGAATGGTTGATAACCAACCTTAATTCGTTATATATTCTAAATGGTCATCCAAAATGAAAAGTGACTAGAGAAACCTAAATATATTTTCACACACCTAATCAATAATGCCCCATTTGACATAGTTCGTCAACTTTCATTTTTTTATTTCAAGCAATATAGCGCCTGGTTGTCGCCATATTGAATTTTGATTACTGACCTGTGTTTAATGAATGTGACAAACGAGCTCACAGTCCACCTGATGGTAAGTGGATGCTGTGGCCCATCCATCCTCCACCAAGAGCCAAAAGGCAGATGCGTTATCACCTCTGAGGAAAAAACAAGAATGCCTCATTTCCATTAAAAACGGTCTCGGTTCTCTACACTCATACGAAATACAGCAAGCAGCATTAGCTGCCATTTTACGCTAGTCTTCTGTGAAAACGTGATCCTTCTCCGATTGAAACGACCCATTCGTGCTACAGATATAAAATTGCTGCAACATGCCTCTACCACGTAAAAAGATACCTACAGAGATATTAAATTATCGTCGTTGCTCTATCGCGTTAAAACAGCATAAGAAATGACAATAATAATTCAAAATGGCAACCATTTTGTAGCAATTCTTCAGGAATTTATGTTTCAATTCTAGCTCATCGGGAAGTTATTTTAAAATCGTTTCAATTCGTTTAGCATAGCCACTTAAACTTTCTACTATAGTTAGCGCTAATAGAAAACTATAAAAAGTAAATACCTACCCACACATTTCATTAACCATTTAAACAGTTCTTAAAATGAAATAAAACCGAGAGCATCAGCAGCGTTTAGGCACAAAAAATGTGAGCGCATTCACTACTGTAATTTCGTAATAATACAAAAACACACACAAACTCAAGATCACAATAGTTCGTAGTGTGGCCCACACTTTTTATTACATCAGTGTAAGTTTAGAAAAGAGTCACGTCTGTTGATGCTACTTCCTATATTATATTTTTTTAACTAGAAACGAGGCTTTCCGTCTTCGTCCTCAGGGTTACACATCTGCATTTTGATTTTTAATTGAATAATATGCTATGGACAGTATCCTTCTTTT